>PVKB01000191.1:600000-1002375 GCA_004027205.1 Ctenodactylus gundi | reverse complement strand
CCCCAGACCAGGCCTCAACCTCCTGACAGTGCATGGTTCCATGGGTAATCTATGACATTCAAATGCAGGAGGCTTTTGGCGAGCATTCCAGATCTAAAACACAATACCGTATATGCTCTTCGCTGAGAATTCTGGTCACACTTTGAACCAACAGACACTATAATTAGGACTTCTGCACTGAGAGGTAGTGCCCTCTCAAGTGCTTTCAGAAATGAAACTTGCATTGTTTTAGAGCCATGGTTGGCTTTGGCTGTAAATCACTGAATATATGTGAAGCAACAACAGAAACATCAACAGTGTGGGTCTTTTCGGACAAAGCTTCCTACGAAAGAAAATGAGGCAGTTTGCAATCATTGCCAAACTTTGGGGAATAGAGGGAAAAAGATAGGTGGAGAGGGATGGATGGAAAAACCAGGAAGAGCCAATAGAAAAACAGGAGAAACAGTATGAGAAAAGTGGATTAAGAAAAACGTTCCTCAATTTGCGACTACTGACCCATGAGAACACATTTAATACTTCCTTTGCCTTCAATAAATACATTCACAATTAAAAATGCATTATCTGTGTATAACACATTGTAAAACTATGTGCTCTTCTGGAAGCAGCCAAGCTCAAGTATTTAACTAAATGCTTACAAAAACGTTAATCCTGTGACAACAATGTCTGAAATTCTGTACACAGAATAAAGCCAGACATAAATGATCACAGATGAAGGTTAAATCAGAGCATCGTGCTGAAATATAAAGATGAAAGAAAATAATTTAATTGTTGTAATTAAAATGAGATATAGCCAATAATCTGTTGTTAATACAATTGCCAAATTACCCAAGATAGCCAGCATTTAAATTTGTATTTAAAAATCTTAAAAACATTTTTATAGTCTGAGTACATTCCATGCAATGTTTGAGATACATTTGTATTAAAATACTAATTTTTCATTTATTTGAACTTCAAATTTTAACTGAATCATCTATATTTTATATGTCAATCTGCTTTTTAAGTTCTATTATCAGTCTTTCTGCTTGTATTTAGCATTTAAGTTTTTTTGTTTTTCATTCAATTCCATTCTCAATATTTCTGTCACATTGTTCTGTCACATTGTCACATTTTTCCTGACCCTATACATCTTTTAGAGAAATAACAAAATGAATGAGGTTACATTTCTCTGAGAAGAAAAATTACAATTGCTTCCATCAACACAAAACCAACCTTCTTACTCCAAAGGAAATGGAGGATAGCTTATTCTGAGTCAAAGATGAATAACCGGGGCCTGGGAGCATATATTCAGATCAGCCTGCATAATGTGCTTCACCATGGGAATGGGCTACATGAATTTTCATAGTCACAGGACAAAAGAAACTCATATATTACTGCAAGTACCAAATATCCTGCTGAAACCATTAGGCAGGTAGGCTATAGCCTTCTATAGGTTTTAGATGCTTATAGTTTTTCTATCTTCAGGTTCAATGGAAGCTATCAATCTGCCAATTTTAGTGATACATCCAAAAAACTTCATGTAACAATCACTAAAATATTGATCAGACACAGAGGTTCAAGGTACATGACTATTCGAGACCAAGGATAGCCTAAGGCAATTTTACTTGACCTATAATGTTCCATCACTACAAATTCATAATGTTCTAATCAGACAAAATTGAAATGCCTGCAGGATTTTTAATATAGATGTGACCTCTTTAAGAACTTTACACTTTCTTTGCAACCATCTCTGAATTATCCAGTCGAAATTTGTCTGGTGTGGTTCTTGTATTGAAGTTCATTATACTCCTACTCCTCCTCAAAATGAAATTTACTCAGGAGACGTGGGCCTAGACTTTATGTTTCAGCTTTCAGTAAAATTGTTATACCACTATTTTTGGTCCTTCAGTTACTTGTTTATTTTTTTGCTCCTGATAAGATTCTAGTGTCTTCACACAAAGCTGTGTCTTCCGCGTTTGTTTATTTATTTTGGGACATGATCTCACTATGTCACTATGTTGCTCAGACGGGGTTCACACTTGCAATGTTTCTGCCTCTGTTTCCCAGAGTGCTGGGATGACAGGTAGAAGACACCACACCGATTTTACCACTCATCTTTGTCTTAGTGAAGCAGAAGTTCTTATCATTATATTGCTAAGTGACAAGCTTCTCTCCTTGATCAAATTCTAGTCAGACTCTTCTAAATGCAGTCGTCAACTAGTCCCTGAACCGTGGACTCCCATACTGACGTCTGTATGGTCCAGTATTAGCACAATCCTGTTAAGTCATTTCTTCCCGTAATCCCTCACCCTTCCCATCTAATTGGGCTCCTTATTCCACCCAAGCCACCAAGTCAGTGTCGGCTTCTCTGAGCCTGCCTTCAGGAAGGCACCGGTAGGTCAGTAGACAGAATTCCCCCTTTCCCCTCCTGTTTCCCCGTAGTAATTTTCCATCTGGCCTCCAACCTGACTCTTCTTGCCTATAAATATTCACTTTTCCTTGTTGCGTTCAGAGTTGAGCCCAACCTAAAACTCCAATGTAGTATTTTCCTGGAATAAGATGTGTCTGACAGTTTAATGTCATCGTTTTTCTTCAATGTAGACACAAGCAATTAAGCAAATAAAAGAAGTGTTCTGAAATCTGCTTCAGAGACTAGACATGGCTATATATATAAATTAGGATTAACATTTCAAAAAATACCTCAGATGGAACTGTATACAGATTTTCTTTGGCATCCTCTCTTGTAATTTAAGGTGCAGTAAATAGTCCTGTTATTCATTTAAGGAATTCATTCTAATATAAATTTCATTACCTAATATTGTCTCAATATACAAAGAAAATGGGGGTAAAATTATTTATTCTAATGTAATACATTTCGCTTGTTAAATTTTAACTGTGTTATTTTTACAGTTACATGGAAAGAATATTTTGACATATCTTATTTTTATAAAACCTTCTGTGCTCTGTTATTGCACTGAAACTGTCTGCTGAGAGGTTGTCAATGTGAAATAAACTACTTACAGTTTAATTCATAGTTAAGAGATCCAGGTTAGTCAGCCACTGAGTAAAAGGTTGGCTACGCCTGCTGTTCCTTCATCCTAGAAGCACAGCGGCTTCTAGGCCAGTCCCTGCAGATCGGTCTGAGACACCAGACACTAGGCAGCAGGCACAGACTTAAGTTCCCAAGGGATAGCTCCACATAGACTTCCTTGTCAGTGTGCACTGCCGTGTGCCACTGTGCACCCGAAGGCAGCCAAGGTGCTTACAACTGAGTGAGTCAGGTATGATCCAGCCCTAGTGTAACCTAGTATTACCCAGAAAGACAACCCACAGAGATATTGTAATTTGTTGTAGGTGGCCAGATGTATCACCTACCAGAGGAACTTAGAAATGTGACGAGCACAATTGAAAAGGTGAAATAGAAACTCTATTCATATTATAGCCTAATGTTTATGGTCCCCAAAAGGTACGTGCTGAAATCCTACCTCTAATGTGATGACAGGACTATATTCATTTTTTCTTGCTTATATAAAGAATCTTAATTTGATTTTTATTTTTTTAAACTTTACTTCAGAACACAGTTATATCATGAGTACTGAGCCCTCAAAAACAGGATTAGCGCTCTTTCAAGAAGACATGCAATATGGATGATTTCTTTCTTGACTATCTAAGAATACAATGAGACAATTAGTAACTAATGACAATTAGTAAGAGTGCCTTCACCAAGTCTCTGATCATGCTGGCAGCCTGACCTGGAGCCCAGTGCTAGCCTCCAGAATTATTAGAAAATAAGTGATTGTTATTTAACCTACCCAGTCTGTTGTATTCTGTTGCAACATCCACAACTGACCAACATAGAACTTGGTACCAAGGATTGGGGGGCTGCTACATAAAGACTACCTAAAAATTTGAAAGCTTTGGAACCAGGCAATGAGTAGAGACTGGATTACTTCTGGGACTCATGTTGGAGGAAGACATCATTGCTATCACTTGGTTTTGGCTTTGGATTTGAGAACCATCACTATGTCTTTTCTTTATCTTTGTTCCTTTTGAAAGGATGCTGTTTGTTGTATACACACTTCATCATCGTATTTTCAAAACACAGCACTCTGGCTACTCTGTGTGCAGTCTCTAAAAAAAAGCAAGTATATATGATACTCTATTATGAAGAAGCAAGTTAGAACTGCTTATTTCCCAAAGAAACTTAAAAACTAAACTAATCAAGATGACCAGAATTACACATATATAGACTTAGATGTCAAGAACAACAAATGTATCTTATTGGTAGTTATATAATTATAACAAAATTTAAACAAAAAGAAAAAAATTAAATGCTTGAACTACTAGAATTATTGAAATGAAAAGAAGTAATTGTAATCACAAAAGTATAGCTTTCAGGATGGGTCTAATATTTAAGAGCTTTAAGACAAGAGAATTTTCTAGGTAGTAGAAGGTGTGCAGGACTAGCTCAGAAAAAGTGTGGTACATGTAAAGATTAAAAGCACCAATGATTATTATAACATGCCCACAGAAACTTGCAAGTAGGTAAGCTTTTCCTGGAGTGCTCACACCTACACAGATGCTACAGAACCTATTAGAAGGGATAGCGGAAATAGCTCAGTAGTAAAATGAACATTTGACATGTGTGAGGATCTGAGTTCAACACGCAGCACAAATACATACATGTACGAACACACATATATGGCCAGGAGAATTCCAGAATATTTAGACAGAAATAAAGACAATTAAAGATGTCCATGTTCTCATTCCTAAAAACCATCAGCTATGTCACACGGCAAACGGAAGTTGAAGCTGTAGATAGAACTAAAGTTTCTTACCAGAGTACTTTTTTTTTGAAATAGGGTTTCATTCTGTAGTCCAGGATGATTCTGAACTCATGATGGAACCCAGGCTACCTCTGAACTCACAGAAATGCTCCTACCTCAGCATCCGAGTGCCAAGAATACTGACATGCATCACCATGCCCAGCCAATGTGGTGCTGGGAAAATTAAACCCAGGGCCTTTCTCTTCCTAGGCAAGTGGTGTAACTGCTATACTCCTCCAGTCTGTACCAAGTGACTTAACAGAGGGACTTTTCTCTGGGGTAGAAGAGGGGGATAAAACAGGAGTCAAGAGTAAGGCATTGCAAGACAATCTCCATCTGCTGTTGGTGGCTTGGAAGATGGAGGAAAAGAACACGTGTCAGGGAAACTGGGCAGCTCTGGACAAAGAAATGGCGAAGAAGTTGGTGGCCCTTTAGAGCTACCTTTAAGGAAAGAAGCCTAATGAGCATCTTGATTTTGGCCCAGGGACAATTGTCTGATTATGTCTTGATTATGTTTGTGCTATTCCGAGTCATTACATAAGTGCTGATTTATCACTCCTTAAGCTTCTTTGTCCTTCCTGAGTGGTGGCTGTGTCCCTCACAAGCTCTTCCTCCTGGTCATATTGTTACTTCTGTCTTTATTCTGTGTCAAAAGTCCCTGTGTCTCATTGTCAGACTGAACTTTGCCATTGGATTTATGGCAGAAGCCAGGAAAGCCAGGAAGATCTTCTCACATGCAATATTACTAGGAAAAGAAAAGAAGGAAGAAGGAAGAATGAAAGAGAAAAAAGGAAGGAAGGAAGGAAGGAACGAACGAAGGAAGGAAGGAAGGCAATGATCATGTACCTTTTCTCCTCTGGTACTGGGAACTTAACACAGGATTTTACACTGAGCTACATCCTCAGTCCATTTTATATTTTGAGACAAATTCTCTCTAAGTTGCTTAACCACGCTGAGCTAGAACTTGGAACTCCCATCTCCAGCCTCTCCCAGAATGGTGGATTTCAAGCCATTTGCCACAGGGCTAAGCTCATGTAATTTCTGATTCCAAAGTTCTCTAACTGTTGAATATCACGTAGAAGCTAAAGTTAAAACTCTAGATAACATTAGTCCACTAAATATGAGATATAAACATTAAAAAACAACAAATGAGCTTTAAAGGGAAGGTCCAATGTTATGAACATCACATATAAGCTTGAGAAATAAATAATTGATAATAAAAAACATTAGTAAGAGTAAAGGAGCCCTTGTACACAACATAACTGTTAGGGAAAGTTAGTCGTCTTGCTAGAGAGTTCATTTGTTGGTTTTAGAAATGCCTTTCCCACTTATTTTTGAAAGAAATCACCTGCTGATATTATGTTTTGATTCACATAAGTAATACCAAATGATTCGACATTGAAGTATTTCATTTGAGCCTTTTTTAAGAAAACATAGGACCAGGATTAAACTCAGAGTCTCATTCATAAGACCAAACTTCAGAGTCTTATCAATGCTAGATCACTTCAGCCTTATCTGAAAAATTTCAATCCCTCAATTTGGTAAGAGTCTATGGTATTATCTCTATGTTTTAGAGAACAAATGTGTGTAAAAACTAAAACATGAATATAAATAGCCAAATCCAAGTTCAGAGACTCAGTATAATATCACATTTTTTTCTAAATTTTATGGCCATTTAGAATCATTATTACAAAATGTAATGTGTTTTTGTATCCAAACTTACGTCTGCACTTAATCCAATCATTTCAAGCTATCATACCCACAGTAGAATCTTTCCGGAGTGCAAAGCTTCAAGGACAGTGTTCAAGGCAGAAGCAATCACTCCGCTGACCCAGTTTGACTTGCGTTGCATCAATGTCAGCACACGGGGTGGAAGCGTTGCTGGAAAGCCAGCTTACTTGGTGCCTAAACTTTATGTTGTCTCAGTTACTTTTTGTCACCGAGACTCAATAACCAACATCCACAAATTTACAGAAAAAGGTTTATTTTAGCTTACAGTTACAGAATGTCACAGTCCATTCACAGGTGGGTGGCTGGAAATGGTGAAGCACATGGTGGGGCCACAGCTAGAGCCAGAGCAGAGCCAGTGCTCAGAGACTTGAGACCCTCACAGCAGGGCAGATCAGAGTCCAGTCTGCGAGGAAGGGCGGAACCAGCACAAGCCCGTCCAGGTCAAGCCGCAAGCATCCGCCACCTCCTGCCAGGCCCCACCTCCCAAGAGTACCCAGTATCCACAGGTACATGAGACTTCTGAGGGACAGTCCAGATCCAAGCCACAACACATGTCCACACAGGGGGATGGGTCCTGCGGCAGGAGCCTCGCTAGCCTCGCTTCCTGTGGTTGTCTGATGGATTTTGTCTTGCCTTCTCATCTGCTTTCTGAGCCCGTGCATGTCTTTCTGCAGGCTCTCTTACTCCATGACTGGTTTGAACTCATTGTTGCAGCCATCACTTGCACTGAAATAAGTCGCTTTGCCATCATAACTAGGTGGGGCTGTGGGTATGACACTAACTTTTAGAAAGTCTGGTATCAATTTCCCCATTGAATTTTGTTGTGACTCTCCTGCAATAGTAGTCCATTAGCCACCTTTCAGTTGTGGAGGCTCAGAAGGCAGAAGCAGAAGTTTCACTGAGTAAGCCAGCTCCTCCTCCCCACTCCTGTGGACCGTGCTCAGAAGGTAACACGGGTCTCCTCTCCAGGTTCGTCTTCTTCCCTGAGTAGAATCACGGTCTTCCTCTGTCACTATTCTAACCAATACTGAAATGCCATTAACATTTTATTTGGGCTTGAGTATCTTTTGTTTTTTCCATTTACCCGCTCTCAAGAACCTCTTTTCCATTTGCTCGAAACAAAAAATAACCCATATTCAGTAGGGAAATCTGCCCTCGTACCTCCCTCTGCCTTCTTTTTATATATGGCATGCATAATGCCTCTAGGCAAGGAAATTCTGTAAAAATTCGAAGCACAAGTATGAATTTTTGTAAATAGATACTGTAACATGAAAAGCTGAAGGCATGCACTCCTATACGCGTACAGCATTGGTTTGTCTCAGTAAAATGTTAGAGATAATGGTAAAGAGAGGAGTGAAATAAAACAGCTACAGATAAGATCAAAACTAAGGCAGCGACAGGAGACAAGATTATATTTACTATTCTGTTAGAAGAACAAGTGTTCTTGTGCAGGGTTGGTCCAGAGTAATGAGAAGATGAGGAACAGTCCTCTAAGATGATATTTGGAGGCAATATGGCCTGATAGCTGGTCCTGATAGGCCAGGTGTCTAGGAACCATTTCATTTGTATTAGCTGCCTTAGGAATGAACAAACAGAATTTTAATCAGACCATCTCTGATAAAAAAGCTTCTCACACCATCTTCACATCACTTTTTCCTGAGAGCTCATACACTCATCTACCATTAAGTCAGAAATAGACTTGGTCCCAGCTAGCAATCTATGCAGGACCACATCTTTTGCTATCAAAATATTTTTTTGTTTATTCTTCTCAAGGACAATAATTAATTGAAAAATTTTAGAAAGAAGGGAGAGAGGGAAGGAATGCTGGGAGAATGATATCTTTGTGAGGGACTGGCTGTGGTTTACTACCATTCCTAGGAAAACAGTAGCACAAAATTAGACATTTTCAACAGAAAATTTGATAAATGTGAAAAATTAAACCTAGGACAAAAGTTAAGCAACGAAGGTCAGGATTTTTGAGTCTAGAATTAGATTTCTTTAAAAGGCACCAAATAAAGCCTATGTTATCTATTCATTACCTAAAGTGTGGGAATGAGGAGCTTCATAAAAGGGCCCTTCTCTGTGTAATCTATCTGATAAGTGGATGGGTGATATCCTATAAAATTACCTCTAGTGCTCACAAGCCTCAGGAAGAAAGCAGAGTGAAGTGACCTATGCAGAAGTGACTACCTGAGGTTTATCAACTTTACTGACTGCCCTTGACAACAGCAGGAATGGGAATAATTACTGCACGGGTAGTAGATCTCTGGCCCAGGGCAAGAAATGCAACCACTCTTGTTTAAAAGAAGGTACAGAACCATCTGCTGTTTCAAAATGCTATGGTTGCGATTTTCTTCCAAGGTGAAGTTGGTGGTTAAAAACTTTAAAATTGGTGCTGCTTGTAATTGATTCTTCCCCATAGATCATATTTTTAGTCGAGAAATTATTCTTTCTGCAGGTGCAAAATCTGCCAGACAGAATATACATTTTCATGTCTATTTTTTGTATTAAAATGTATACATCCTTCAGTTACAGTGTTTATCAAAACTGCAGGCTTTTTTTGTCACCTTTCAGAGTTCTTCCATAAACATTTCTGCAAGGAAGAAATAACTTATTTCTTTTTAGGATTTTTAAAAAACATCTTGTGAAATTTAGGCTCTGCAAAGTCATGGCTCTTCCTATTTTATTCCACTGAAGGACCAAATGCAAATGTACACAATTATAAAAAGAAGTTCCAGCAAAGATTCTTTCTGCATGAATCTTTGAGATATTTCAAAGCACATATCCAATCTTGGAATTACATCTTTTACACTAGCTCTCTGCAATTAATTTGTTCAATTCCAATCTGCTCTCAGTGGAATAAATTTCAATACTATTCTGTTTGTAACTTGTGAAATGTTTTGGTGGTTTTGATATTTTATCTAATTTTTTGATAGTGTTCACAGAGATGTTAGACATTTCACCTTTGACAAGTAAGGTTTTGAATCACTGACATAAATAGATATAGGAAACTTACCTTGAAAATCCAAAATCATTGAAAGTTATAAAGAAACAAGTAGTCTATGAAGCTTTTCCAGAAATGAGAAGGGCAAGACCACTTTTTTTGTAATTCATAGAATGCAAGACAGAATTATATAATAATCAGTAATATTTAAATAATCTCCCTCACTCACCTGGTTGTATGACTTCTAAAGTCAGTATTTAGATGACAGAGCTCCCAATGACCCTGATAGTCTGGAAATTTAGCCTTAATTTTTAATCTTTGGACAACAGCAGAAACAATGTATAGAGGGGGCATATTTTTATGAGAAAAATACATATCTCACTGACAATGAATGAGGAGAGTTTGTTTTTATAAACCTATGCAAATTAACTATTTAAGTGAACATTAGTTTGGATTCTTGAAGGTATAAAAAATAGATTGATAAACAGGCATCCAGGAGATATAAACTAAGAAAAAGAAAAGAGAAAAGAGAAACTGGATCTTCTATATAAATTTGACCTACAAGTGCTCTCTATGAATTTGATTTAAAAATGTTTATTAGAAATGATTTAAACAACCTACTTATATATACCCACCCTTCAAAGCAGTCAGTGATTCCTTTAAGCCTAAGAGTTCCTTGAAAGCAACGCTGTATCAAAGGTTTTGATGTGCTTCTGTCTATACTAGGAGAAATGAGGATCAGTGTCACTAATTTATTGGAACCTATAGCCCCATCACAACTTCTGACAGTTTAGGCGTAAACAAGCTCTATGTGAATGTAAATCTAAGCTATTAACTATTTTAATGAAATATTTTTAAGACATCACATTGCCTCGGTTCCCGATACCTAAATCAATTAATGACAGTATCAATTGCTGTCCCAAATGCAAAAATTGATGGTGGGTATAATATTTGACTTTTAAGCAGTCTTAATAATTTATAAATCTCTATGTCTCCTTGTCACATTGCTTTGGACATAGGAAGGACTCACTCCATAAATTTTCAAAAAAGTAAATGGAAAAATGTGTGTGAATTACTTCTGGAGTACAATTTTAGTTTAATATCACTTGATGTGAGTTTATAATTTTGCTTAAGAATTGAATACTAGTTTCTTCAACTTTGGTATTCCATTTCTTCCCTAGGTTTTACTTTAATCTTGAAAACTTCCATTTTCTTTCTCTTTAAATGTGCTATGCTACAGCTGGAATTTAGCTCCAGAGCAGTGATTTAATCACGTTCTATACATTTTATGAAGTTTGAGAAAAACTTCCTTTTTCTCCAAAGCAGCTGTTGAAAGAACTGTTTACCTAATGGGTTAAAATGGTATTGAATGTATAGCAGAGGTACCTGTATACCCACGTTCATAGCTGCGCAACTGACAATAGCTAAAATGTGGAAGACATGAAAATACCCATCAACAGACCAATGGATACACAAACTGTGGTATTTACACACAATGGAATGCTACTCATCTATAAAAACAGACAGGTTGGAGGCTTTTGTAGGTAAATGGAGGCAAATTGTGACCATCATGCTTAGTGAAGTGAGTCAGAAGCAGAAGGTCAAATATCGAATAGATTCTCTGATATGAAAAGCCTAGATCACAATTATCTCTTGGAACGTAATGTGGGAATAATGGGAACTGGAGGGAGGAGGAGGGAGTGGGAAGATTGAAAAGAGAGAACGTAAGAATTTTTAATTTTGCTATGAGATATATATACATATATATATGCATAAAACACTCAAGTTCAATGTAACTGTATGTAATGCATTTATACAAATCAATAAAATGAGAAAAAGGTATTGAATCATTGCGCTCTTATTCTCTGTGTTGGAGAATGTATTTTCTTTACTGTTATAATTGAAAAACATTCTATTATTTAGACTGATCTTAAAAGGAAGGCCTTTCCCTTAAAATTACGTCTGTTTCATATATTAATGTATATGCATTGTTTTATTTACATTTAATACTTTGATTTGTATTTTTTAGAGCAGAGATATGGCTTCTCTATTTCTTTGATATGCATGACTAATATGTAAGATATTACTTCCAATCTCTAAGTTGTACTTTGTTAGTTTTAAGGTTAAAGACTGATATCTTTCCCTAGGATAATGACTTCCTGTAGAAAGTCCATTTGCTATCTTCTATCCTCACATGATCATAGCTCACTCCTATATTTTCTGTAATTTGGATTAAAACTCAACCTCTTTCCAATAAATAACAGTCTGAACCTTCATGAATTTCTTAGAAATTGTTTCCATTCTATTTTTTTTTCTCTCTGGGATCTTCTCAGTTTTTAATGCTGATGTTCATATTTCTTCACATTTATCTTTGCTTCTGTCTAACATCCTACAATGCATTGCATGGATTATGGAAAGCATATGTCATAGGCATCTCTTTGAGCATTAAAAATATAATATTACTTAAGAATAAATTTTTTCCAACTTACTTTTCTAGTGGTGAAGGAAGCACTTTTGTTCGTCTAAGACAAAGTGGAAAAGCCTACAAGACAGCAGAAATCTGAACTTAATAACCCTGGGGATGCAAACAAGTGACTAAAGGTAAGTGGCAATTTAGAATAATAAGAAAAGCTCATGGTAAGTGAAAACACAAATTTTAAGAGACAGAAAGGGAGTTAGACAACTCTGGCTTTCTTAGTTGTATATTTAAAATATTAGAGAAGTAGAAACATTTCTTACCAAAATATTTCATTCTGATGGACTTTTTAAATACCGCATGTAAAGTTCTATGGGGAATTTCAAAAGCTTGAAAAAAATGGCCAAAAGTCTGCAGATTTCTTGTGGTAAGAAAATCCACAGCACAAGTAATTTCATAAGAAAATAAGTAGTATTACAAGGTAATAGAATAACCTGTCACTGTGCTTAGTTCAAAGAGAAGTCAGAGTATTATTACTGAGCTCATAGTCTTGACCCTATTGTAGTATCTAAAAGCACCTGAGTACTAAAATAATCCCAATTGTTCAATATATTATATAATTTCTTAAACTAATAACTTATTTTGGAATCATATATGGTTAACATAAAAGGAAGTTTACGATGTCTGCAATAAAAATGTGGAGACGTTTGAAATTTAACTGAATAAGAATAATTGCAAAATATGCACCATATGTAAGCACAGATCACCACTTGGTGGTGCAGACCTGAGTACTGAAATGCCTGGCCTTGTGGTAATTAGAAAGCAGTGAAAGTTTGTTGTTGGGACTTCTAGTGCAAGGACCAAGTAGTCTACACATAGGAAGAAAATTGAAAGAAATTTTAAGATAACAGCTAAGAACTCATAGATTAAATAAGCAGTGAAATGGCAGGTTTTGAGAGAGAAGTTGTCAGTAACTGTAAATGGTTTTAAGCATTTTTAACAATTTTCTACAATTTTCCACTTTTCTTACTTAAGCCATTAGAAATGATCACTGCAATTTTGTATGAGATATTCCACAATTTTTCCATATGATTGATTACAATTCAAAGGCAAATATTTTGAGCTACCCCTACACTCCCTTGAAAATGGATGGTAATCACATCAAATAATGTACATGTTTCCCAAGTAACAGTGAGCTTGTAATGCTATTTTGTTCAGCCACAGACGTACCTAAAAGAAGAACAAGTCAAAATGGAGTGACATGACTTTTATTTTTCCTTTGCTTCTCTCCTTCCTCAGACTGGATTGAAAGCAGAAGAGACTAAGCTAGTTAAAAAAAAAAAAAAAAAAAACACTTGACAGGCAATTTAACTTCTGGGAGGGAATTCTAAAACACTTTGCAATTTATTTGTAGGGACAAGAAAAATTTATGTTGAGAATCATATTCAGGGAACCGTACTTTCTGTCCAACATTTTTAAACAGCTACTTTCTTTGAAAGAAGCTCATAGTTAACCAGTGGTTCTGGAAACTATAAAAACTTATGGCTGTCATTGAAATCACTGTTAACCCAAACATTGTTGTCAAGTTCCCAGATGAATTCCCAAAGACCAAACAAGTCATTGCCTTGACTGTTTTTTTTTTTCTATACTTCTGTGGATATCTCTAAATTCAATTTCTACTCCCTGTGATAGAGGTTCTCAAATAGTTTTGTGAAAGTACACTATGAAAATCTTATTCTTTGCTGGAAAGTTCTCCTGGGAATTATTTTAGTTATAGACTCATTGTAGCAGTTGTGACCTAGAATGAACTCACACACTCTCCACTGAAGTCCAATTGTAAACAGTATATGCTTGAAATAGTTCCAGTTTAATTCAATCTATCGTTTATGGCAAAACTATCTAGTCATTCAATCACGATAATATTTTTGTTCTGTTGCTTCCACTTTAAAGCAAAAATATGCATCAATGAATTTTAAAGCCCTTGTACTGATTATAGGTCTATTATATATTTTATACCATGCATGGCCCCCATTAACATAAAGCAAAGCAAACAAATAAGCGAGCACGTATGGATTTTAATATGAAAATAATTCAACTGACTTGAGTCTTTATAACTTTTAACATAAAAGAATAGGAAGTCATAATATCCTTAGCAAATCCTCAGGAGCTTGTGGGAAAGCATAACTGTTCTTCCTGGTGAGATGCAGAGGAACAGCAAGACCGTGCAATTCATAACTACAAGTAATCCAAAGCCTCCATTTGTCAATAGCTCCATTTCCTCCTTTTCATTCTCATTAACAGCTACTGATAAGTAAAACAATTGACCAGCTCGAATCCCATCTTTTATCATTTTCTTGTCCCCTTCTGTCCGAGCTCCAACTATGCAATGCAAGCCAACGTGGTGTAGGCAGGGGAAATCTATCAAACCACAAGTGGGTTATTAGACCGTGAGTAAGTGGACTTTCTGACCTCCTGTGGAGATTTTGAAAAACCCTGGAGCTGATTTTAATTCTTTCTTCGAATGTGTCTTCTTGCCATTGGCATAGTTGTAGGTGTGGTGGAGAGAATTCCTTTTGGATTTAGCGTTAGGCAGAGAGAGGCCCTCCTGGTATGGCGAGCTATTAAGAAAAGAAATTGCTTTTACAATTCTTGTATGCCTAGTGGCAGATTTATTAGGTCCTCAATAATGAGGGATAAGTGAATGAGTTAGTAACCAAGGCAGTGAGCAGGAATAAGAATTATGTTCTATCCCCATACTCCATTAGTAGTTACGTGAACACATGGATTCATTTCAACTATTTAAATATCATTTTTCTCATCTAAGAAATGATTGTAGAAATATGTGAGTTCTGGGTATTTTGAAAGCATTATTCTGAGTCTCACATGAAATAGTAGACGTGAAAGCTCTTTAAAACCTACCTTATTACAAAAAATGTAGTAATTTTTTCTCCAGGACTATGTTCTATTTATATACATGCTTTCTTTGTCATCACATCATTGAACTTACTGAAGCAAGTCAACCAAGGTGGCCTGATTTTGTTCTCAGTCGAACTCTGTTAGAATTCTTACAAGGTAGCTTAGGAATTTTCTCATCTGTTTTTAATTCTATATCGGTCTTTTAGAAATTGCCTGGTGTGTCAATTTCTCTGAATTTTAATGCAGATATCTCATTTCTCATGTGCTGATCTCAGAAGCTCCAACATTCAAAGGGTCCCTGATGAAGCCTTGATAAGCAGCTTTAGGGCCCTAATTTGTAGCTAATCTGTCTGATTCTCCCTCCTACTTTCTTCCTCTTATGTCTATTCAATTCTAGGTGTGTCTTATGTGCAGCGTCTCAGACTTCCCTCTACCTATGGGACTGTTCATAGACAAGTATGCAGAAATACTCCCAGGGCCTTCCATATTACTGGAAACATGCCAAAGCAGAGAATCATTTCCCGACAGATCTGAAGTGGCTAAGAAATGCTGAGTGCCCTTTTCTTTTTAGAAAATATTTATTTATTTATTTATTTATTTATTTATTAGCTGGGTATGGTAAGGTGTGATTGTAATCCTGTTTGGGAAACTGAAACAGGAGAATGGCAATTTCAAGATCTTTAGCCATCAGCGAAGCACAAATCAAAACAACACAGAGGTTCCACCCCTCTCCAACAAGAACAGCTGCTGTTAGGAATTCAAAAAATAACAAATGCTGGTGAGGTTATAGGGAGAAAGGGAACCCATCTACATTGCTGGTGGAATGCTAAGCTGGCGCAACCACTATGGAAAGCAGTAACGAAGGTTACTCAGAAACCTGAAAATAGATACCCCATTTGACTCAGCTGCACACCTTCTAGGGATCTTCACTTGGGCGTGTGGATCTCTTCCTTTATCCACTCATCAGGTTGATGAACACCTAGGCTGATTCCAGAGCCTGGTTAAAATCTAGTTTTTTTTAAACAAATTTCACATAAAGAACATAGCATGGTTAACTATTTTCATAATGCTTTATCCAAGGATAGCTCCAGGCTCATTCTTACAAATTTCCCTTTGATCAAAATTTCCCCATTTTCCTTGGCTGAAGCCCCTGATAATTGTTTCTTTTCTCTTTCTAGATTTCACCACTCTTGAGTGTTTTCTTATTTCTGCTGTATAATATTTCAGTTAGCAGAATGTCATTCAGGTTCACCATTTTGCTACAAGTGGCAGGATCCTTATTAAGGCAGGACTGTTGGGCAGTATGTTAGAACGTGGAGAAAACAGTGGCCTTCTCGCTAGTTCCCTTTTCACCCAAGGTCTCTTTTGGCACTGAGCCCCACGTATCTGGTAAGGGGTGATACAGGCAACAGGATTTGTTTTTTAATCCCTCTTCTATGCATCTACTCTCACATTTTTCATTGCAAAGTTTTGTCCGACTTCTCCCCTGCACACCGTGACTCCCACGGATTTAGTCTCACACATGAACACTAGGCAGAATTGGCACGTTAGAGCAGATGTCAGTAGAACACTGCCCTCCACCTTGCTGGTGACATGCTAAACGTATGTTTTACATCAAACCTGGAAAGCTCTATTTTCCATTAATGAGATTAATGCGCTTGCGTTTATCATAATGGCTAACATATTTGGAGCTTTACAATAATATTCTATTACTGTTAAATTCCTGGTGACCCCCCTGTGGTGCCCCTGGACTCTACTGAAATTGTTCAAATATTAGTTTTTATTTATTGCTTGTATGTCTTTATGCTATTTACCATTTATCAGCTTTTAAGTTATTCATTATTTGGTTTGTGTCTTCTTTAATGGTACTTATTCCTGTTATAAATTTATATATTTAATCTTTGAAGTCATATTATCTCCAAAGAATCCAGTAGTGTGCAGTTGGAAGTTGGGAGGATAGGATTAAACCTTGCATGCCTGCCTATTTAGAGTCTGTGGTCAATTTTCTTTCATATAGTTAATTATCAATTCTAATACCTCCAAATCCCACCTTCCTTCTCATCGCTAACCTTGTCTTTCAGGGACTGTCTTAATGTGTCTACTATAGGCACTTTTTTCAAGGAATTCCTGTGGGTAGACTTACCCAGAGGCGGCAGATGAGAAGGAAACGCATAGCGGCCAAGTTTCCGTTATACAGTAACTCCTGATTTGCTCATTAGTGGCAGTTTCTCCACGAGGCCTTCGTGGCTCCCATCAGCCCTGAGCTGTTTCTGTTGCTTTATTGCTTTTGAGAAGAGCTGGCACAATCAATAATCAGGGGAAAAAAAACCCAAGGGGCTCTTTTTGACACCTCATTCTTTCTACCCAGAGTGTCACTTTCTGGATTTATATAGCCAGTCATCACCTGGTAAATCAGCTATTTCTGGTGGTTTAAACATTAGTTTCTCGGATAAATCAAACATTCTCTTGCTTCTGGGAGATCTGAGTCATGTTTGTGGTGAGAATCAGCCACTACACGTTGCCACGCTGCGCTGAGATGGGCCTTTCCTCGCCGGCTCCCTTCCTAATAAGCATACAGGCAGAGTTTACAGATAGCCTCACGACCTCTGAGAGTCCTGCCAGGATTTTTGTTTTAGTGGGATATTTAAGCCTTTGTATGTGTGTGTGTGTGTGTGTGTGTGTGTGTGTGTGTGTGCGCGCGCTTTATGTAAATAATTGTAGTATACAAAAACTTTGAAAATTGAGATCACACGTAATTAATTTTTCTAAATATATGCTGAAGTAGTTGGAGTGTAACAGCGCATTGTAAATGTTATTTGATTTGATGGGCGTTTTCACCACGACTTCAGAAGGACAGCTTCTACATAATGGCAGGAAATAATGAAAAGCCATGTTCCTTCAGACATGCCATCTCGAGTGATAGGCATGTAACCCAGACTCTCCATCACGACACTTCTGAGTGAAATGTTTCCCTGAATATTTCAGCTTCAAGTATCTCCATATCATTAATTTTAAAAGCCCAAAACAGAAATCTGGTGCAAAACTTCTTCGCTAAAATGCCGTCAAGCTATATTCTGTTTCCTTTATGGTCTAAAACATAATCCCAAGGCATACTGAGCCCGGGAAATGCGAGCTTAGTCTCAGTTTTCAAACGTAGGTGGAATTGTCCGGTGTTAAAATCCTGGGTTATGAAACGGTTATTTTGCGGTCATACCTGTCTTCCTAAGAAGAGTGGGGAAGGAGAATTTTCCAAAGCCAACTGAAGACCATAAGTTAAGAAAAGAAAGCAAGAGTGGAAGCAGATTCTAAGATCACTCCAAACGCACGGGGTCCTTTGGAATATTGCAGAGAAAAATACCCATCCCTTCTGCATCCAGAGGAAAACCTGTTGGAAGATGCTTAACAGCAGAACGGAGGTGAAGATGGAGCCATGTGCCTGTGGCTGCTCGGTAATCGATCTTTACTTTATAAATCTAAGTGTCATTTTGCCAGCGCACTAAAGTTGCTTGACTCCCATCCTCTATTTGCGCTGCCACCTCTACTCACCTTTGTTATCATTACCTGCACAACTAAATACAGCCGGGGAAAATTATCCAAGATGAGAGAAAGCACTCTACTGACTATATTTAATTAACTCATTTTCATGCTTCCTGCTATGAAAATTAGAAAGCTTTTGTAATTTCTTCAGATTTTCTTGTGGGGCTATTATCATCTCCTGCCAGGATTACAGCCTCCTTACTGGTTTTCCCATTTCTCTTTTTCCTCCTCGTAAATAAATTCTTCATGAAAAGCTAAAGTGAGCTTTATTTCTTCTCTAAGTTTTTATGAAATATAACAGACATTCACAAAAGTCCAAATACCATGAGCCAATTGAATTATACAATTTTCATAAATTAAAAACTTTTGCGCAAAGCAAAAGAATTTTGCTGACACACAGCGTGTTTAGTTTTGCCTGCTTTGTGATTTGAGTAATGGAATTTGTGTAGAATGCACCCTTGGTTGACTGGCTTATTTTTGTTGAGTTTTATGACTGTAAGTTAATAAAGGTTGTTGTTCACAGCATCAAAAAGTGTGTGAATTTACACACAAATATTATACAAATGTATATTCTGCATAATATCTACCACTATATACCTTACATAATAAATACCTTACACATTTATCCATCCACAATGCCTATTTTAATTGTAGGCATCTTATTAGTTTCCAGTTTAAATCTATTACACAATCGTGCTGCCATCAACATTTCTGTCAATATCGATTGATGAGAATATTTATGCTTTGATATTACATGTGCAACTGAAAGTATACTCGACAACACATTTACTCAGTTTTGGGATATATGTGCAAACGGTTTTGTCAAGTTGAATACCAATTCACACTAACAACAACATGTAAGTGCAAGTTTCGGTAGCTTCAAGCTTTTGCAGCTAGGATATTGCTAAGTTTGTTGCCATCAGTGTTTCTGTTCAATGATTCTCGAGGTTGTGTAGTTACAGCTTGTTGTGGTTTCAGCTGGGATTTTTCTGGTGCATCTACTGGAGGGGACTACAAACTCATATGTTTACTATCTGAATGTTTTTGTAGCAAAGTTCTCATTTTTCCATTGGACCTATTGGCTTTTCCTTCAGATTTGGAATTCTTTAGATGCTATGATAATGAGTTATTTGACAAACATTGTATTGTAAATTTGTATTATGATTTATGAGTTGCATTATCTCAATGGTTATGTTCTAGAAACAAGATGCTTTAATTTTAATACAATTCAAAATATCTGTTTTTTTCCTTTTCATGGCAATGTTCTACACATCATTTAAAAGAGTATTAATGTCAGCCAAAATGACAACTTTTCTCTCTGTTTTGTTTTACCTATTAAATTTATACCTACAGGTTATCCAGAATTTATTCCTTTTTTGTTTAGTGTGAAATGCAGGGGGGGGGGGGTCAAGACAAATTTTACTTGTCAGTGAATATGAAATTATTTAACTTTTGTTGAGAAGACAATCTTTCTATCTCCAGCAAATGATATGAGTAGGGATTGAATTCAATAACCAAGGACCAATCCTATAATCACTCATACCTATGTAATAAAGCCCTGGATGTATAGTGGATTTGGAAGCTCAGTGGAATTTGAGATTGTTGAACATCTAATTTTCAGGGAGAGGGACACTTGGTATCCTTGAGGCACTGAAGTTCTTTGCTTACCGCTTCCCCAGCGGGGCTCTGCATTTCTTTTATCTAGCTGTTTCTGAGTTGCATGCTTTTTAGGAAACTGTAATCTGAATTACAGCTCTTTTGTGAATTTTGAATCAATTAAGACAACCGAAGAAGAGGTCATGGGTATCCCTAAAATTTTAGGCCTGTTAGATAGAAACATAGATAATCTCTTGCTTTAGACTAAATTATATCGACTCAAAATTCATGAAGTGCTAAATCCCAAGGCGACAGTATTTAGAACTTAGGCCTTTGGAAGGCAACTAGTTAAGTGCGGAGGAGGTCCTTAGCACAAGGCCTCATGATGACATTAGTCTCCATATAAGAAGTAACCTTAAAGAGCTTGCTCTGTCACAATACGAACATATAACAAGATGTGGCTAATGGCCGGTGACAAAGAGGGCCTTCATCAGCACCTGAGTAGGCCAGCACCATGGTCTAGTCTTTGGAATTAGGAGAAAGTAACTTGGTTTTGAGGCAGTTACGTTTGTATAGTATTTTGTTAAACTACATAAAGAAAGATTCTTGGTTCTCCCCACTTGCAGCTGGCATCTTTTAGTCTGTTTGGACACCAGGCAATTAGTGTCACAATGGAAGTGAATTACAGGCATTTGGGTGATGTCACAGAATCAGTGACAGAATTTAATATTAAATATGTACCTCTTGTATTTCCTTTCCTTAATATTCCTAAGGAATAAAACAGAGCAAACAATTTTATTTGGACTCCAAGGTTTACATCTGCTAAACACCTACAGCTGGCAAACTGTCCCATCTCCATTGCATTCTCAGCTGTATTTGTAGCTCAGTAAGTATTTGTTGAATAAATAAATGAACCAGGAGCCCTCACTCAGAAAACTGGAGTTTATTGAAGTGCCACCAGATTGAAAAAAAGAAACTCTCCCAGAAAATTATGAATGAAGACATCTCAGATAAATTATTCATTTACCTTTAACCTTGACCTAGATGGAACATCAGATTTTCTAGTTTATAGAATCTGTATAAGACTACATTAAGGCCGCAACTTTACAGTATAACAAAGCCTTAAAATGCTATCCCACAGAATTAAGCTAATTTATAAAAGTACTTATTTCCTTATTTCCATTGTTTTCCTAGTAATTGTCTTATTTTGAAATATATATGTGTGTGCACTGTCATCTGTCTACATATCTAGCTATATGCCTTTTATTCAAAGCTTATTCCTGTTGATCTGTACACACATCCTCATATGTACACACACACACACACACACACACACACACACACACACACACACTTCTAGTAATCATTTTGTAAACTAGATAACTTCACAACAGCATTGTCAATACGGAACATCATCACATGAGCCCGTGGGTTTCTTCTGCTGCTGCTGCTTCTCCTCTGGACTGTACCATCTGTGACGTCCCTCTACCAGGTCACATCCAGACCCCAGATCCATTTTCCAAAGTGATCTAATCAAAGCTTTTTTTTTCAAACAAAAGCAGCTTGCTCTGTAAGTTGCTTTTTCCTACCAGCCATGAGAACTCAATTTTCTCCCTCATTACATTTTCCCATGAGCAAAACATTTATAGCTCCTTGCAAATCTATTTTATTAATTCTCTGCTTGAATCTCAGATGAGTAAAAGAAGTAAGCCCAATGACATATAGATCCACTCACATAGCCCAATTCTCTCCTTTCTTTCTAATCTAAAGTGAAGACCTCCTCATTTGAGGTCCCAGAAAGGTATTATTTCCAGAACTTCCCCTGATGTTTCTTCTCTTTCTCTTCGGTATATTGCTTGGCCTCCTCTATATCCAAGACCAACAGTCACATCTTTTCTTCCCTCACAGTGTCTTGCATGCCAGAAGAGTGGCTGAGAAACGTATAGACCCAATTGACTCAAACAAGAATTTTTAAATTTATGATTTAAAAACTTATTCATAAAGCCAAACAAAACTGAATCTTTAAACCAACTATTTTATTTATAAAACAAGGCCAAGGCCTTGGGTATAACCCCAAATATGGTGACAGGGTCAGAAATGTGAGCTCCTCTCCAAGTCTCCTGATCAAATCTTCCAGGTTTCATTTGTTGTCTGGGCTCACCTACTCCAGAGACACCATGCCCTCTGTGACAGAGCTTCTGCTGGCTGGGGCTTTTCTTGCTGTTTTCTACATATATACCACAGCCAGCAAGACGCCAGTGTGATGGTTGTTACTTCTACATTCCTATTTCTCATAATATTCCCCACGAATTGATGGGCACCAGTCACCTTAACCTGTGTCGTGGGACTTATTCCACAAACTCCTATGAAGTAAGGAGGTATTTCCACTACCTTGGGTCTTATTTATTGTGTATTTAACTTCCAGAGGCTTGATGGGCCCATCACATCCAGCTCGCAAGCCCAAGTGAAGTCTGCAGTCCCTGTTCAACCAGGACTCTTCCCTGGTTGGAACTTAACGTTGCCTCCCTTCCTCACACCTCCTCAAGGAGCTTTACTAATGTTTAGATTGAATCTGTATGTCATTTGTGACAAAAGTTAAAATTTTAAAAATACAGAGATGCTCTCTTCTGCCTACAAAGAGTATTCTGAGAATGTGGATATAAAAGCCCCTGAGATTTTGTTGGTAGCAGTGGCAGTATGGCCAGATGTCCTCCTCAGAAAGGACCAGATATATTACTACATGGTGATCATCTACAGTTAGGAAGTCCCTACAGTTTTCTACCATCTTTTGTTTTCCAACCTTGAGCTCTAAAAACCTTGCAACATTTAGTGATATAATTAATTAGTACCCATGAAGGATTAGTGCCACAACTCCCCCCACTTCATGTTCCATAATCATAGAAGTCCGTATACTCTAACCTCTTCTGTAAAATACCACACTAGCATGTAACCCGTACTCAGTCTTTCCTAGATGACTCATAATACATAATACAATGTGAATAGTATATAAACAGTTGTTATACTATTCAGGAAATAATGAAAAAAAGTCTGTACATGTTCAGTATATAAAAAGCTAATTGCATATTCTTTTCAACTCAAATCTTTCTCCCCCAAGCTTTGCAATAACACTATGTGTGAATGTCTCTACTTTCTCACAGAGGAATGCCTTCAAGAACACTATAAACAAACCCATGACAGCTATTCATTTTCCAGGAGATGAATTCTGATCTATTAGCAAAACAAGAATGGTTTGAGAGTTTTATATATCAAACAAAAATATTTCTTCAATAATGAAAAGCTCATCATTAAAAGAAATTATTTGTCCCTTAACACATGATACTTGATTGTCTGCTTTTTTATAGAGAAACTTCATATATTTTGTCATTTTGTAGGCTTGTGCGGTGTATAATGGCCTTTATCTATAACAAGCTGTCCACAAAGCTGCATCCATTGCCACTTAATCCTTATTTTTAATCAGTAGTTCCCAAACCATAGGGACACATACAGCTACATTCCCTACTTCCTTAAATTCATGGACCCAACAATTTCTACTCTCATCGGTACTGCACATCTCTTCATTGGGTATACAGATTTCACCTGATAGAAAGCAAGGACAAGCACTTATTCTTATGTCATGGAAAAGATCTGTATCTGTCAGGATTTTTCAAAGACACGTTACCAACAGAACATACACTCATTTATATACAAAGGAGTCATTATTGTAGTTCACATCATCACATAAGCTGAAGAGTTGGATGATGACCACCTGTATGCTAGAGAACAAGGAAAACCACAGTGGCTCAATTCAGGAAGTCAGAAGCCACAGAGCTGGAGACGGAGGTGGATGGCATGGCCTCGGGTCAGAGACAAAAGGACTTGGAGCCTCCGGGACGATCACTGGGGCTGTAATTGAGTAACTTGGAGTCTGATGTCCAAGAGCATCAGCAGCAGAAGAAATGTGTCTGATTTACAAGGAAGTGATGGAGGGAAGGAGGAATGAGAGAGAGAGAGAGAGAGAGAGAGAGAGACTGAGACAGAGATACAGAAAGAGTGACACAGAGACAGAGAGAGAGACAGCAAGGTTTTTCTTCTTTTCTGTTCCATCTGGGCCACTAGGCCATCGAACAGGGCCATCTGTATTCAGGGTGCTCCCCCCCACCCCCGCCACCCAAGTTTGCTGGCCCACCCACCAAACTTCTTTGAAAATATCCTCACAGCCTTGGCACCACCAGCACATATACTGTCTTTTAAGTACCACACGCACTAACTGACTGTGCTACTGGGGCGTGCTAAAACACCCTCATAAACACTCAGAGGTAATGATTTTTCAATTCTCCAGGCATCCTTCAACTCAGTCAAGCTAATACCCAAAAACAATCACCACAAGACACAGAAATGTAGTTAGTTGGCTGCTGAGGCTGCTCCAATCTTGAGATCAAAGAAAGGAGTAAGTTCAACGCTTCACTGGAGAATGGGTGAGGTTCTCCTGAGACTCGTGAGTTCTGAACTCCTGAACTCAAACGCCTGGCTTCAGTTTCCCCCAGGACAGTCTAGATGCAAATACCTCAGGTCTTCCCTGGTTTCCACACAACCACAGATTCAGCAAGGATTTTGCCAACTTTCTGTAAATCGTGAGAAGTCACAGCGAGATTCATTGTGTGACGTGTGCAATCCTGTGAGATTCTCAGGACTCCCTCCACTTTTTCCTTCACTTCGACTGCATCCTTTTCCAACCTCCTCCTCACTCCTGAGAGGAAACACGGAGTCCCATTTTCTCAGGCAGGACAGCTGTGCTCTCACACCACGCCCAACCTCAGCAAGCATTCCTCATACAGCATTCTCTAAAGTCAGTTAGCTCCTTAAATTCAAACAAAAATAATTCTCTCGTGGTTGGTAGAAAATGCACTCAACTGTTATCTGCACAAAAGAGCAATAAAGAAAGTAATTGTTAATCAAACTCCAAACAACTAGCCATACTTCAACCTTTTGGTGAGTCTAATTCTGGTCTGCTTTTATAAATATTTTCCCACATGTGAACAAATGGCATCCTATAACAAATTATGAATCCCCCTTTGCATCATTAAACATCATTCCTTTAGATATTTTATGTAGAATAATGTTGATGAACATAGAGCATTACATTATGTGATTATTCTTTGACTTATTTAACCAATATTCTCCAATGGTTGGGTATTCAGGCATTTTTTTAAAATTGTGTTGCTGTAAGCAATACTATAAAAATAACTATCCTATAATTACCAACTTCCCCATACAAAGATTGTTGATGGTGCCTTTTCTCAGTTTAAACAGAAAAAACTAGTGCATTGGGACATAATAACTAGCAACAACATAAAATTATGCAATAAAGCAATATTGCAGTGAATATTTGCAATAAGGACTGAGGAAATGTTTACTTATTTTTGAGGAACGATTCTTTGAAGGGACTGTCACGTAACCTCTCCTTCCTTTTTTGAAGCAGGGATAGTGTGATGGATTCACTGACAGATTTTATTTGAAGCACAACTGAAAAAAATCTATAGATACTCACTTTAAATCAGAGGAATTCTGTGACGATTGTTTTAATAAAGCAGATCTGACCCTAAGAGCAATTCTTTCACTGTTTTAAGGAAAATGATCATTTCAGAACTAGAGCCACCAAGGAATTCTCCATTTAGAGAACCTAGCACTGAAATCTTGGAGAATCCCAAGCATCGAAAGAACAGACTACCTATGATCTATGTTTTTCTGGGAAAAATATCTAAATATATGCAAAAGTCACTGAAGCATAGTACTTCATTCACTTTAGAGATCTATCTGTAGTTTTTTCCACAGCCACTGTTTACATATTAAACATACATACAAACATTACCCATAGTCACTGATGTGTACACATAATATGTGAATCTAAATATCACTGGCAGATTTAAAATTATTGTAGAAAGATAAGATCTGATATATGTATATATGTGTATGTGTGTGTGTATTCACTAAGATACTTAATTTTTCTGTATTAACAGAAGATCGTGAAAATATATAGTGTTTTAAAATAATTTTCATTAGGTAAGTGGTAAATTTTTAAAATAATTTTATTAGAATGAAGTTTTACATTTTCCTAAGGATTGGGTTTGATTTTACTCTTCAAAGTTGAGATGTCTATATCAAATCATATTTCCCCTTTGTAATAATTTTGAGGAAGCTCAAACATAAATTTAAAATAATGTCGAACATTATAGCTGGCATTTCTATCTCCTTCAATTCTGGTTTGAATTTTGTTTTTCTGTTCCATTATTGCTTGTATACATCTTGTATTATAAACCATATAAGAATTTTTTAAAAACCTGAAAAAAGAACAGGTTTCATATTTAAAAATAATAATGGTGGAACAAGTGTCTGGTTTTTATCACTCATTTTCCCTAGTGGAAATTTATTTATTATTTGGATGATTTATATGTCACTTTTGCCCAGCTTTTTTGTTTTGTTTGGTTTTGGGTTTTTTTTTTGTTTGTTTGTTTGCTTGTTTGTTTGTTTTGTTTTATTGTTTTTCTTTTTTTTTTTTGAGACAGGGTCTCACTCAACAACCCAGGCTGGTCCTGAACTCAGTATAGAGCCCAGGCTGTCCTCGGACTCATGGCAAACCTCATGTCCCAGCCTCCTGAGTGCTGAAATTATAGGCAGGCACCAACCATCACGCCTGGTTTTTGTGATGCTGGGGAATCAAACTTGGGGACCTAGTGCTTGACTTAGTGCTTGCTAGGCAAGTGCTTTAAATGCTGAGTCATTCCTCCAGCCCTTTTTGACCAAGTTTAAATGGTAGCATAGTTTAAAGGTGTATTTAAGTTGCTTACAAATTAAAACTTCTTTCACAATATGTGTGAGTGTATGTGTGTGTGTGTGTGTATGTGTGGATTCCATAAATACAAATGTATACAAAAAAAACAGGAAAATTACAATTCTGATACTAGTAATTCAACTCACAACACCAGGCCACTTGAAGTGTATTGTTTGACCTGAGTAATAAATGCAATTACTAAGTTAATGATTATCTTCATCCCACTGTATCCAGGTATCATTAGAAAAATAACCCAAGAAAAAAAATAAAACACAGGTGCATATTGGTATATAAGAAGAGGATCTTCAAGTCAAGAAATGAGATGATATCTGAATGTGATGAAGATGCAAAAGTGCCCTGAGGTAGTTCCCTAGTGAGCTGTGTTCTAGCAGGAAGTGCCCTGATGTAGTTCCCCAGTGAGCTGTGTTCTAGCAGGAAGTGCCCTGACGTAGTTCCCTAGTGAGCAGTGTTCTAGCAGCAAGTGTCCTGAAGTAGTTCCCTAGTGAGCTGTGTTCTAGCAGGAAATAAAGGAAACAGATTTTGTTGAAGGCCCATGAGAGGACAGTTCAGACAAGGCATAGGATATAACGAATGCACAGGAGTAGCACCCTTAATTCTCCACTAAACTCTGCTAGTTTAGACCTTGCCTAAATCTATATATATATATATATATATATATATATATATATATATATATATATATATATATATATGTGATGAATACCTCTAGTCATTGAACTCTTAAAAGTAAGGTTAATTTGTTCTTGAGCCCAGCTTTTCAATAGTTCACCTAAATGTAGTTTCTGCTACTTCTCACACAGACCAAAACAATTCTATTGATTTTTTTAAGCTTTGCAATTTCTATTTTTTCCGTCTACATCTCTTGTATGCTCTGGTTTAGAACTTATCTCACCTGCAGAGCACATGGCTGGTGGAAACATTTAATTTGAACTTCAGCGATTTTCCATCTGGGCCTCAAAGATGAAATAATGTTTTTGATCTCTGTTCATTTATTTATTAGAAAAAAATAAACACATTGCAAGAACAATTAATCCAAATTATGTGGAGATGACGAAACAGATTTAGGCGAGGAACTTCTTATGTTGTTGGCCTCTGTATGCATTTTGGTGTGTGCACAGGAAGTGGCTTCTTTGAAAACTGTCCTGCTGGACTTCTAAACGTAAGGAAAAATGAGTAAGACAAGATTTTTTTGAACCTCAAACAACAATTAGTTAAAAGGCAAAACTATACGTAGTCAAAAAATAATTATGCAGCATACTCAAAGAAAATCAGAAGTTACGTTTCAATACTGATCTAATCTTTGGCTATTGGACAGGAAACACCATCAAAAGATTCCTAGAACTTTTATGTATAAAAGAAAAGAGAAAATGATAAAAGAGTAAGCATATTTATTATGTTCTATATAACAGCATCTGCAAGGACATAATACAGCAAGCAATGAATATACAAATTAAAAAAGGAAATAAATCAACAGAAATCCTACAGAAGACAAATAGAACTTGATAGCATATACAAAATCACATTTGAACATTTATAAACTGAAAGTAAAATTTGTCACAAAATATAATTTTGGTCAAATTTATCTATTCATTTTTGGGTACTCCCTAATACTGGCAAAATGCAGCAAAAATGCTTAAGGTTGAATACAGCTAGAATGATGACATTTAACAGCTATAAACACCCTGAATGCTAGTAATGATGGCACAATGGAGTATGCAAACATTTAATTTTGACTATAATATTCTGTAAGAAACATGCTGCTGATATACAAAGGACAAATCTGGATACAAAGTTGTATCTACATGTATACAGACACAGATTTGTATTCACGCATATAGCTATATAACTACATATATAAGTAAACCATGCTCGGCTGTGATGGTGGGGAGAAGAGTGTTTGAAATGGGAAAATAATGAATATTTAAATTTGAATAGAGACCAATACCACAAACATAATGATTTTTAGTATAATTAATAAAACATTTATAAAATAATAAAGTTGTTGAATGAAATTTTCTTTTTTTCACTTTGTTGATATGTATATATGTGACACATAGTGTTTGTATTGAATTTGAGTATTTTGTGCACGCATATGTTGCATCACAATTACAAACCATTCCCCTCTCCCTGTGTGACCCTCCCGCAACCATCCCCCTTCCCACTAGTTTCTACTAACTGGCCCCCATTTAGTTCTATTACTTTTAGGTGCTAGAGTAAGAAGCATTTTTATAGAAGCAGAACTGTTTTCGGTCCTCAAAAATTTCTTTGTACTTGGGAATTGAAAATAAGTCAATTCCTGTTGTCAGCTAATGACAACAACATGAGAAAAAGTATTTGGCAAAATTAAGATTGAACACGTCTCTATTCCCAAAATGACGTTGATTTTTTTTTTTTTTGTGTGTGTGTGTGTGAAAAAGATTAGGTTACTGCAATGGTTTGGATCTCAAACCTCATGTATTTGGAGCTGCTTATTATTGAGACACAGAGCTTGGCTGAAAGGTGCAGATGCTTGGGTTGTGACGTGTATTCAGGGAATACCTTTTAGGTGTGTGTTGCTGACTGGTGAGCCAGAAAATGCTTTTCTGGGTCTCTAGACCCCTACCTCACTTGGTTTCCATCTGCAGGAGGATGAACAGTCTCTCGTCTCTGTCATGAGCCTTCCCTATTGCTGACTGCCCTACAATTGGACTATGTGAGACCTTTCTGAAACTTAGAACTAAAACAGAATTTCCCTCCCAAATACTGCAGATTTTTGAGTGTCAGATATTTTTTTACAGAAACAAGATGGTAACCAATTACACAGAGACAAGAGAGAATATTTTTAAATGGAAATAATATTTTGTTTTTAACATTTTTGTAAGGGTTAAATAAAATACAATAATTCCACATGTGTAAATTTATTTCTTTCCTATTTTGGTGGTAATATTTTTAAAATTAAAAGAAAAAATGCATGATAAAATTTTCTACAAAAAGTGGCTAGCGACCTGGCTTTTAGTCTACATATTAGAATTTTCTAGATGAATGTCTCCCAGCCTCCTGGGTATTTATTTGTTTCTGTCTCAGTAATATCTGATTTATAAAATAGAGCTGTTCTGGAGATTCATTGAGATCTATATAACCTTATTGCTTCCAAAAAAGTGAAGGTTGCACCTGCAATTATATGCATAATTATAAATTATAAATTTTCCCAAATTTCACCTTAATATATTCTTTACATAAATATTTATATTTACCATTGGGAATATCTGCCTGTCATCTGGATGTTCTCTGATTTCACCTTTATAAATGAAGAAGAGTCCTTAAAGTGTCAGAGACCTGGCTAAATACTCAGATACAATTGCTGCCTAGATATAATTTAGCTTTCAGTTATTGGACATGAAACTACAAAGATTACCAAGGGCCTGAAAGGACTGTGTTGTATGCATGGACAGACTGTGGTGACTCTGTAAAAGCTCTGTAAAAGGCGAGAGGAGAAAGGGGACTCCTGGTTATCCCCACCCAATCTGCCAACTCAATGCAAAAATTATTCTTTACTTTCATCTACTAATGTCTTGTGTGCTAGAAATAATGTGCTTCACAATTGTTCTACCTATATGAGGAAATCTCTCTAAATAACCATGTTAGAGTCTTGGAAAGCTCAGAAATTTTAGCTATTTTGTACCAAGACTTGAAGACAAGTTATTTTATCAGCTATAGACATGAGATCATTCTGTCTTGAACTGAAAACAGCAGAGAAAACTGAAAGGAAAGCAAAACCAATTTTCACAAGAGAATCATCAAACTGAGTAGTAAACACTCAAGCTCCACTTGAAAGTCAAGTTCTCTCTCTCTCTCTCTCTCCTCTCTCTCTCTCTCTCTCTCTCTCTCTCTCTCTCTCTCTCTCTCTCTTCAGTGGGAAAACCAAAGATTAAAAGAGGAAATAAAATGTAAAAGAAGTCCAGGAAAAAAAGAGTTAATCTAAAGAGAAGAGTCAATTGTGTTTGCAGACATTGTGTGGACTAAATCAGATGCCAATATCATGGAAATGGAAATGAAGAAAGTCAGGTGGGTTACCAGATGTTGCCCAGGCCATCAGATGTCACCTGGAAATGCTAGTGGCTGTGTGAACACACTCCCCAGCCATAGCCCCACAGGGAGAGTTTTACTATAGTACACGGTGGAGGAAAGCTTTAAGATCATTCTCATGTTGACAATGTGATAAAAAAATAAATAAAATAAAAAACAGAATTGAAGACAATGTGCAGACTGCAGTGGAAAATGAAAGACTTTATTCATTTTTTTTTTTCCACACAGCCAAGCCCGAGTGTTTGTGTCCCTGGCATCTGCAGTCTCGAGCAGGAGATGCATTGCTAACAAGGTCTTTCAGAGTGCACAGCATCACACTTTTATGCTTTCCTTTTTTATAGAAGATATTGTCTAATTAGGGGAAAAAGATTTTATTGCAGATTTTATTTTAATGTAAAAGTCAAAGTACTTTCAGAAAATGAATGCAACATTTTCCCAGGGGGCTCAGCTAAATGAGAATTTCAGAAAATGGCAACTGGAAAAATCCTCTTCTTTCTATGAATAATTAGAGATAAAAATAATGGAATGATCTTCTGCTTGAAAAACATAAATTTCTGTTCATGCAGATTAAATCTGAAGTATTGGAAGCTGTAAAACTGTTCAGTGCACTTTATGAAATTATCAGCCTTCGCAGGAATGGCAGATTTGAACTTAAATAGTAGAATTTCCGTTTTTGCTATCTACAACTTGGCAAGACTGTCTTGGGTGTTGTGAATTCAAGGTAGCCTTAGTACTACTGAATTCCCATTTGAGTTATGAAGTTATTAAGGAATAAGACCAAAAAAGAAAGGAGAGAGAGAGAGAGAGAGAGAGAGAGAGAGAGAGAGAGAGAGAAAGAGAGAGAGAAATCAGATAGAGACAAAAGTACCACCCTAACCTATCAATGAAGCTAATTTTGAATAATGTAGCTAATTTTAATATAGAGAATATTTGTAGTCAAGATGTTCTCTTATTAATGAACCCTCAGACTAACCAGACTACCTACGCAGGTAAAGACAACTGAAAAATGTTGCGAGTCCCTCTGCCTGGATTTTGGGTTGGAACTTTTTCTAGAAGAGACAAAGTTGGAGGAGAAACAAGCAGTGTTCGCTTCCTTTGAGCAGCTGGACTCTCATAGGAAGAAAAGAAAGGAGCTAGTAACGCAAGTTCTCTGTCTGTGCACAAAACTGCCCGTCAGCTGCTTTTATTTTTCCTTTTCAGAGGAAGTCTTGCTTGAGAAGTCGTGAGTGTAACACCCGCAAGGCTGCTTGGCAGCGTGCATGGGAAGTGGGAAGAACGCCTTCTTGCTTCCAGGGAGCATCTTTCTTCACGTATGAGTTATCCAAGTTCCAAAGGAAATAAGACGGAATCTTCTTTCCCACCAATTCCACATTCATTTGGTCCTCTTTCTTAGCAATTATTTTGCTTACACCACGGCTAGTAAAGCACTTAACACACATCGTAAAATATCTATTCCTGAAGAAATCCCTGTAAGGTTTTCTACTCACTTATTAGGCCTCCCACCACATGGCAACTATCAACTAGCTATTCCCTTGAGACATACCAAGTTTGGATTATAAATCCTTCAGAAACATTAAAAAGATTAAAAGAAAAGAAAGGAATATGAATTTGCTTGGTCCCGTCTTACACTGCAGTACAATTCTGGGAAGTTCCTTCTATGCTAATGGCTTCTTCCTGAGAAGCGGAAGGAATGAACTGTAATGGTACACCCGCCGAATTTGGTCACTTGCCGGCGCCAACCCAGCCAGCCAAGATCTCAAGGCAATAATAGGCAACAGTAGGAGCTGGCAGTAAGCAGTATCCTTACAGCAGGACACTAGGGTGTTACATTTTTGTGGTCATTACATAGAATGTGGTCCTGAATGCTTTCCACTGCTAACTGGAGTCCCATCAGTGTAGTTAGATATTGGTAGAAAAGTAACTCAGGCTTTTCTCTACCAGAGTATGTTTCACCATCATACTTTAAATTTATTTGCTGTGCATCAGTACTGGGTTGGCAGACATTATTTCTCAGAATCAAGAAAATATTATTGTGCTATATTCTAGATTTCATTTTATGTTAAGCGGCCAAATTTCAGTCTAATTTCTATTTTAAACCAAATTAATTCCTGGCTGCTTTTAAGATTATTGTGTTTGATTTTCTGCAATTTCCCTACAAAGCAGCTAGAACAGAATGGATTTATTTATATTAAAAGGGATATGCTGGTATTACTGAATTTGCCATTTATTTCTCCTGCTGATTCTAGTTATTTCGTGTTCTATAAACTCTTTCTGAAACCGAAATTAGGGTTATAGTCAACCTTCTTTCTCAACCTAAAAAAAGCTGATTAAAAATGAGATATTTCTAAAGATACCTTATACTGTCTAAAGAAGTTTTAAGAATTTTATGTTAATAACATTTGACTGGACTTTGGGCTACTTAAAAAATCTTTTGCTAATATTCAAATATTACAAAAATGAATTTCTAAGATAATCTTTAAGTTCCTCTGACTCTTGAAATTTCTTTGTTCTCTTAATTAAATACTATTCAAATATTTCTATTTCTGAAATCCCAAGAGCCTTAAATATAGTGCCTTAATTTAACTACCACAGCTACCTGTATAGTAAGGGGCCTATTTCACCATTCTTTCAAGAATACTGAAATTAATTTAAGATGTTCTAGACAAGTGACCTTGATATTCTGTCAGCATGAATTAATGTTGACATGAACAGTGCACTTACCTGTCAAAATTACTCCAGATTTCTTCAGTATTTCTTTGAAGTTTTAATCACTTTAAGAATCCCTTAAAGAAGCAAATCTTCCTTCTTTGACTACAGTTCCAGTCTATTGTTTTATAATACCTCCATAAATTTCTGTATAGAAAGAATTTTGTTGCCTCAAAAAAAAGAGACTAAACATCAAGGCAAAGGAGAAACAATTGGAAATAAGCCTAATAATGATAACTAAGACCAAAAACAAATTCCAATTGTAATGACAATCTTGAAGAAGTGCTCCTATCGCAGCCACTCCATGCCTCCTGTAACCGTTAGGCTCCTAGCATACCAGCCTACTTTTCTCCAGTCTACCAAGTTCTCTCTACTCGGCTTTCTTCTAAATACAGTCAAAAAAGATAATGAGTCAGCATATGCAGCACATTTAAAACAATACCTAGAACAGAACAAGTGCTAAGAAAATGTTATTATCAGTATTCCATGTTAACAGCTGTCATATGATACAAGAGGTAGGAGTGTCATTGTCATCAGAGTCCAAGTCACTAGGACCACAGTGATGCAGTACAGTGTGGTCTCAGAGAGTGGCCCTCTACTGCTAGGTATCTGGCAGAAAGTGGTCACATTTTCTTACAGAGATGAGAAAAATATTCTCATTATATTAATGGAAAAGAAATCCAATAATAATTATGATGATATCTATTTGGGACCACTTCCCAGAAACATCAATTATTAAAATAAACTCATTCTAATCACATATTGTATTTATTAATATTTATATGGGAATTTACCATTTTCAAAATCTTAAAACTATAAATCTCATGTATACACAAAATAAACACATTTTACCCATCATTTTATCTGACTCAGCAATTAATTAGTAAACAATACATAAGACATAGGCTGCTTCAAAAAATTTGAAGAACTCATGTACATACATGTATGTGCCCATAAGACGTTTCAGCAGGATGAATATAACATTTCACACTAAACTAGAGAATAGTTCAGTAAAGCATATGTTTGTGGTTGTCCTTCCTTCATAGTAGAGTGACTTACATCAGCATTGGTCAAAATTCATGTGTACTATTGTGGGCAGAGCCTCACTACATACTATCAGTTCTCTACAGATTAGTTGCTGACAACAGGATAATCAATAAGTGAAAACCCATCAAACATTCACCCACATATAGAGAGAGATCACTCCTAGATAAATTGCAAGACAACACCCAGTAGCACCTTGTAGTCACTGTCAAGTCTTAACTTGATGAACCTTAAAATATATTAGAGGTATGATGACTATGAATATGGTTGAAGATATATGAATCATATTTTTTGAAGTTGTGCTGCTAAATATGTAAAGAAAGCTAAATCTGTTGATTTTTTTTGGTTCTTTATGTGTGTGTGTGTGTGTGTGTGTGTGTGTGTGTGTACCTTTCTCTTGCTGTGGAAGATATCAGCGAACCAGTCTTAGTACAATCTACTGGCTTTAACAAAATAATCTAGACTGACTAATTTACAATTAATAGAAATTTATTATTTACGTTTCGAGAGACTGGGAATTCTAAGATCAAAGTAACTTAATTGCAAATTCAAGCCCAGCCTGAGAAATCTATCACTTTGGCAAGATGATGTCTCAAAATTAACCAAAAAATGGTATGAAATATAGCTCAATGTACAGGCCTGGCGCTTAATCCCCAGTAACACGTGCCCCCACACACATGTATATACAGATTCAGCTTGGGTTACGGGCTCTGTACTTCCCAGGAGGTATCACCTGTTTGCTCACATGTCAGAATGTATGTGAGGGACCATGAGCTGTCTCAGGCTTCTGTACTAAGAACACTAATCCCATTCTTGAAGTCTCTGCCCTTCCAACACAATCATCCCCCAGGAAGATCTCTCTCTAATATCACTACCTTGGGAATTAGACTTCAATATATGAATTTTCAGTAGTGGGAAGACACAAATATTAGATTCATGGCACCAGCTAACTCTCCTGCTACGCACTGTTTTCCTGTATACACACCCAGAAGCAGCTAGTCATCATCTCGGATTGTGTAGCTGACGAAGAAACCAACTCACATGACTGAAATCTAGGATTATGGAAATAATGCATCCTTCTCAGCTCCAGCAAGCTGTGTGTCCCAGAAGTGTCCTAATAGGGCTCCGAGCAGCAGGTGCCAGTGTTATACTTCAGGTATGATAGAGTGGCTGCTCTTGCCCTTGCCATGTATGGATCCAGTCCCCTCGGGCAGCTGGTGTTGAGGAGAAGCTGGACACGCCACTCATGTACCTAACACTCATATACCTATCAATTCTTTCTGCAGAATACATGTGTCTGTTGTTAGTGATGTTATTGACATTTTCCACTGTAGCTATTTGTGCAACATAATAAGAGGTTAAGTTTCACTAAAAAATAATAATAATGAAAAGGATCTTTAAAGTGCATTTGTCAACAATTTATGCAAAATAGTTTTAAGATTAAATGGGGAAAATGATATAGAGGAAAGCAAAGAAAAATAAAAATAGGAAGTAAAGACAATTGTTGCACTTTTATTACATACAAGGGGATCTGACATTGAGCGACAGCACCTTCCTAGGAGACAGGTTTTTGACTCTGCTATCCTACTTCCTGGAGTTAAAACCTACCACTTTCTGGCTAGTTAACATTGGACAAATGATACAACTTCCATGTTCTTTAATTTTCTTATCTGAAAAGTGTGAATAACAGTGGCTGCTGGATTGGGTAAAAATAAACATACAGTAGAGGATAAGAGACACTATTCTGTGTTTTTGCCTTTAATGGTCGCCACACTCTGTAAGCCATATTAAGCATCTCAGTGAGAAGAAGTAATCAACATGAAAGAGGGGATCTAAATTATTAACACTCTACTTCTCAATGTAATATAAGATATAAATCCGTGTCTCAATTTCAGATTTATTATGAATAAAATGAAAGTTTTGGTCTAATTTGAAAATAATTTAAGAGCTAGCAAACACTCTCTTAACATTTAGCCTATCTGTTTTGACCAAGGCAACATAAACAGCCAGAAAGAGTAATATCCTAAAATAACCTTACCAATGCTTACGAAAAAATGGCTAAACAGATGTTTCATTTGGGAAAAAAAGTTGACTTTATTGTACTAAATTCTTGTTGTTTCGTAGCTAGACTTACCTTTTTCAAGTCCTATCACTAACTGTTGCATTCCGATTGTCTAGGAAAATGCAGCTCCTTACTCTCTCCCCCACGTGCTCTGCTATTCTTCCTCTGTATGATATTTATTGTATTATTACATCCTCCCTGGGACACCTTTATTCTGTTTCTGATATATCAGAATCATTCTTTTTGATGGATCAAAATGTCAACATTAGCAAGAACACCTGACTGGGACTCCTAAACAAATATAATGTCACCTTCCTTAAAACAAACCTCTGACTTAAAATGGGTGCCAGTTCTGACACTTCTCATATGATATATTTGTGGTCTCCAGAGGGAATTGCTAATTAGAGGTAACTGTACCTGAATGTCATTTAGTACGTGCAGATATAACTGAGGCTTTGCTGAGTCCAGGAATCCTGAAAACCAATTAAATCCTAAAATATATCACTTCCAGGGAAAGAACTTCTCCGAAGAGAAAAGGTTGCTGGTCATAACGAAGCCTTCTTTTACAAGGAATTGGGGAATACTTACTGCTCGATGTCTTCGCTTAAATGTGGTGTTGCATAAGTCTGTTACTTCAATATATAAGAGGAATAGATGAATGGGGAGGTTGTAAATTGAAATGGGAAGATGTTTTACTAAAATGTAAATGATACACATTGGCATTCCAGCCACCGTGTATTTCACGAAGGGAAAGGTGGCCTTTTCCCTCATTATGCTTTAGAATTTAAGTATCTCTATAAGTATAGTGCAGCTACCACGGCACTTGGCAGCAGCGGACGAGTCAGCGGCAATGCCCTGTAGGCACCCACAGTTGTGTCTGTGGTACGTGGTGATGCCCAGTGGAAGGAGCTGCAGACGCCCAATCACACCGAGTCTGCAGAATGCTGTAGAAGCCAGTGAAATGGGCAGGCACACCTCCACTGCTTGGCGGGAGCAGTAGCGACAACAGAGGGGACACCAGGGGAAGTGGGAGCGTCCGACACCTACCGGAGGTGGGGACACTCCTGGGTATTGCTCCACACACTTGGTGTTACGTGATTGCTCAGTCAGATGAGACACTAACATAGAAAAGGAAAGGAGGTGCTGGCAAAACGGGGTTCATTCCATGCGCAGAAATATTAGTAAACTCTTACACTCTTCTGTCTTCCACCAGGACTGTTAAGAAGAAACTACAGGGACAGTCAGTCCCCTTAGGGGCTAACACCTGTGTGTGAGTTAATATACAACCAGGAGAGTGAGTGATTTGTAGATCCTTCCTGTGAGTCTCAAAACAATGGCGCATGCTATGGTTTGGATAAGTATCTTCCAAAAGCCAGTGTGTTCAGGCTTGGTCCCGGGGTGCACTGCTGGAGGATGCTGTGGACTCAGAAGGCGGCCACGGGTGAAGGTCTGCGGTCACTTGGGAGTACAGCTCTCCAGCCCCTCTGCTCTCTGGGCTACGACGTGAGCAGTGCTTCCTTGTGTGTGCCACATCGCTGCCATCTGGCATGCCCGTCAGAGATTCAAAACCTGGGTCCATTTGATTTTAGATTACAAACTCCAAAACTGTGAATCAAAATAAATACGTTTTCTTTATAAATTAGATACCTAAGCTTTTTTATTATGGGTATGGAATGTTCACACAGCACGTACATTTAAAGTATGCAAATTACAAGCCAAGGAACTGTGTCGGCCACTGAGGGACACAGTAAATAGTTAGCCTGTGTGAGAGCAGCACCATTTACTTAATGTGGAGACGATCTGAGTCCTGTTCTCGTCACTGGGACACATCACCTGACACCCACGAAGTGAGGAAGAAGCTTATTTTGGCTCATGGTTCAGAAGTTTCAGTCCATATTTGGTGAGCCATCTCCCAGGCAGAAATGAAATTGAAAGAAACATACTGAGTTAATATGTAACTTAAAATAACTTATGAGCATATGCACATTAAATAGATGTGTGTAAAAGTCATGGTGCCTGAATGCAGTGGTGTAAATACATCGATGTATTGGAAACATTACAAATAAAATTAAAAAGCAAGCATCTAATTGAGAACTTGGCCAATTGGATAAAGGTCTCAACATGACGGGCTAATTGTGAAGGTAGAGAAACAGGTCTTGAGTGAAAGAGAAGGAAGAGAATTTTCTCCAGGGATTAAGGGAGGGAGAGCCCTGTGAACACAAAGTGAGGCCTACTTAAAAACTCTTTTGTAGAAAAGAGATAATAAATTTTTTAAGCCAGTAAATTCATGGTAATTTATTACAACATCATCAAAAAGTGATACTCAAAGGATAACGAAGAGTATTTTATTATTTTTATCATCTTAATGTTTCAAAAGATAGAATATAATTTTTTCTAAAGAAAATTTAAAAATAAGAGTCCTCTCATATCTCTGACATAAATAAAGTGTGAGATTCTCTGAATGATTTAGCAAAAGGCCATGTTGCTTATCTGAAGATGTCTCTCATTAGTGATAATTTAGTTCAAAAAAATGTTTACCCACTGAATAGGGAACTATAAAAAAATGAGAAATGTATGTACTTTCTGGATTCTCAGAATTATTATCTATTTAAATATAAAATTGACTGATTATTTTCTGTATAGTTGTCTTTTAATTGTACCTTTTAAGGTACCTTAGCAGGACAGGCATAATTATAGCATGTGATATGCACACTTTCATTTTTCCTTCTATTTATTCAGTCACTGAGAATGGTTGAAAATTGTTCTCTTGTTTTTCTGGTATAGTGTTCAGATACTTAGTCTGATTTGAATAAGACTGCAGAAGGGCTTCTGAGCAATTATTTTGCTAACACATTGTAAGTACAGCCCTCATTAAATTATAATCATCAAGTTCTATTTTATACAAGAATGGAAACACATAATGCAAGTGTTGACAACTTTCTCTATGAGGAAAAAAAAGATATTTTTATGGGATAAAACCTGTATCTTTGAGAACAAATTATCGATGCTTTCTAAATCTACCACTGTTACTGCTCTAACAACTATTTAAGTTTATGAAAAAGTTAAAATTGACAAGACAGAATGACTCAGACTTACTTTCAAAGTGACATACCATCTCCCTCATATGTAGGCATATAAATTCCTTCAAAAGAAAACTATGCTTTTTGAGCATTATTGACAAAGGTAATATATAATAAATGTGATTCATTTTATTGCTGAAGCTCACCAACACAGCTCATCGCTTGCCTACTTCACAGGAAAGTCTAAATGCTCCCACTGAACTTGTAGTACCATGAGGAACAATGCCAACCAAACATCCAAGCACTCCTATGGCTTTACTGTAAAAATAATACCTTCTCATTGCATCCCTCAGTGGTATAAAACAAGAGCCAACTTCCCAAGACTGTAATTAACAGTATTTTGTAAATTTAATATGGCGAACTTCAGTAAACACAAATAGCGAAATGTTTTTGTGTATACATGTTGGCACACAGAATGTACTCACACTAGTTCCACAATGAGGGTGAAAGGTGATCAGAAATAATTTATGCCAAAATTCATTCTAGTCGTTACAATTGATATTAGGAGAGTAGAGTAGGAATATAATATAGTAAAATATTTTCATCCTATAAGAGAAAATTAAAGACTTAAAAATGTTACTGAACAAGTTAGAGACAGTCAAGGCAAAAATTGGAGAACTCTTATCCTTCCACCTACATTCTTTCACATTTATTCCTCTTTTCTGAGTCTATGAAAAACATGTAATATGCAAACATTTTACAAGAATGTATTAAGTTTAGTTTCAGAAGGAATAATCTAGCACACATTCAAAGCCTTTAATTCAAGAAAGGATGTCTATATGGTCTCTTAACTATCATATATAAAACAGTAGATATATAGAAATACACAAAATCAAAGACGCTAAAAGCTCAATTTCCACATTCCCAGCTTAGCTGATCAATGTAATGCAATGTACTGACTGCATAAAAGGCCCAAGTTACACATCGAGGAGATATTTAAGCTCCAAGCCTTGGCGTTGGTTATAGTAGTAATAGTAAGTCGGTAGTCTCCAGTAGCTGTAATATTTTGCGTCTATCCAAAACTATTAAAATATAGTAAAATCACTGGGGCAGTTTCTTTTTTGTTTTGTTTTGTTTTCTTACCATACTGGGGATTGAACCCAAGTTGTCATAAGTCATCTACCAGTCCACCACGGAGCTACATCCCCAATCCCAAATCACAGAGCTTTAACAAGAAACAACAACTTCTTTAGAGTAATTATTAAGACCTACAGGCAGGTCCAGACTCCGACTTCTTTCCTTCATTCTGCCTGTTCAAAAGTGTTTTGGCATTGTTTCTTATTATTTCCACAAAAATAAACAAACAAACAAAATATTTTCTTAAGTCTTGTGAAATAGAATTTGTGGAAATGAAGGTAATTCAGTTGTAATACAAAAAATACAAATTCCTCAGCAGAGTACTGAAGGATGCTCTCGGTTTTCATTTTCCCCATTTAAAATTCCGTGATCCATGACGCTCTATTCCCTAAGCTCTCTGTGCTAGCTCAGCCAAAACCAGCTCTAATTAATCCAATCGCACTAGTACTCTCCAGCAGGTGGCAGTAAATGAAGAAAAAATATAGTTTACCTGCCTTAAAATTTTAAGTTTTCTTTTTTTCTAACAATTCTGAAGTTGAGACTTTTCTTCATTTATTTCTAACCAGTAAACTCTCCTGCCCCCTGGCCCTTCCTCTCCTGTTTTCAGAACTCAGCGAATAGAATGAAATCAACTCTATTAACTAAGCAAAAGGAATTGCACACAAAATAACTTATCGGATTATAAACACATAGTCATAGGGAAGATTGTGAGTGGAAGTATGGTATAAAATATAGACTGGGGATTTATGTGATTAAACTTAATGATGTTTATCTAGATTATTTATTTCCCTCCAACTTGTTATAAACTTTTTTGTTGTCATGTAGGGGTCAGTTGGAATGTCTCAATTATTAATTTAACCTCTAGAGTGGCAAGAATTTTAACAATTGTTAGTATGTTTTGCTAAGAGTTGTTTTTATTGAGAAGGTCATACAAAGAAGATTTAAGTAATAATGTATATTACCGTGCATGACCCTGGGAGGGATTATGTCAATTTGATGAGTTTAGGAAATGCACAGGTAGAGCTTACAGGTGTGTGTGATTGACTTGCAGGCTAGCAAATAAGAGAAGGACACTCTTGCTGGGTGTGGGGTGTCTACCTGGCAGCTTAAATTAAGGAAAAGGGGAGAAAAGATTGTTACAGCTTTCCTGGGAAAGCTCTGGCCTTCACGATTGTCTCCAGACACCAACTCACTCCTGTCTTCATGTCACCGGTCACTGTTGCAGATTCGCTCCAGTCTCCAGGCTTTGCTATGGCTTTTTGGGCCACCATAAATGGCAGACTCATGCTGACTGTCTTGTAGTCTCTGCTGGTGTTCTGGTTTACGTCTGAGTAACCATTGCATCTTCCAGCTCTTGCATGCATGTGTGGCCATCTTGGGCTTCCTCTTCTCTTGGATGTAATTCCTCCAAATAAATCACTTTTACTTATATATAATTCTTATTCTGCCCATCTAAGAGCTCTAACCAAATACATTAAGTTTTTAGAGTCCTCTATCATAAAGTACCAAGAAAATAATATACAGATTGCTTATATTTAGATGAAAGAAAGTAAAGATTTTAAAAAAAAAAAACAGCCAAAGCTATTTACAACATTCAACTCAGGAATTTAAGAAACAAAGGATTTATAATGCAAACAACTAGTTTAAGTCTTTTACTCTTGATATCATTTTTTTACTAGGAAATAAATTCTCTTCTAGAAATCCTCAGTAATGTGGGAAACTGCAATATTTGATTGCATCATGTTTCAATCTATTGATTGCTTCATGTGAGTTAACTAACTACTCTATCTGGCAAGGAAGTTTGCATCTTCTTCCTTCTGCTATACGAACCAAGAAAATGAATTTCCCAGAAGATAAATATAACTTCTTCTTCCAAGTAACATAATACAGTTAATTTTTTGCCACAATCTCCAAATAGTACAAAGTAAACAACAAACATTCCATGGAAGTGCAATGAGACTCAAACATATCAAGAATACTTGCCAAAAGATGCCCCCCAAAATTAGGTGACAGAAAAATAGGATATTTTATGTAACAAGAGGAAAAGATTAGATTGAAGCATTTTGATTTAGGTTAATTTAAATTGTTCTTGAGAATAGAAAAGAAAACAAGAACCTGTCCAAATCCACAGCTAGATGCCACAATCATGGTCATAAACACAGTATGACAAATATTCTACCTTCAAGAATATGTCTTGTGCTGAGATTTTCACAGCAATAGAAATGAGCCTGCATATTTGTGCCCAAATTCATCTACAGCAGTGTTTGTTCATGGACAATATCACACTGTGATTTGATTGATGCTTCCGTTAAGTTAGCTGGGACTGTCATTTTCTGCTCCTATACTTACCTGCACAAATAATTGATTTTTGATACAGAAAAACACAGATAATATCAAATGTAAATAATCTTCTACATGCTGAATATTTTTGTAAAGATCTCTCAGTATGCGCAAAGCTCTGTGGACACGGCAGACGGAGGGACAGGAAGACAGGTAAGAACTGAGAACTTGAACAGAGGTACATGCAAGCATTCTGTCCCTTAGTGACTTGGCCCTTAGTGTGCTTTGCCAAACAATAGACCGCTTTCCTTAGAAATAGATAGACACTGACAAATAGCTCTCTCCTTTCTTCTAAAACTTTGCCGAACCCCACACAGTCTATTCTTGATCATTTTGTGTAGAAAGTGTATCATTTTGAACTACCCCATTCAACCCTTCCATTATTATTCCTTATAGGCCTTGTCACCGTTTAACCATTGCACATTAATTTTATTTCATTATCTGCCTGCCTGCCCTAACCTCCTCTGCCATATGTGCACATACTAGAGGTTTGCATGATGATATGGCCTTGTTTATTTTATTGCTTACTGTTATAGCACAGTACCTAGGACAGAGCATAAACCACATTTGCTCAATACATGAATGAATTCTTCATTCTCACCTAAGTGTTAAATTGGGTGTATTCAATAGAGAATTTTCCAAACTTTCTGATTAGTTGACTAAATGCTTTGTTGCCCCAAAGAAGAGGCTGTCAATCAAGCATTTATTGATTTTACTAGCACAACTTCAACATGGAAGTCAGAGGAAGAAAAAAAGAAAGTAAACCTGTAATACATTATAAAGTACAAACACTGGAAACTGGTAACACTAGGATCACTGGTAACATCCCATGTGACTGTGACTTGGGATGTTCTGGTAATATAGATAGTTGCTCATGACTTCTTTCATCAACCCATGTTTATTTGCAATGCCTAATGGAACATCCAACTGGATTTCCAGAAAGCACAAAATCTAATATTTGAAGTTTAAATGAGAGGCACAAACTGAAGATAAAATTGGGAGCCATCAACATTTTGACACTTACAATCATGTTACTACGTGACATCACCAAGTATAGGCAGAAAAAGGCAAGAATATAGAACTGAAACCCTGACATTCCAGGATTTAGAGGTCAGAAGATAAGAAAAAAGCAGTTGAGACTGAGCAGGAATTTCAGGACTGCTGAAGGCAAACACAGAAACTAATGTCTGGGTGCCAGTGGGTATCAACTGGGGCGGTTAGAAGGTCATCGGATTTAAATGTTGGTGACAGCAAAGAAAGATAGCAAGTGAATACTTTCATCTGCTCGGGTATGAAGAATACCTATGACATTGACATGAGAAGTTTAGGTGCAGTCATGAGCCAAGAAAATTAGAAGCAACATTTATTATAAACAGCAATTTTGAAAAGTTTTTACATAAAACAAAGAAGAGAAGAAGCCATAAACTACACAAAGAAGAAAAAGTTTGCTATCATTGGAGCTGGAAAAAAATAGTAGCATATGCTTTTCTTCCCATAGGCCATCTGTATAAAATATTTGCTTTATCAGGTTTTATGCAATTAAAATATCTTATGTAGGAATTATTAATTTATTCACTTTGAATACCAGAATTTACATTGTAAATATTTCTTCATAGGAAAGCATACTAATATCTCATGAGTCAATGCATTGCATTCTACAAGGCGATATTGGTTTTTCAACATATCAAAGAGAAAGGAGCTTAACATTGATGAAGAAGCAATTTATTCAGCCTATTTTATTTTGTTAAAATAGAATGGAAATTAGTATATTGACCCAGAAACCTCTAGAGCACTAGAAATTTTCTGTTTGAATAAATCCCCCTAGAAACTATTTTAAAGAACAGATTGCTCCATGACACTTACTTATAAATAATACCAATTTTTTAAAAAAAATATTGGCTAAAGTCCCTAAGCACAAACATTGATGAAATTTTTATTACTCAACAGTTCTCAAAATTACTTTTCCACCTCTTTAGTTGTACTAAAACTCAGATTTATATCAGATATTAAACCATTCTGAGAAACAAAACAAGTTATAGTTGTCAGTGTTGGACTCCGTCTGTGTCTACGTAGTACAACCAATCACAGCAGCAATCTTGACAGCTTTTTCTCACTGGGCCAGTTTGAATACAGGAAGTTCTTGGCCAAGGCTTTAGAGTTTAATGTTCAGTAGTTCAGTAATCACCAGCCATTGAAGTTTTCCCCTCTCTGAGGAGCTATTCTTAGGCAGGTTCATTGCTATGGGATGACAGTGTAAAATCCTTTTGGTCCTTCCATTAGAAAGGCTCGGATACAACCAACTTAGGGTCTTTCCTACCACCAAACTTTCCCTGCACTTAGAGAAACTCAGTGCTTGCAAGTAGGAAGAATCCTTAAAATATGAAAAAGGTGGTCTATACTTTTCTCATGAGGTCTCAATAGAATCAGACCTTTACTTCCTCTTTTGGCTCTTTGTACTCTGCCTCACGCTTCCTGTGCTTTTACATATGCCTCCTGGGGTTATCTTCCCTAAATAAATTATTCTTAGTCAACTTGTGTCAAACTTGTGTGGTTTAGAGAGAACCTATACAAATTTTCTGCCAGAAGTCAACCTAAAAACTGCAACTGTGGAATAGAACTCATAACCCTATTAAGTCAGACAAGAAGCAAAAATGTCACCAATAACATTTCAGGTATGAAAGCATTTGGTGTGCTGTAAAATCACAATTAATAACTTCTCCATGTCAAATAAGTTTGAAGATAACCCAGATAGAAGGAAAATATTGGGATACATATCATCAGATCCCTGGTTCTCAGACCTTCAGGGTTAAACTGAAATATACCACTAGAATTTTTGGGGTCTAGAGATCACGTATAGCAGATCATAGGACATCTTCATCTTCAGAACTGCATAATAAATGCAATTATAAATTATTTAAAATAAATCTATATATATATATATATATATATATATATATATATATAACTTTATATAACTGTGTATTGTGAAATGAATGTACAACATGTTTATTTCACTACTTACTAGTTCCATTTCTCTAATACAAACCCTCAAATTCTATAATCTAATTATAAAATTAAAAATGTATTTACTTTGTTATGATGACTTTGGATATCTCAAATTAACTTTAAACATGACGAAATGCATGTTTCATATTAACAAAGTTAGGGTAGGTCCAGAGGATTGCAATCACCAATGACAATATCACGAAAGGATCAGATAGGTCCCATTCTTTGCTTACCAACCTCAGTGTTATTTTTGTTCTCAGAATTTCAACCTTTCTTTTGAGGTTTATTGCAAGCTCATCATGTTAGAACTTGGGCAGAACAACAACAACAACAACAACAACAACAACAACAACAACAACAACAACAAAAAACATATCTCAGAGAGTCTACTCACCAAGAACTAGAAAGCGATTCTCAAAATTCCACCCAGAAGACTACTAGACTCACATAACATATTTTCGGTTTGTTAAATTGGAATCAGATAATATTTTGCAGAGGATATACCCAATTCCAGTGAGGTTGCCTAGATCAAGATCATGAAAACATTATTCAAACAACCTTTTGCATTGTTAGTCCTAAATTCAGTGTCTCTTAACAATGTGATCTAGTCCTCATTGTCTGTCATTCTGATCGTATGCTACAGAATCAAGAAATGGTTGGCAGACTATTTCTGCTACTGAAATATAACAAAGTAACATAAGACTAAAGACCTAAACTCAAGAGTAACACCTAAGTTCACACTCTGAGAGCAACTGAGAACACAACCAAAAACTTTGGAGTTTTGGCCAAAGAAAATGTACTTGATGTGTTATCTGCATCTACAACTGTCACATTAGCCCCAAATGCTATTAAATAAAGTTGTTTAAAGATAACACTGTATAGTCTGGATCTATATATTTGCATTGACACTAAATCCTTAATGTAAAAAGAAGTCACTTAAAGGTGTTGATGTATGAACAGATATCGGTATACATGGCTTTATGTTTGTAAAATTTGTCTGAAAAAAATATGATATTGGCCAAAATATATTTTAAACTGATGGATAAGCTACTTACTGGAGCAAAATTATAAGAGAAAGCAATTAGGAAAATCCTAGTTGGAGTAAAAAAATCCTTCTTAATTAGTCTTCGATATAAAGTTAGATTCATGCACTTAAATATTTTAATAGCCAGCATGCATTCATGATCATTATACCATATATAGCAATGTTGAAATAATTCCACATGTAAAATCATTTTTATCTCAAATAGGACTCAAATTCTGAAATATAAAAATGTGTAGAATTATTTGAGAATTTGATTTTAAATTGTGAGTTATATCACCAAATCTATCCATCTGAATTTCCACAAAATAAATGTTTATGAAATACTAATACACATATTTTTGCAACTCCACACGCTTGTCTAATATGCATGTTTTTACTTTTTTTACTCATAAAGTAAACTTTCAGTTTGAATACACAAGAACTTTGTCAAAGTGCAAGTGCTTTGTCTATTCTGCCTGTTTAATGTTTCTGAGTATCTTATTTCAGCCAGATTAGAAAACATGTCTGTTTTGTGTAAAGAATTTTCTCACACCAAACTTCGTACAAGAAAAATTAGTTTGCAGTTGTTTGAATCAGTAAATTTTAAGTCAAACATCAGGATTGTGGACAGTTTTTTTATTAGTTAAAAATAATAAAAAATTCAAAATATTTATTTGATAATGTATCTGCTTCATCCTCTAATTATATTTTGAATGTAACCTTACTCCTCATAATCATAACAGAAAAATATTGTATATGCAAGCAAAATCAAGAAACAAAAATGAGAAAATGTCACAATATAATTTCTTCATTGGTGGAATTTCTTTTTATTAGGAAGAAATTTAAAATATAAGAGTTCTTAAATTTTTATATGAAGTACTTTACTTCTGCAGGCTAAAGTCCTGAAACACCAGAAATATATCACTTTTCTCAAATATAATCTTAAAGTTGTATGGGATTTCAGAGTTGGAATCATTTAACTAATCTAATTCAATGTCCTTTAATTTAAAGGATGCAGTCACTCAGCTAGTGGGAGAGCAGAGGCTCTAACATCACCTTCCTGATGTAGCCCATGTTTCAGTGCATTCTCAAAGTGGTATTTCTTAAAACTTTTAATCCAATTAATATCACTCGTCTAGGAAATATCAGCAAATGTTTCCCAAGAAAGATGTCCATGGACAATTAAGGAATGCCAGGAAAGTCCATTCTGGGATGAACAGGTTTTATCTTTATTTTTATTCTATGGCAATTACAGAGTCTTCACTTTGCTGCTTTCATTGGTTATGAATGCATTAGCTGGAACTGTTCAAGAAACTTAATACATCTCCATAGTTTTGTTTCATTTTCTATTTTTTACTTTCTTTTTCTTTCTTTGTTCCTTCCTTTTGCTGTTTTATTTTACAATCAAAGCATTCAATATAACAATATTCCCTAGAAGAACAGATAATGCTATTTGTGTTTCTGACAGGCTGGTGCATTCTATATTACAGAAAAATAAATAAGATGAATTAGAGTTTTGGTTTTCTCCCAGACAGAAGAAATCTGAGCCAGACGTCAGCTGCACAGGGCTTACACCCAACACTCGAGGAGCATGAGGCAAGATGATCACAATTTTGAGCCCAGCCTAAAAAAAAAAAAAAAAAAAAAAAAAAAAAAAAAAAAAAAAAAAAAAAAAAAACAAAAAAAAAAAAAAACAAAAAAAAACCATAGCCACTTAGTGAAACTCTTTCTCAAAATCAAAATTTAAAAATCAACCCTGGGGATGAAACTCAGTGTGAAGGCTCAATATATGGTACCTCCATAAAGAGAAGAAAAGAAGAAATGAGAGGAAATGATAGGAAAAGTGAGGAGAGGAAAGAGAAAGGAAAAGAAGAGAAAGAACAAAGAAACAGAAAAATAGAGAAGAAAGAAAGAAAGGAAGGAAGGAAGGAAGGAAGGAAGGAAGAAAGGAAGGAAGGAAAGAAAGATAAATCTGAAATGTGCAATCAAGACAGCTGACTAAATTGTCAAAAATTTCTACTATTTCCTTCAGTTGAATTAGCTGCTTTTTCAAAGGATTCCCGGCATTCTGACATACCAAGTTTTTGAGAATCAATTAGCAAGAACTAGCAGCAGCTGAAATACTTTGCCGAGTACATCAGGAGTAAATAAAAACTCGACTTTGCAGGTGAGGACAACAGCAAGAATGTAGCGGGATTTTCCTGCTGAGACACTTCCTTAGCAAAGTGAAAGGAGGAAGATGAGGAGGAGCAGAGCGGACACGGGAAGGAGAGGCGAGTGAGGGGAGGATAGAAAGGAAGAAGGAGGTGGGAGGTTCTTGCTTTTTAAAATGGATTTTATTAGCTGTGCAAGTATCTGGATGTAAGGAAGTGATTTGTTTACTGCAGATGTGGTAAATAGGTTATCATTCTTGTCAAAATACATGTGTATGCTTAAACAGATTTCAAATTTTGACTGACATCTCCAAAACGCTCAACTCCACAGCACAGTGAAAATGTCTTCCTAGCAAGCCTACACCTGACTTTCTACACTTTTCCCATTTTACCAATTACTTCTATTATCCTAATGAGTAAAAGAAGCTGTGACCACTCAGTTATCAGATGTCCAAAGGCCAAAGAGGGCTAGCTTGTCATCATAGGAAAAGTTATTTTTTGACAATTTGCAGTATCCTGAACTGAAGAGCTTCCTGATTGCCAACTAGTTTTCTAACTTAGGTCAGATTTTGCTCAATAAATATTAGAGAAAATGAAAATATCAATAGAGATTAAATGTTGACTGTAGCAAAGGTTTTCTGCCAGTTTTCATAAGCATCTGAGAAGAAAGCAAAAGCAAATCAATGAATAGTTTTCTCTGAGTCTACACAGATGCTGAGAGTGCGTTAAGTGGATGGCTTTGAAATAACGTTCATATGTAACATTCCAAATGTTCAAATGTATGTTTTTTCTCTAATATTCTCCCTCATTGGGGCTGAAATAATAGGAATTGTTCAATTTTTGGAAGAAGGGGACTGACACTAAAGGGAGTATGGCTTTAGTTTCTGATTAGATATGGAGCTGTTCCTCTGTCAGTGGGTATAAAATTATGCATGCACTTTCTTTTCTTGAGTACAATTTATGTAGTCTGAATATAGCGAAGAAGAGAGACAGGAAAGTAAGAAAATGAAATATGTATTAATTGTATCAGGGTTCATACTAATTGCCTGTGTAAGTCTTCATATTTACTTGTTATCATTAGCATATGAACATTGTTTATCCCATGTTATGTGTAAGAAAACAAAATCAGACAGAATAGTTTTCCTTAATAGGTGTACTAGACAAAGAAGCAATCTGTCTTGTTCCCAGCCTGCCAGGCTTCCAAATATTTTCCCTTCCTGTGACATAACGCCTCACATATTTGTTGGGGTTGTCACTTCCTCAGAAGTTATGCATTTAGTCATCTGTATCAAAAACAAAGCCTTCTTAAAAGTAAACATGGCAGGGATAGCAGGAAGGTGGAGGAAAGGTAGAGAGTGCATGAGCAAAGAGGAGATTACACCTACAAGCAACAGTTAAAGGATCAAATTTATCTTCCTGGAAATTTAAGAGAAAAAAAAGGGGCCATGTTAGGTTTGGAGCCAGCATAATAAACATTACGTCACTGCAGCTCCAGATAGGGGCTGTGTGGATTTCAGAGGACTTTGAGGCATATTCTAAAATTCAAATATCTCCAATTCGAAAAATGAATCAATAGTTGACCGAAGCGGAAGAAGGGCTGTTGGTCCGTGTAATTCGGGGTGGCGGTGGGGGTAGGGATTTCAAGTTTCTGCACTATGAGGAAGCAAGAAGCACGTGCACTCACCAACTCACCGTGATTTGACTTAGGATTTTTTTCAGTGTTGTGATAGTGTAAAACTGCAGTGCATCGAGGTGACACTATTGGTTCGCCACAGAATTTTGATCATTCTCCATGGCTAGCAGCATGCCATCTACCCTCTCCTCCATCACCAAGCTGTGGCAGCTTGCATGCCTCTACACAGAAGGAAGTAGACCAGAAAAGAATTGATAGTAACATGTGCTGAATCTTCTGTATGATATTAGACCCAGCACATGTGTGTGTGGAAGAAAAATGCATATTGTGATCGAGACCAACAGGACATTCAAGTTGAATATTTTTAATTCTCGGGAACAAGGACTTTTTCAGAGTAATCAAACCCTATTTAATATGAAGTCTTCTTCCTCTTCTTCAAGACCCAGTAACTACTCTTATTTTCACCAGGCATAAAATTTACTGCTAAGAAATTCTTAAAACTCAAATATAATCTGGGAAAATGAGTGGCACCAGCCAGGCAGAAAATTAAGCATTAGCAGGTCTAGAGTAGGTGGCCGGAAGCTACATGGGGAGTAGGGAAGACACATTTGTTCCTTCACTTTCTTAGTCAGTAGTAACAGATAAGACACACACAAGATCGTGTTACCAACCTTCAGCTCAAGTAAAGGTAACATTCTCTGCCTACAGGTCTGTTCTTTCTATTCAAGCAAACAAATCAAAACCAATAATGCCCAGAGTCTATAGAAACTTCAAACAATGGCTGACAGGTTGGAAAATCGTCAAGGTCTCCAAACAAACTAAACATCAACCAACAGAGAAGCAAGGTTTTACTTTTCTTTGAAATAGTTCAGCACAGTCTGTTTTATTTGCCAGAGAGCAATGACCTCAGAAGAAAGAATGGAGACTCCTTCAAAGGCTCAGTTAATTGCATAAATGCTAGCCCGAGACTTCATTCAGTGCAACTTCCATTCTAATTCTTTCCCAAATTCTCTCTTGAAATTGTATTTCCTATATCTGAAAATCGACTTTTTAACAATAAATTCTGCCCTGTGCTCTTCATGAGCGATTGTGTCAAAACATTGGAAGAAGTGGTCAGTGAACTCTTTTACTGCAGGAATAATGGCATTGAACAACAAATATATCCTGATAAACCAAAAATAGCTGACTACAGAACCCAGAAACAGACAGCAGGTTAAGTATTGCTGTAAAGTCTGGATTTACCCACAGAGGTCCTAAGAATAATGTCTGTGGATTAATAAGAAGAGTTTTCAAAATATTCATTAATTTGTCCCTTTTTGTTATTCTTATCTTCAAATCCCATTAAAGATTATCTGAAGAGAAAACTTTTAGAGATGTTGCAATATTTACAATACAGATTTTTTCTGTCAGGTTTTTTCCATTGTCACATCAAAGTATTTTTAAAGTAGGAAAATAACTACTTTTATAGACTTTAATAAATTAAAAAATTATTTGGCCTTAAATAAGTGCAATGTGTCTATATCCACTACTGCCAGCCAGGTGGAGCTTACTGGAAATCTCAGCTCTGGGGAAAGGGCACAAATTGGTCCAAACTAAACTGAAAGAGAAAAAAAAAACTTTGAAAATAAAGGACTGATCATTAAAGTGTTGTAACATAAACTCAAGCAGACTACTATATGCATGTGTCTGGAGTCCCCCAAAAGAGGTAAATAGAAAATTAGGCAAAAAATTTAAGGTCCAACAAGCAAGAAAACACTGAACTACAATTTCAAGAGGCCAGAAAATCCTATGTATGAGAAATACCCGGTATCCCAAAATAATGCACACATGCACACATACAAACACATTACTAAATACATCACAATCGAGTGTTTAAAATCAGTAGACAAATCTTGAAGGAAGTCAGACTATAAATACATTGTGCAGAAGAGGAAGGACAAAAATCATAGACCATTCATATCTTACAAACACTAAAAGAAAAAAGAAAAAAAAAAACGATGTCAGGCCAAAATTTCATATCTACTAAAAATATTCCTCAAAACAAAGTTTTTTAAAGATATTTTAAGAAAACAAAACAGAACATAAAAATTTATTGGCAGGAAATATATCCTGTAAAAAGTTGAAGAATTTTTTATCAAAGAGAATAATTCTAATAAAATATAATCTGCACAAATGAAGCATACCAGATATGGTGAACATGACATGTAGATAAACAAGGGTCTTTCTTATTTTTGTACATATTGAAAGGTAGCTAGGAGGTTGGTCTTTGTGTTCATTAGTTTGTATGCAGAAGATCCACCGGCCAACAAATTGTTCAGTATCTCTAAGAACTGGCTATGCCCAGAGTAGGACTATCTCCAGGTCAGCAAGTCCGCTGGTGTCAAAGATTGAGAATACAAAACTAAAAATACAGGATTGCTAAGTGCATTATTCATCCCAACTGAAAAGCAAAATTATAATGAATGTAAAGACAAAGCTTAAGTAGCCTGCTATTTTTAAGAAATTCATTAAATTTATGCACAAAGATATAGATAGGTGAAAAGAAAAATATGAAAAAATGAAGCTATGCAAACTAATTTAACTATATACATATTAAACAAATTAGACTTCAGAAAAAAGAATATTTCCCATGATAAAGAAGGATATTACACAAAAACAAAGAAGTCTGTTCATCAATGAGAACAATAGTTCTTATCCATGTACCTGATAACAGAAAGTCAAAATACATGAAGAGGAAGTTGATAGAACCAAATTCAGAAACAAAAATAGACAAAATTGTAATTGAAGATTTCAGTATAAGACTGCATAAACTGGGAGATTTTGTCCAGAAGACTTATGACCTTTTGTACAGAAAATTTGCACTAGATGCATCTTTGCTGAAGATTAGAAATTTTTCAAGGGCCTATGCACATCAGTACCTACTCCAGTTCATGCCCAACAGGTGTGATCTACATTGTTCCTGGTGACAGTGGAGGAGGCTGAGCACCACAGGGGCCGAGACTATGAAAAAACCTAGATCTCACAGATCCTTTCTCATTCAAGATTAAGTAGGAAAAATCAAATATTAATGAACTATAAAAAAATAAAAAAGATGCAGATTACTCTGAAAATTCAAAGGAGATACTAGCCCTTAAAACATTTTTTATTCATCAACCAAGATGTTGCCATTGAACAACACGTAAATGAAATTCAACAAGACTAAGATGTTACAAGGAAATATTTAAGAGAGAGACCGAAAGGTATTTTTTGGAAAGAATTTCTAAAATTTTAAAAGGATCGTAAGGTTTCTTTAATACCTGCCCCTTTATGGAAAGAAAGGTAAACTTATTTCATGCTGCATAATATAGCCTGGCTTTCTATAAAGCAAAACCTACCTTCTATCAATTTTTCCAAAGAAATCAAGAACCCAAAGTGACTGAGAAAAACTGTTTCTTATCACAAGTAAGTCTGCAATCAGTCCTCTGCATTTGCAGATTCAATCAATTCTGAATAAAAAAATGAGAAAGATATTTTCTTTATGTTGATGTGTACTAAGCAGTTAGGCTTTTTATGATTTGCGGAACATGAAGACCATTGTGTCTTTATCCCCTAAACAAGAGAGTCAATTTGCATAGCACTTATATTAATTATTGTAAAAAATTAGAGATCATTTACAGAAAATAGGAAGATGCTCACGTATTATATGCAAATATTGTATTTCATTTTACTTAAGAAATTTTGATTATTTGCGGAGGTCTTAGAACCAACTGTATAAAAAGAATATTACAGTAATTTCAGTTTCTTAAAATTACTAGGAATTCCAAACTAAGTGAGAAACATGCAAACACAACCTGATTTAAACACAGTCAGAGGGATGTGAGAAATACAGAATATCTGGTAAATAGCAAATAAACGTTGACTCAGGCCCTGAGAGTTTGGGAGAAAGAGACTCAGCTCTTTAAGAAAAAAAATGAAGCAAGATTCTTTGAGGTTTTTAAATAAAGACAACACACATGTAGTCTACGCTTTGGTAGAGACACTCATCTGATTCATTTCAGAGGCACAGAAGACTACTTATACCTTGAAGTGTGGTAGGAAAGGAATTAAGGAAATCGGAAAGAACAGAGGAGTTCTGGCTTTCATTTACACTATCTGTCTCTTCCGCCTCAGTGCTGTGGTCATGAGTGAAAGGGACTATAGTGCCCGCCTCACATGGTGGAGTTAGAGGAGACACACCTCCTGGTAACAGTAACATGGGCGTTCTGGTATTTCTAGCCAGAATAATAAAATAAGAATGTTAAAGAAAAAATGATTATTGCTCATAAAACATATGACTCCACCTGGAATATCTAATTGAACAATTTAGATACTAAAATACCTAATGAGAACACTTAGTAAAATAAATGATTCTGTAATAAAAATATAAAAGATTAACATGCTCCTATGACTCAGTCATATTCAGCTGGAAGATAGAAGCAAGGTGACAACAGGGCAGGCACTCAGCTGCTTTGAAATTTGTGGAATTTGTACTCGACACATGTAGATGTTTGGTACTCAACGTGCAAGCCAGAACTAATCAAAGTCCATGGCCCAGCACTTGCCACCTTTTCCTCCCTGGTTTGTTTTGGTACTGGTGGTGCTTCCAAAACCAATGAACTACAAGATCCAAGTAACTCACTATACAAAAATACTGTATATTCACTACCAAATGCATAACATGAAATCATAAATACAGATGAGAATACATAGACAATGAGAAAGCAAAGTTATCTCTGGAGAGGGAGTCAGGAAGAGAGTCATACATTGATTCATTCTGTATCATCTATAATGGTATGTTTTATTAAGAAAATCTTAAAGTAAATATGGCAAAATATTCATACATTACACGTGAGCACCAAACTATCTATGCACTATTGGATATTTTCATATGTTACCTATACAGGCTGAAGTATCCGTACATTGTCGCATTTTGGAAAATTTTATAATTAAAAGTTTTAAAAGGTTGAGCACTTCAGTCATAATGGAAACAAAAATAAAATTACAGAAAATAAATGAGAAAATATGATAGACTTTTTAAAGCAAAGCAAATTTAGAAGTGTAAAGCAATCCTATTGTAAATATCAACCATAGTTTAGATAAACATGAAACAAAGCTGTTCTAAATTTATCTGAAATGGCAGATTTGTGATAATAATCAATGACTATTTAGAACTGAACCACTAGATATTGATACATTGTGTATAGGAATAATTGAAGAATGTGAAACTGGCATAAGAGTAGTGTTCCAATCAACAAAATATAAAATTCAAAAGTATATTTTGGATTATGAGCTATTGTAGGTTAAAGTGAAGGTGACATTTCAAAGCAATAACAAAAAGATAAATTTTTCAACAAATGCTACTATGACAATTATTTATTTGGGGAAAAACAAAAGGTGACCCAGAATAGTTACATCACACTACAATAATGACACCATACATTGATGGATTCAGATGTATTTTCTATAAGATAGGACCAGACTTGAATTAAGAGAAAATTAAAAATTTTTGACTTCACGTGCATTATATTTGAGAGCTAAATGACTAATATTAGTTACATATTAATTTTTAAATATAGGTAATAGGAAAACTAATAACGATAAATGTTCATTCCTATTAATTTGGAAGTAGACATATGTAGGCAAGCCATCAAGATGAAAATCCAATACAATTTTTGTAACAATAGAAAAAAATAAGTATTAAATAAAATATAATTAACACAAAAATGGAAAATCCTTTCATTACCAAAATGACATCTTTTTTAAATCTGCAGACAGTACTCAAACATGGGCTGCAAAGTGGCCTCCTACATCTTGATGAATTAAGTGCAAATTGGTTTTACCTTTCAAGAAAGAAAATTAAGAGAACATATCAAACACAGTAATGCTCGACCCCCTTGACCTTTTAATCTCACATCTAAATTTATGCTAATGAAATCTGGTCAAAGATGTTTAGCAGACTTTGCACATGATGAAATGTATCAAAATGCTGCTTATTACCAATAGGAGAGCAGCTTAAAAGGATTAGTTAGATGAATACAAATATATTAATATCATGGAAGATCGCCAGTATACTAATTTAAAAATGTTTTTGCAGAATAATTAATGATATAGAGATGTTTATGATAGGTCTTTAGTTAATACATATATAAAGAAAATATGTAAAACAAGGATACCCTTTTTTAGGAGGGTACTGTGAACATTTGAATATCATTGGCTGATTTTATACATATATGAGTGTTTCAATAATTGCCTGTTACTAGGTTCTCAAATTCCCCATTTTCTTTTCTCTCTTAAATGCATACTGACAAGAATTTTGCCCATCTGAAATGCCATAAATTGCTTTTGTTTTTGATAATCGCAACACTTACACCTGCCTTGCTGAATCTGGTGGTCAGCATTGTCTTCACCTTACTTGAACAGCGTCTAACAGCCCTGAACACTCAAGTGTATTTTTTTTTGAAACAGGGTTTCACTCTGTAGTCCAGGCTGGTTCTGAACTCTGTAGCCCTGGCTGCCCTTGGATTGAGGACAATCAGCCAGACTCAGCCTCTTGATTGCTGGGATTAAAGGTGTGTGCCACCACGCCCAGTTTATGTGGTACTGGGGAATTGAGCTCCAGTACTTATCACTGTGTAATGCTTGCTAGGCAAGCACTTTAACCACTGAGCTATTCCTCCAGTCCTTCAAGTCTATTTCTATATCTTCGTCTTTTATCCTTTGCTTTGGACACAGTTCTAACTGCTAAAGTTTACACAACCATTTTAAAAATAAATAGGAATTATCTCAAAAAAGAATAAATCTAAAACTAGATTCTAGGAAATATCTTCTCAATATCAGCTCTTCCCTCATTCTATTCTTTCCCCCCACTATTTTTATTAATATACAAATGTAATACATAGTATTTACAATGAATTTGGGTGTTTCGTACATCTATGTATCATATCGACTTCACAATCCCTTCCCATCTTCTACCCTCCCAACCCCTCCCTGTCCCTTCCCCGGCTCCAGCTATCACTTCATATGGTTCCAAAGAATGTCTGTGTTCTGGGTTTTCCAAGTCTGAGAAACCATACGGTGTTTAACATATTAATCTACCGCGCCTAAGTCATTTCACTCAAGTCACCACTCTACCCCAGCTTCCTATTCCTCTAATGGGTTCACAGTAGTCAAATCTTGATATCTCCTCTCTGAATCCAACCAATCCCTCCATTGGGATATTCACCAAAAGTTTTTTTTCCATATTTTCCTACATCTTTGTTGTTATTGTTAAACCTGGCCTTACCCACCAGTTCACACTAGAAAATAATTATAAGCATGTAGTTCAAAAAGATAGTTAATTTGGGAAAGAAGAAAAAATAATAAATAAATAAATTTCAATTGCCTTAGCTGAATATTGGAAGGTGCATATTTGTACGATCACAAGGTTATCTTTACATCAATCAGTTTTCTTAGGATAAACTTTCATTAGTGACCTGATAAGTGAATTGCTACGACAAAACAAAGTTAAAACTATATCACATTGCTCCATTAAATGAACTTAAATCTATACCACATAAATATACTCAAAGCGACAGACATGAAGGCAAATCTAGTTATTTCTTCATTTCCTAACTTTCATATCTTATTTACTCATATTTCACGGATCACTAACTTACTTTTTCTCACTTCATTCGATTCTTATTCCTTTCTTTTCTTCACTCTGTACCTCTAATCTGAAAAATTAATTTTCATCTGTCTATCTAAACAAAACACAACTGTTTCTTACCCATTTCCAGCTATCATTTGTTTTCTGAAAACTTGCACAGCCCACAGATGAGTCTCCCTGGTTCCTTCTTTGTTTCAAAAACATCTGTTATCAACACATTGTCGACTTCAGTTTGCAGTAATTATCTCTAAGTGGTGGCAATAAAATAAGTTGCTTCTAGACTTTTAAAAAATAAGTATGTTTTATTTGATAATAACATGATTAAAATACATGATGTTTGTGTAAGAATGCACCACAGCAATTATCTGTATTTTTGGATGAATTATATTCTAAGTACATCATAAGATTTCAAAAACTTGAAGTGTCCCTACTTGACTTATGCTCATTCTGATGCTTTTAAGCCAAATATTTAAGAGCATCATTATTTTGATCTTGATTGGGGAGTGCGTTGTTAGTTTTTTGGCAAACAAGCACATTTTCTTCATCTGTAAAATAAGTATAATAATAGTTCATAATCACATGCTATCTTTGGCTCTTCTCAACGTAGAAAACTCTACTTTATGAAGTGCTAAAGTGTCTGTAATTTTTACCATAGGATAATGTTAAAAAATGATAATCTACATAAAGAAATTCTTCTTTTATGAGAAAGAAATAAAGCTTCTTTTATTTTTCACTCCCTCCTCACATACCATTAGAATATAAATCTAATATTTGAGTTATCCCATATTGTCTGGGTATCTAAACATCAGCTTACTTGCTCAAAATATGCAGGTACTAGACTGGAACAAGGGCTGAATTCTATTTGTGGCTTGCACTAGCTACTTTGGGTAAAGGCTCATTAAAATTCAGAACTCTGAGTGCTTCCTCTGTCACATGAGAGGACCTGATTAAAGGTTCTATGAAATTTCCTCCAGCTCTACTTTTTGTTAATTTTTCCCAGGAGTCAGACCCAAGAGAGTTAGCTCGGCAAAAGAGACATCCAGTGATTACAAGAGCAGGGCAGTCAGCATTTTCAGTAACAACGCTGCTGAAGATTTTTATTTGTTTTCAAACAAGTTGTCACGAAGTACTCAGATGCTTCACATTTTACTGGTTTGGTCTCAGAGTTCGAATGAGTTTAGACTCATAGGTGAGTTGAAACCAATAGTTCCAGTAGGAGGCAGCGTTTAGGCCTTGCTTTGGTTTGGTTCAAATTTGTCCCTTCTCAAATGCATGTTGGAATTTAATTTCTACCGAATACTAACAAGTGGAGCCTTTAAGAAGTTGTAGGCCACAAGGGCTCTGCCTTTCTAAGTGGCTGAGAGTCAATATTGTTTAGAAAGGGGTTTGCTCTTACGTGAATGGGTTTTTCACTAAAAAAAAAAAAAAAGCTTGTACCTCTTTCCTCCATCCATTTGACTCACTTATTCTCTGTACTTTTCCTATACCAAGCCATGTTGTGACAGAGCAGCCAAGCCCTTGTGAGATGCCAGCTCCTGGGTCTTGGGCCGCCCAGCCTGTAGAACTGTGGGAAGGGCAAGGCAGGGCTAATTTGATTTATAGTGGAAATTTGATTTATAGTGTGAAATGATAGCCAATTTTGAACTTTTAAGAAAAAAAAGTTAAAATAGAAAAACAAATATCGTGATTAAAAGTCTGTTTAAGAATTCAAAAGTCCATGGAGCTTTTCTTAAATTCAAGAGGGAGTTCTGCTAATTGCAACTCGGCGTTTACCACTGAAATCTACTTGAGAAGCAAAGTGGTATGACCTTTTGTGTGTGAAGTACTGAACATGGAATTCGGGGCCTTCCTTCTGAGCTACACCTCAGCTCGTTTTATTTTATTTTATTTTTTTATCTTGACATAAGTTCTTACCAAGTACGAAGTTAAGCAGGCTGTGATTCTCTTGCCTCTGCTTCTCAGAGCATTGCAATGACAGGCCTGGGACCATATGATATTTCTTTAAAACAATCTATAATACTATTTAAAAACAGGAAGACAGTATAAAAAATTCCTGTAAGATAAGTTTTCAAGTAAGACTGCATAAGAAAAAATATGATATTCTTTCTTATAGATTAATTTGTCTTTTTGATATTTCCTTTGTAACAGTAATTTTATACTGCGATTTAATAAATTACCTCAATTTAAATAGCTATGTCTCTTTTCCCCCGATGATATCTATCTGTTGTGATGAGTACTCAGAGAGCAGTGAGACACTTTCTTTACTGCTCTATGACATGCAAGGGACAGACATCCAGGAAAACATGACACAAATTTTTAAGTTAATCTAAAGTTTGGTCCTCTTAGCAACTTCTAGTCTATCACAGGATGCTGTCATGAAACAAAATTCTTTTAAAAATCTCGTGAAGCATTCTCCTTAAAGGTCTCTTAATGCACTTTGATAGCAATATACCTTTACAACACAGCATATTTTATCACTGGGAGAAAAAGAACAACTCCACAGAGCCAGGAAATGATACTACTACTCCTTCATTGCATAATTATGAGCTCACTAAAGCCATCGATGCCTTATCCTTGTATAATTGATGTGGTTGATCTATTGCTCTGGAATCAGATGACGTAAGCTCAACAGAATATTGCCATTCTATTATCAAAGCATAGCAGAATGTTACATCACCTCAGCATTAATAAGCAGGGACATTTTTGTTTATAAAAATAACACTTTCACGTGAAGCCATGATTGCAGTGATGAGCATGCCTTTCTTGCCAATGGGATTTAGTCTGCACTTGTTTATCAGGACTATAAGAGAAAAATGGTAAATTGAGCATATGTCTGCTCTTTCTGTGAATAAATTGACAAGTTGGTTGACCTTTTCAGACTTTCTTTTTCTCTTCCCTTGCTCATTTTTTCTTTTATTGAACATATTTTAATGTTCATGAAAGGTCGTGGACTGAGAGTTCTGCAGACAGTAGTTTTGCACGAGTCCATAGGTATTGACTAGTGGTTGGTTGTGTGTACTCTACCCAGAGAGATGGGTTCAGTCTGGGCACTCAATGAGCTCTGCATTTGCCCATAAAGTTGTGGGAAGGATGGAAATTAGTGTCAGGCAAAGAGAAGTCAATATAATGAGTTCTAAGAGGATAGTTGGATTTCTATTTAATGTGTATACTTATAACTTCAGAAATAGAAATCAAATTGAGGAATCACGGTGATATTTTACTATTATTTAAGCAACATAATAGCCATAAACATTATATATGTATTTTCTTTTTGAAATTCAAAATTTGCATCAGTGCAAAGTGAATTTAGAAAAAGAATAGAATAACAAGTTTTATCACAGTGTTTAAGTCAACAGCTGGATTTCCACATCTTCTTTCTCCAGATTTGTAATAGGCACCGGAGATCCATTTTTTAAAATACAATATTAAAGGGGGAAAAGAACAGTTACTGTGTTGGTTAGGGTTGTTAAATAGGTAGAATTAATAGAAATTATGTGTGAATAAGATAGATTTATTTGGAAAGCTTACAAGTCCAGAGAGAGTGAGAGTCTAAAACAGTGACATGCACATGTGAGAGCTGGAAAGTCTGATAGCTGCTCAGACTTGAGTCAGAAGAACACCAATCTGAGCCTGCTGGGTTTGTTGCCAAAAATGAATTGCAAGGACCACAAACTGGAGTTAATCTACATGAAAATTGGCAATGTGAAGGCAGGAGCAAGTAGACTCATCCATGTCTGGATATTCAGGCAAGGCCAGTGGTTTCCCGTCTCTTCATCTTCATTAACAATGTCTCTTCATCCTTCCTTAGCTCAAGCTGCTGGTTGGGCTGCTCATATCCAAAGTAACACCTTTCCCTCACTTCTGGCCCACACATCAATAATACACACCTGAGAGTTCTACTCTGGGCGTTTCCTAACCTCAAATTGACAGAAGCCTTCCATGGGTCACAGGCACCAAACCATTAGAATCAACAGATACTATATTCAATCTGTAAAGACCATAGCCAATGTGATACCCTATGAAGTTTTAACATCAACCTACACTAGCTTTTTTCTCCATAGGTTTTTATTTTATTCATTTGTTTTTGCCACACCCACTATTCATACATACCAAATTTTCCCCAAAATGACAACTTGCTAAAAGTTTTAAGAAGACAATAATAGAGTATCAGGAGAGTTGCTCAGTATGTTAAAAAGAACACAAACTAGAATCAGTGAAATATAGATCCGAATTTGCTAAGCGTTGGACAAAGTGTGGCACCTTTGTAAATGTTTTTTTACCTACATGTAAAATGAAAATAAAATAATTAAGATGTTGAAAAATACCATAGCTGTGACTGCCACTGTCTAACAGAGTGGCTTATTAATATTAAGAAAGTAATGGGTAATCTAATCAAAATTTGTCTTTGGGTGAATCATACCAATACTCATGAATTAGATCTTTATGTCTAACTTGATAGCCATTTAAAGTTTGGAAGTGAAAAGCAAGTATTAACAATGGTAAAATATTGGGGGGCAACAAATCTTTATAGCTCCTTAAACTACCAACTATCAATATTAGATATGAACCTGTGTTTGTTAGGACATACTAGGAATTTTCTTAAAGTACTGCTAGGATGCCATCAAATAAGCAGGGTACTTGTACAGGCATACATGAGATAATAGTTTTAAGAGAAAATGATTTCAATAGTTTCAGTTTATTGTTATGATTCATTTAACAAAATGATAAAGCTCTACTAGCTTCACTTCCCTCTCGAGTTTGTCCTCCTTAATGAAGGACCCATTACAGTCTATGTCCTCCCTGTTTTGCCTTGATGAACTAGTGTTTCTGCGTTTGGTGCATAGGCTATGCAAGGTAATTGCTAGAAATGGCAGAATGGCTTAACTCAAACTGATGCTATTACATTAACACTTTATGTGAAATGCTGCATCAGTGAACATTGTTTTACCAGGAATTTGCATTAAACACTCTGTCTCTCATACTTTAATACTTAATTTTGTATACTTTTACTGGAATTTCAGATTGAATGAAATTCAGTGATTCCATTAAATGATATAGAAGGAGGAAGAAATCCTTCATAGTGAGTCTCAACTGATTTTGTAAAATCTAGAGTCCAAATTCTTCTGGTTTTCTTTACCACTGAATAAAATGAGACCTCCTTACCAAGAAATTAGCCATCTTCTCTTTTGGTTCTCTCAGCAACATGAAACTACGGTAGATTCCAGTAGGTAGTCAGAGTAGGTAGCGGGGCTGGGCCCGGGATGTTCCCAAAGACTGGAGCATGGTAACTAAAAAGACAGGATTATAGAGCCAAAGTCAAAAAGGACAAGATACCTCGGAACGTCCGCCAAATGAAGACCAGGCTTGGAGGGTGGATATGATTGTGGTTACAGACATCTTCTACCAGACTGAGTGGTGCCACAGTTTCAAAATCATATCTTAGGCCCTCAGATTTGATCTAAAACCAATAGACTAGCTTGTATGCTAATGCGTACCAACCAGTTAAAGCCAAATTGGTATTAAAAAAATAAATGTGTATGAGCTGTAGCCGCTCCTCCACTTGGGGGTGGAGTTCCCACTGTTCCCTTAATCTTTCCTTTACACTTCTCCCGATAAAACTACTTCCTGCTTCCGAACTATCTCTTGCTCGTGGTTCATTCCTAGACATCGATAGAACACGAACACTGGTTTGAGCTCTCCGGCATCAAAAGCGATTTGGCAACATAACCGCGAACTCTAAAAATATTCATGTTTATTGCCACAATTGTTATACTTCTAAACATCTACGCAAAGGAAATATTTTAAAAGAAAGAAAAAACTCCTTATGCTAAAATATTTATAGTGCAGTTATTTGTGATTCTAAAAATGTTGGAAACAATATTTATGCTCAGTGGTAAAGAAGTAATAATATAAATTCTGATTCATTCATATGTGTGAAATTATACAGTCACTAGACTATGAAACTTTATACCAAATAATATACCATTATTAAAATATTCAGTAAAAATAATCACAGTAAATTTTTACTCACTGTGACTTCAACAGTATGAAAGATATTCAAAGACAAAAACCTGAAAGTAATATTTTAGGATATTAATGTTTATAACTTGTGTTTAGACAAATTCTTCTTTTCTGTTTTTTGAACTCTTATGACTTTAGTGTGATTATATATAATATATTCTCTTTATAACAATATGTATGTATCTAATCACTTCATAAATAGAAGTAATTTATGAAAGATAAAAAATGGGCATCACCAATCTCTAGAAGAATTGGCAGTTTGTAAAATTTTTAAATTGCATAGGTGTTTATAGACTACACTTTAGAGGAAATTGAACATTCTAAATAATGCCAAAACTAGTCTTAGCAACAACACATTTTTTGATCCACGCCAATTCTTCCTATATGCTTGCAAATCCGATAAAAAGACTCTGAAATCTTAGCAACTTTTACATCAAAACCATCTTTTCAGCACCTATACCAACTTGAAATTTGAAGAAAAACAGGCTGATGATTTTTTTTAAATGCTGTAGTCTACATTGCACCTTGAGGATGCTTTTGCTGTGATGTCTGGAATTCCTGACATAGACACTGTGTTGCACCACCTGAAAGACATCCTGGTGAGAGATCATTCACAAGACTGCGAATAGCTTCCCTGATATATGCTACTCGAACTCAGCCTGGATATAAGATTGATAGATGGAAGAAAAATCAAAATATAAAGTTACTGGGTGTTGATAATTCTGTAATCCTAGTACTCTGAGAGACTGAAAAAGAGAATCAATAGTCCAACACATCCTGGAAAATTAAGACTTGATGAGATCTTGCCTCTAATTAAAAAATAAAGGAAGAGCTGGAGGTGTAGGTCAGTATGAAGGTCCTGGGTTCAGTTCCCAGTATTAATCGATAGATAAATAGGTAGATAATAAGTCATTTATGGAAAATATGCAAGGTCCAATTTTAAAAATAAATTATTTTAAGAAAGAGAATCGTTCATATGAAGCATAGTTGTGAAGGGCAATGCAGGGTCTAACCATCATCTGAGTTACAACTCTGCAAGGTAGATGAAAAGCAACCACCAAGAGGAAGAAATCCCATTGTTTTGTTTTCCAACCCATCCTACTATGAAAATGCCCCAAAGAAAGGAAATTATTCTTCAAGTAAAGGCAGAAGGTTTTGCATATGGATTCACTTTGTCCCTCGTGTAGGACACAAAGATACCTCGGTGATGGATAAAAAGCACCTACTTCTAAGTGTATAGAATGTAGGGAAATAATTTCCAAAGGAAATATAAATACTATTTACAATGCCATCTATAAACAATAAGGGAGCAATTTTACTTTACAAATTATGTTTAGCAACAAAAAGTGTGTATAGTTTTCAATAGAAATCCCCACCTCTAAATTAAAAAAAGTCTCCCATCCTAAGAAGTGAAAAACTCCAGCAATTATAGAACGGCTGTGAACAGATGAAATTACAGCTATATTTCCCTAAGGGCAGAAACAGGATGGGTGAAGCAAACTGGGAAATATTCTGTTGTTACTAAAAACTGGAATCTGTATACTCTTTGTTTCTTTCTGCCTATTGGTTTCTTTTCCTTCTACTTTTTTTATCTGTATGTTTTCCTTATTGACTTTTATGTGTTTCTGGTATATGTTTATTTACATGTTAATTATATACAATTTGCAGGATTGGCATAGATACATGCTGCTTTTTAATTTTCCTCTGTCTCTCTCCCCCCTCTCTGTTTTCTTCATCAAGTCCCCTTCCAGTCTCCAAGTATTCTACCTTCCTTCTTCTTATTTTCTGCTTTTTACTTAAGTCCTTTACTCATTTATATCTAACTTTCTCATAAATGAGACCATGCGACAATTTACCTTTCGCACCTGGTTTGCTTCGCTAAACATTATGGTCTCAAAATGCTTCCATTTTCTTACAAATGTTTCAAACTTACCTTTCGATACCCACGCTTATAGCAGCACAAGTCATAAAAAATTATGGAAAAAAAGTATGTCCATTAATGGATGAATGGATAAATAAAATTAATATGGTACGTATACACAATGGAGTATTATGCTACCATAAAGAAAGATAAACTTGAAGCATTTGTGAGATCATGAATACATCTTTTTCTCTCACTGAAGTCTGGCATCATGCCACAAAGGGCAGCATGGATTTCACCAGTCACTGAGCTTCTTTAGCCGATGTCCCACCAGTAGATCAACTTTCCTTAGTCCTATTCTTCAAATTCTTGGGAAGAATTTTACTGGCCCCCAAACACTGCTGACTGGTTCTCTCCTTCCCCGTGGTCAGTGGCCAGGCCACTCTGAGAGCCATGTCCACGACAGATTGAGATACTGCTCAGAAGGTTTCTATGTGATTGATTTTAGTATTTCAGGAGATAGCACCATTGGTGAGTTGATTATTGATCACATAAAGCAATGTGTAATCATCTGCCCCCCTTTGCTATGACTCCCATCTTTCTACAATCCTACTCCAAAACCCTCAATTGGAAGTATGCACCCTAATAAGTGTTAACATTATATGTTAACCTTCACATGAATGATTATCCTGTAATCTGAAATACAACTACACAGGAGAGCCAGACATGTCTACTTCAGATCTCGCCTTCGAATTCGTACTCTGTGCCCTTTACTGTCTGTAGTATCCTCCCACTGGTACCCCATCACACACATCTCAGCCCCGGAGTTCATTTATCGAGAGATCTGGCTGTGTGATGCGTGTTCTCTTCTTTTGCCCTGTTATCAGAATTGGATTTTTTGGTGTAAGATGTGTTTGCCTCAGTCACAAGATTTCTTTTTCCTCTCCTATATAAAAAACCTGTTAAATTCACGATGAAAAAGGGAAGATGACTGCACAACATTTTGAGGTTATTTCTTCAATATTCAAGTTTTCTTTCTTATTCTGTAACATTTATTCAAAAATCCATGGGTTAGGCATTTCCCAAACTTTTTACGTTAAAGCACAAAGGGAAAGTAGCGATATTTGAGTGTCATGGTGGGTCATCTGACAAAGACACAAGTAATTGGAAGTATCAAACTACAGCTCTGACAATTCTGTTAGAAATGCAACTTCTTAGGCCCCATTGCAGACGTAGTAAATTAGAAACTAGGGGAAGAATCTACTGGCTTGCACTGAAACAAGCCTTCCAGGTTAGTTTGACATGAGCTAACATTCAAGCATCAATATGCTGTGTTATTCTAGCCGGGGAGATCAAGACAGGATTCAAGGAGTTATAGATAAGGGCAAATGTAGAAACAAAATACCTGGATCAGTCTTAGTACCAGGGTTGATATTCCAAATTCATGGTACTCTGTAAGGCATGCCTACTAGCCAGTTAGAATTATGCCACCAGTAAGTATGGATGCCAGGCAGGTATACGCTGCCTGAAAAATCAATCTTTCTTAAGAGTCCAGGATCCTTTCTCCATGATCCTTGGCATACATGCTATAAATAGTCGCAGATTGCCCAGGTCCTGTTGACTAATGATCTCATCTAATTATAAGAATCTGAAAGCTAACGAAGCTTAGATCATGCTAGGAAGTCAAGTCTTATTTTGTGTGCTCCAGCTAAATACCCAAAGGCCTAAATCATTAGGTTCACCATAAAGAGTCTCCAAATATTTAAGTTAAAGTAGCTACATCCATAAGGGAAGATATATTAATACTGGGAATTTGTAAAATATTAACTTTTCCCCAACAGTGTGATTTTTCTAAAAGCGAAAGACCAAAGCGATCCATGGCCCATTGCTTTGCAAATTAGTAAACAAGAGTGAGAAAGCTCCTTGGGAACATTGTGTGCATACATTGATTAATGCCTTGCCTCACCACAAATTTATTCACAGAACACGGGAGTACACAATACACTTAATCTAAATTTACTCTTTTTTGCACACTTCTTTCTTTAACTACATATTTATGTATGCCATTTGAGGTAGATAGGACAGCTCAGAAACTCCAAAATATTTTATCAAAGTAAACCTAGTTTAAATTGAAAAGACCAAAGGAAATATACCAAGCTTTTTTGTGAGTGCTGGCCCATCCCATTTCTGATTTTTATGATCCCATCTGAGACAAAGCCCAAACTGAGTGTAAATTTTATCTAAAAATTAGTCATGGGTGTATCATTATTTGACACCTGGTGTATTCATTTTATTTTTAATTATACCATTTCTTCTAAGATTATCATAGATTTACATGCACTTGCTGTTGGTTTGGCTTGGTTTGGTTTCGCAGATGTGGAAACCGCACACGCTAGAAAAATGCTTTAACATTAAATGAATGCCAGTCATTTTTGCTCTTTATCTTTAGGCAAGAAGCTCTCTAGAAGACTGTTTGGAACTTGTAATCTCTCAGCTTCACCTTCCCATGTAACTGGGATTACAAGCATGCATCGATATGACAAATGAGTGCGTGCATTTGTGAAAATCAATAGAGACAGTTTGAATATAACCTTGAGCCAATTTCCCCAATGAAAATATCTTGTAACACTCTAGCACCGAATCAAAACCAGGACATTGACATTGAAACAGAACAGTTGGATCCCCACAGAGATCCCTCACACTCCTTGTTCACGGCCACGTTCTCTCCTACCACGGCCTGGTAGCTGCCAACCTTTTATCTACCTCCACAGCTTTCCAATTCAAAATGTTACAAAAGTGGAATCATGTACTATGCAACTTTTGGGTAGTAGTTTTATTTTTATTCCTCAGCATCATTCCTTAGGACTCACCCAAGAGATTGTGCATGTACCAACAGTCTACTCCTTTTAATCACCTAGTAGCCTGTCATGGTAGGATGCACCAAAGGTCAAAGATATGCCCACTGGTGAGTAGCTAGGTTGCTTGGCTTTGTGTAACTGCCAGATTAAGATGCTATAAATTTCTGTTTAGAATTTTTTTTTCCTGAACACAGTTTTCATTTCGCTGCAATAGGTGTCTTGTATGCATTTTCACTCTCAATTTTATGAGAAATTACCAAACAATTTTCCAAAGGGAATGTGCCGTTTTACATTCTCACCAACAATTTATAAGTGATCTAATTTCTCCGCTCTCCCGTCTTCACCTGTTCTTAATGCAAAAACAAACAAACAAACAAATTGGGCTTCACGGCTCAAACCTGTAATTTCATCACTCTGGGAAGCTGAGCCAGAAGGATTAGAAAACCAAGCCCAGCTTGGGCAATTTAGCAACATAGTGGAACTGTCTGAAAAAAATAAATAAATAAAATCTAGGGATGAATCTCAGTGCAGAAGTCCTGACTTCAATTCTCAGTACTGAAAGAAAAAAAAATAGTCATTGTGAAAAGTACTCATGACATTGAGGAGCATCTCCCTGCCGGCTCTGTTTGTGCTTCCTTAGTGGTTAATGGTGCCAAGTATTTGTGCATTCTCATCAGTAAAACATCTCCTCTTGTCTTTTGCCCCATTTCTAGTTGGATTTTGGGTTCAATTTTGGTTTTGTTTCACTGTTGAGTTTTCCGATTTCTGTATACGGTCTAAATATTAGAACTCACCAGACATATGATTTGCAAATATTTTCTCCTAGTCTGTAATTTCCTTTGTCTCGTTTTAAGTGTGCTTTCACAAAACACTAGTTTCTCATTTTGATAAGGTTCAGTATATCAGTTTTGTTTTATAAGACTCAAATTTTTGATGAGAATAGCAAGAACTCTTTGACTAGACCCCAATATTTTTCTATTCTTCTGAAAGATTTGTAGCTTTATGCTTTGCATCTAAGTCCAGACCTTATCTTAATGTTTTTACAAGATGTGAGGTTTAGGGCAGTTTTCCTTTGAGTTTTCAGTTGCTATAGAGCACATTTTTTTTCATAAATTTTATCCTTCTACCACTAAATTGCTTTTGCATGATTAAAAATATCAGTTAAATATAATTTAGATTTTCTGATCTATTGGTAAGTCTCTAGCCTGTGCCAATACCACACTGATTCTTTTAATTATAAGCCTTAATATCAATATTAATCAGGTAAAGTTTTATTTCAATTAGTTTTAATTCAATTTTAATGTTTTAATTTTTCTCCTTTTAAAAGAATAGTCATATCTATCTTGTAGCTTCTTCTGTTCCATGTAAACTATCTGTATCTACCAAAAACATTGCTAGTATTTTGATCCTAGGAAATTTTTTAACCACACCGGGAAAAAAAATAAGCACAGGACCTATCCAAAAGGTGAAGTATATTTTTAATGGAAACTCATTAGCATTCAATGCAATCTGGGTGCTCAGTGTTTTAATTGCATGCATGTATATATACCATTGCCTGCCTGAATCTCTAGAGCTCTGTTCTATTGCAAAGGTTGGCAAACTTTGGTCTATGAAGCTTCTTTTTAATAAACACTGTGTGATAAGAATGGTTTTTACATTCTCTTAAGAACTGTAAAATCAAAAAAATAATATATGACCGAGGCTATATGTAGGTCACTAAACTCATAACATATCTCTCTTTACAGCAAAATATTTCTGACCCCCTTTCTATAGTATCACACATTTGTATTACTAGAAATAAAAAGAAACACATTGTCACAAGCTAAAAAAAAGTGTAAAACTACCTCAATAATAACTAAATTTACCAAAACACAAACTTTAGCCAAGTTAAAAATCAGCAACAGCTGAAATCTCTATGTTGGTGAATGTAGTTAACATTATATTCAAACAGTTTAATATTCCAATGTAACATACTTTTGCAAAAAGTGCAGTATGTTTAGAAATAGACTATTACTGTTATTTTAATTTAATTTTGTTTTGTTTGGGGGAATTGGGTGTGGAGGTAGAGCCTGAACCCAAGGCCTGTACTTTCTAGCATGCTCAGCTGCTGAGTTGTCCCCTCAGCCTGTGACTCACATTTCTAAGAGAAGATGGCTTCATGGGGCAGAATAGATAACTGGTAAAAACATGGGTAACACATGCTCAAGTTTTCCCCAGGGTTTTGCTGCTAACTAGTTGTGATGTTACTCAAGTAACTTCTCTGTGCCACAGTGTCCTCATCTTTGAAATGAGGATAAGAAGCAATCATCATGGTGTCACTGAGATGATTACATGTGCTGATAGAGAATATTACAGTAGTTAAAGAAATATTTATGTACAAGGTGCTTCCTAGTAAGAATGTCATTATTTATATGTTATTACTTATTATTAACACAATTCAAAATCAATTTTTTCTTATCACTGATACCAGAAAGAGTTGATTCTTTTGATGGTAGTTTTGATTTAAATTATTTCCTTTATTTCCTTTTTCCTTTTTTGATTTTCTTCCATACTGGAGATTAAACCCAGAGCCTTCATACTGAGCTACAAGCTCCATCCATTTTATTTATTTATTTATTTATTTATTTATTTATTTATTTTATTTTGAGGCATGTCTCATTAAGTAGCTACATTTTCCAGGATGGACTCAAACTTATGATCCTCCTGCCTCATCCTCCCAGAACACTGGGGTAAAAGAGCTATGACAAAAGGTCCAGCATTAAGAACTTTAAAGGATATTACATTATTATTTATTCAACATATATATGGGTTGATACGCTAGTATCATTCTAGACACTATAAAGGAAACCTATGGCAGAAAGACATCGATGCTATGTATGGAAAAAAAGTTGGGACACCTCGAAATTAACACAATGTCAAGTCCGTATAGGGCACTCAATATAAACGCAAATGAACAACACTTCAGTAAATCTGGTCAGCAACCTGCATGTCATTGTATAAAGAATATTTGTATAATTTGTATACATTTAATGAATTTCCATTAACTATAACTCAGAAATCATGCAAATACAAACATAAAAGTAAAATGCTCTATGAATATGGAAATATCAAACGGTTAGGTTTTCTTTGAAACATAAAGCATTACCCTAAGCTCCGTGTTACAGAGATAAATCATAAACCTTTCCAACTCTGGCACAAAGTTACTATGTACAATTTTTGTATGATAATGGTGAAGTGAGCATGAAAAAGAATGACTTGTCATCGAGTTGTCTAAACTGCACCCACATACACAAATTTACAACCGTCAGAAGCGGAGTTATGATAAGGTGACAAATCACAGTGGAAAGTAGGAGAAATAAGGTCTCAATGCAGGTTCAGTTCTCAAGGGCTACGTCCGGCAGGCTAAATTGTAATGAAACGCAAGTACAACTTTTCTCTGGGTACTTTTATAGTGCACTCGTCTTTAAACTCCTATCTGATAATTATCTTAAGGTTTGGGCATATATTAGCATATTTTGATTACTGTCGTACTGTACCTAAAACAAGCTAGTTTTATAAAAAGAAGAGGTTTATTTGGCTCACAGTTTTAGAGATTCAAGTTTAAGTGGTCATACCAGGCCATGGCCTTCTTTCTTCAGAGTTCCAAGTCCGTTCAGGTAATGACATGACAGAGATACAGGGAATGCACAGATGTGTTTCTTCTGGTCTCTCTTCTTGTCTTGAAAAGCAGCCAAAAATCCAACCACGGGGGCTCTACACGTGGGAGTTATCTAATCCTTCCTGAGACCTAACCTACAAATACTATGTAAAGAGGATTTCCAGCCACACCATACTTCACAGTGAGGCTTACATTTCATTACTAGAAACCTTGGGGGGCACAATCACCCATACCCCAGCCACAGGAGATTATTATTCTAAAAGATGAAACATTCTGCTTGTTTTCTGTAAGAGAGAGAGAACCTTTTTTTTCCTGCTCTCTTTTTAACTGGTATCTATTATCTAGATATTCCTCATGGCCAAAACTTTCTGCAAAACAGCTGAAACCTTTTTTAGGAAAAACATCTTCTAAGTACTAAACTATAAGAAATAAATATGTATAACAGTCACAGGCCAATTTCAAGTGATTTTTTCTAAAATTTCCCACAAGATGTTAACTTGTTTGTAAGCCAGTGAAAGTAAAGATACTCCAGGTCATGATTAAAAAAAAGTCTTCCATTCCAGAAAGGTAACACATAAACGTCAAAAATGTCACTAAAATCATTAGTTTGCTGATCTTCTGTGACCAGAAGTATAAGGTTAATGGTACTAGTGCACAGTCAGAGATAAGACTGCTAGGAAGGTCATCAAGATTTCTGCACACATAAAACAATAATAATCATTTGAGATACACTTTGATTCTGGGCTTCATAAATACTTCATTAGAATATGATCTGTCTCCTCTGTGACAGAAAATATCTCCCCACTTATTAAATATCCAGACAAAAGTCTCTAAATTAGACTCCTGCTTTAGTACATTAAATTTATTTCTCTTCCAGAAATATTTCATGTATATCAAAGACATCAAAGATTATATATATATATATATATATATATATATATATATATATATATGAAAACTAATAAAAAGTTTCATAATTTAACTTACACAAAAGTTCATTTGGCTTTTAAATTATGAATAGCATTTCAGTTTTCTGAACATGCAACATGACTTTCTCAATAAAGTAATTAAATGTCTTCTTTAGATGGAGCATCATTATTGAACTGAATTCCAATGGTCTGTCAAATTCCATTTGGTCTTAAACGAATTCACTATGGTACGCACTGGCTAAAATATCCAGACTTTTTATTATTTGTAGAAACATTCTTTTAATCCCTGAGTCCCTAAACCACGTTTTTCTATCACCAAATTAGAGGTAGAATAACTATGCGGTAATTTGTTGAAATATCTCTATATACAAAGCACCATAAATGCAGAGGAGCATAACAGAAAGTAATTACAGGCTTCTGTTTACATTTGATTGTATTAAGACAAAGCATATTGTGGAAGCAAGGGGTAACTACATAGTTTACATTTAACAAGTTATCGCCCAGGCAGCTGTCATTCTGCTTAAGATAAGGGAGCTGCACATCAAATGCAAATTACTTTTCACCTCATTGATCAGAGTCAAAAAGGAGTACTTAAAAGTAAACATAACCACCAGACACTTAACTCTTCCTATGATTAAAGTCATCAGTTGTCATGAGCACTGACAAGGAGTGAAGAATTTAAAACAAGCAACTTATTCTTCATCCTTCGATAAACAACTTTCAAAAAGTTAATTCCATTACTTAATATTTATTAAATTTCTACTAGGAGAACAGAAGAGAAATCCCCTCCTACCTAAAACTCTACACCCTGATAAGTGGGGAAGAAAAAGAAATGGTCAAGGTGTGAAATGGAAGAAGAGAAACAGCAGAATTGAGAATATGAAGACCTACATAATGAGATAACATACAGACTCGTGGGGAAACTCAAGGGAAGAAAAGATCTCGCCCAAGGTTGCCAAATACGAACATCTAAATCAACTTTTGGTCTGTTTAAACAAAATAAAGATAATCTTATACAGAACACTTGCCCTTTATGGGTAAAATCCTAGCTAAGCATTACAATTAGAATTTTAATAGTCTTATGTGCTTGGGAAGTGATGGGGCCACGGGGTTCTATACTTATCAGTGGATTCATCCGTTGATATATTCAGCAACTGGATGAGCTGTTGGGAGTGGGACTCATTGAAGGTGGTTCCAGGCTCTGCCTTTCGCTGTTTCCTGCCTGCCATAGAATGAGCTCTTTTCCCCCTACTGTGCCTATCTGCAGAGTTTTTCTGCCTTAGAACCAGCCGAACAGAAATCGTAAGTCAAAATGTCCTTGTTGTTAACAGTAGGTTGATTCAATTAAGTTAACATTTATTAAGGCCCTACTAAGGGAACAGCATATCAGGCAATGTGTTTCATCAATTTGTAGAGGATTAATATAAATTTTAATACCAGAGAACTGGGATTGCAGTGGTGATTGTACCCAACCATGTGGTTCAGAGCCTTCAGAACTGGTTTATGGGAGGAGCTTGAAAAGATTTGATAGATGCCAGCTGGAGAAGCCATAGAATGCTTATAAGCACAGTAGTTAGAAATTGATGGGAGTTTCTGATAAAGGCTCAGAAGAGCAGAATGCCGATGGGAAGAACAGAAAAATCCAGGCTCAGGAGATCTCGTTTGGGAACAAGGACTGCATTGGCAATTGGACATGTGCTACACCCTGGAAAAAAATTGTCTTCAATTTGCCCATGTTCTAAACTTTGTTGGAGTCTGTGATGAAAAGTGATTTGCTAAATAATCTGCCTGGGAAAATTTTAAAGCAACCCAGTATTCAAGCTGTTTCCTGGATCCTGTTGGCTCCTTTTAGCAAGATCTATAGCAAAAATTACGAGCAACAAGCAGACATGAAATGTGTGTGATGTTATCAAAAAAGAAATCATCTGTAAAATCAAGTCAAAGGAGAGCATGGTTGCTGAAAAGGCCAAGTACTTTTCAAGACAATAGGAAGGATGACTTGAAGGCATCTCTGGAATCATCAGGATATCACTTTTTACAGTTTCATAGTCAAAAACAACAAAGCTTTTTTTTTTTTGAGAATCCCTTACTACTCATTTGTTCCCAGCCCCATCCTGCTCCAAAGAGACCACCCAGAGACAAGGGGAAGTTGTTTCATTATGCACATAGAGAACTCTGCAGCCATACTCCAAAGGTCCCTGGCTACTGCTCAAGCTGGCAGCAGATCTCAGCACTGCCATGTGATATTTACGGGCATGCTCATAAAAGGGTGCTGGGGTCTCTGGACTTTCACCCAGATGACAAAAGAAAGGCCAAGAGGCCAGGCAGTGTTCCCCTTAGGACAGTGCATGGAGCTGCCAGTGTGAAGATGGAAGTACAGGGAGTTAGAAATGTCAGGAATGTTATGTTTGCTGAGGAAAGCCACAGGCAGTGGATAGAGCTGGCCGGAAAGACAGGTCCTGAGGGCTACAGCCATCAATGCCATGGGACAGGATGGCCCAGACCTTTCAGAGCTCGCATCTCACCGCCTGCCCCAGCTCAGAGTCACCTTGTGTTTTACACAAGACTTTGGATTTGGAGTTCTCAGCAGTCCTGGAGCTGTTAAAAACTTTGGCAACTTGTATAAATGGACTAAATGCATTTTATATAGTGGATCTTTAAAGGGTCAGGGGTGGAAAAATAGGGTTTAGAACTAAAATGTCCCCAAAAGTCTCATGTTTTTAAAAGGTGTTTGCATTATGGGGTTCTATACTCATCAGAAGATTCATTCATTGATGAGTTCAGTAGCTGAATATGCTGCTGAGATATGGATCCTAGTGGGAGCTACATTACTGGGGTATGACACCAAAGGGTGTGCTTTGTCCCCTCCTCTTTTCTGCTGGTTGTCTTTCCTGGTTTCCATGAAGAGGGCATCATCTAGCCCACCATACCCTACTGTTATGCCTTTCTGGTTGTTGTTTGGTTGGCTGTTTCTTGTAGTGGAGCCAGCTAATCCTAGATTGAAACTGGCAGCCAGAATAAACCTCTTATCTTGTAACTTGTAGGTGTTGGGTATTGTGTTTCAGCAACAAAAAAAAGAGACTAAAAAGTAAGCTTTGAATTTCAAACAATATCAGTCAGATATCCATGGTAAGTCTGTGGACACTGAGTTGATTTTGAATTGACAAATGTGATTTTTCCATTGGAGAAAATAGTCCCTGGCAAATGATATCACATACTGTAACGCTTTTTAGTTCTATGAAATTAAACATATGGACTAAAATAGAAAGAAATCACTAAACAGTTTATGTATCTTGGTGTCTATCTGATCTGTATTTTCAAACAATTATAAACTAGAGTTAGTCTTCATAGCGATCAGTTTACATCTCACAATTACAATTTCATTTAAACATCATAAATTTCAGAATCACCGAGCACCATCATCTTCTTACCAGAAGTAGTTTAGTTTGGGATTTCCAAATTCAATATATTGTATAAATTTCAATAGTACTTTTGACCATAAAATGCATCTAACAAAAGATTGCCTGAAAGTTTCAACAAAATGGAAGTTGCTGGATTGGATAGTTTAAACTACATGTAATGGAAAATCAGAAGCACAGAAGTATGCACACAAGAGAAGTTGATTATTCTCTCTCATGTAAAAGCCTAGAGGCATCCCATCCAGGCCTAAACATGCAGTACCAAGACAGAGTAGTCAGGAACCCACATCCCACCAGGGCATCCTTCAGGGCACCATGCTGGTCCTCACTTCCTAAGAGGACTTACCAACCATTAGAACCAGGTTCCTGAAACCTGGGAAATAAAAGAAATAAAGCATAAGAGGTAATAATGAACATCTATAATTGTTTTTTTTTCAGAAGGTCCCCAGAGATGCCACATAGTGTGTTAGCATCTTACATTATCTTCTTAAACAGTTCTGAGTCCCGAAGTTAGACTTAGCTAAAAGGATTCAATGAGCTCTGGCCAAGAGCTGGGGATGAAGCCCAAATATCTATTTCTCTTATGAAATGATATCACAACTGAGAGTTCTGCGTAGTGAAATACTGAGTAGCAATAATATACGCACTTGTGAATTCTATACAGATTCAAGTTTTACATACAGTGAGGAATTACATAAAGTGCCTGTCTCATTTTGAGGTATTATTTCAAGAACTGTATATCACTGACATGCAGCATAGACAACAAACAATTACGTCTCACAGTTGTAAAAGCTAGAGTCTGAGAGCCTAATTGTCAAGCTTCTGGAGAAGCCCACTACTTGGCTCATGGTTGGCTTTCCTTACACTGTATCCACACATGACAGAATTGAGTCTGAAGATGAAACTGGCACTATCCTACTCATGTGGGCTCTATTTCCATGACTTAGGTACATCGCAAAGGTCCCATCTCCGAAGGCCATCACTTTGTGAATATGGTTTCTCCATTTGAATTGATGTGCCAGGAGAAGAACACACATTCACATCACAGGGATGCCTTGCACTAATATTGAATTAATTTAATAGAATATGTATGCACAGGAAAATTTGGAAGAATATACACTAAAATAACATCAATATCTATTTTGGAGTAATAAGATTAATTTGTTTTTCTTCCTCTTCCAATTTTTCACAAAGGATACAATTTTATATTAAAATATACAAGTAAAATATTGATGTTATTATATACTTTCCATTTTAATTGATAATACATTATTTTATTCATATTTCAAGATTCTCAGTAGTCATAAGAGCAACACATTATTCGTGAAGATTTCAATTAAACTGAATATTAACAAAGTCATTTTAAATGATTTAAATCTGTAAATCAATAAATTGTCCATTTGTGCATATTATACTGTAACCCTATTCATCTGTTTTTGTAAATTCGATTATTTAAAAATCTTCTTGTTAAATACTTTAAATTTGTGTGATCTAGTTGCTTTGAGTGAGATCTCAATTTCTTGTTTCTAACAACATAGTGAGTGATTAAGATGGAATATATTACACATACTTTGTTTTCATGCTAAATAATAAATTTTACTAAATGATAATGAACCAGGTATTTAAAATTCATGCAAATTTCTCATGAGAATAATATACCTTTTTAGTCTTTTACCATGTATGTCTTAGTATGAATAGCTAGCACTTACTGAGTTTGTGTGACATAGCTATCTGTAGACAGTCTAATCTGGGGAGTGATGGAAACTAAATAATTCAGACCAAATGACCACAATCCCAGCTTTCTGGACTAAGTATAATCTGTCTGTGACTGTGTGTGTAGTAGAATGAATCCTCCCAAAACGGTATGGAAACACGACGACTCTGTTCTTCCCAAGGTTTACTTCACATCAGCTGACACTTAACTTTTTGAGAAATTTCCTTGCACTTTTTATGTGAAAGTAATAACACACAAAATGTTTATAAATTTGAAGAACAATAAAAGATAAACAGATAAAAATGACCCAGCTCCAAATTGAACTTCCTCTTCACAACATAGGCCAGGTAAATTTCTCCCTAATTCTACAGAATTCACATGTGAATACCTTGGTGTCTATCTTCAGAAGCCCTGGAGACAGCCTACAGTGCTCCTAACTATCTACCAAAATTGATTCTAAATACTTAAACTAAAAAAAGTCAGAGGGCCAGAGAGTAAATATAAAGAGAGAGAATCTGTTCATTATGTTTTATAAAGGGCATTGGATCACATACAATAATATTGACTTTCATCACAGATTCTTATATAAATAACTTAATATCTGTTAAATATGACTTCAAAATGTCACACATTTGATTAATACATTTAGAAAATCACTTAATTGATGTCTATTTATATTTCAACTATGTAAATATTCTCTACAAGAGAATTTCTGTATCCTACTGTTAAGACCCAACAGAAACCTCTTAGCATTGGTTCAGACCTCATTATAATTCCCCATGTAAACAAAATGCCCTCTGCCAATTCTCAGGAGGTATATTATTTAATTTAAAAAGCTCCTATGTGGGACACAGCCTAACGTTATTAATATACCTCATCACAGTAACATTTTCCGATGTAGTCCATTTTATACGCAAATGTTCAACAATGCACTTCTGTAACTCTACTGTTTAGATTCGAGCAGGTTAATAAAGAAAAGGTAGGATTATTTTGGATTGACACCTTTGCCAAAGGAAGAAAAATCTGTAACTACCAGGGAAATATGTTCAAAAATGATAAAGTAGGTAAATTAAAAAGACAGGCTGCTATAAGCAGATATGTGATTATTAGGACTATAGTTAATGGGCAGGGAGGAAATGTAGGGAACTCAATAATATCAGAAAGTATGAGAATTGGCCTGTTAGCACTTAATGAGGAAAATGGTTATATTCCCCCAAAGTCCTATAACGTTCTTTTCAGTGACTCTAATTGATTGGCTGGGTTGGTTAATGAGGTACTGTGTGCTACTAATTCTGAGCAAAGACTTCTGTTCTCACTTTATGATAGCACAGATTGATGGCAGGCTATTCACTGGAGACTGACAGATGTTTCTGGATGTTTCATGGGTTTCATTTTATATCTGTGGTGCTGAGATACTGTTCTATGCTTGGAAAACTGACATTGGTACTATCTTTAATAAAAAATGGAGAGGTTTTTTTCAATTCTAACTTTATAGCAGTATCATGACTGTGCATTATTCTAGAGAGAAAATCTTTTAGTAAATATATATTTAACAGGGATCTAATATGTGTATTAAATATGATGGAAAATGATGGTACATGCTATCTAACAAAACCTGGAATAAGCTGTTCCCACTCTCAAAAATTATGAAATCATAAATGGTGCATTTTTTCCACAGAGGAAAACTAAAGCACAAATGAAATTCTAAATATTGGCAAGCTTTCAAGGCTCATTTAATGGGGAGTTTGTTTCTTGCTAATGCCTGAAATAAGCCCGTGAAAGCTCCGTAATGGTAAGAAACCTACCCAGTCTTTGCTGAGTTACTTCTAACTTTCAGTTCTTCTGGGTCCCATATAATCCATCTATTATCGAAAGGGTCATTTTGTGGCCACTAATAGGTCAGATTACTTGACTGAATTTTAGCCCCACGGTTCAGGCTTCGTATGGCACTTGACACATATACGGTGTATCTGGCTTTTTAATCTATTAGTAAAACAAACAACAAATTTTACAAGAGAAGGCAGTAGAACACATATCTAATAGGTAAATTTGGGGCATATTTTATTCAGCCTCACTAAGGAACTTTTTAAAATCTAGTTTCAGAGATGCTGAGGGAATAGCACAGTGGTTAAAACACTTGCCTAATAAAGTGTGAGGCCCTGAGTTCGATTCCCCAGCACGCCTAAACCGGTGTGGTGATGCACACCTGTAATTCCAGCATCTGGAAGGCTGAAGGAGGAGGACAGACATGAAAAAAGTTGCCTCAATAGAAATAAGATATCTATTGGATAATAGTTTTTATGTTCATATATTTTATTTTTAGATAAAACATACTATATGTTCATCATCATATTTACACATACATTATTTCTGTTGAATATACATTTATTAAAATAGAATGATTAGTTTCCTGGAAATATATCATGCCTATGTATAATATACATTTCTGTATATCACTTAGCACTGCAAATAGAAAGGATACTATTTTTCTCACCTTGGTATTTACCTCAAAAGTGGTATAGATGTAAGCATACAGTTAATAGAAATTCATTTTAATAAATTAATATTTAATACATTCAATAATCTATTAACTTTTTAACTTGAAATAACTTGCTTTACCTGTTTTTTGCTTTACCAATATTCTCAGAATTAGACAAGATATCGCAGGGCTTAACTATATTACTAGCTAATGTGACACTTCAAAAGTTCGTAGGGGAATGCCTTTGCTTCTAGAAATTTCAAGACAAATCTTTAAAATGTTTCATTATGTTACCTTGGAACATACGTAACATTCTGGTGGATCAGAGTTTTCCCAGACAGATAGACAAAGATCGTGCCATAGGCTAACTTCACTGCTGCAAAGCTACAACCCGGGTCTGTTGTGAGAATCCTGCATTGAGAAGTCTGTGTGAAATTGCTGTTTGCTTTGATGAGATACAGCAAGACGGTGTGACTACATTCCACATGCTCAGAATCCAATAGATTGTTGTTGTCTTCCATATTGGGGTTGGAGAGAAAATGACCGAGTGCTGTTGCAATCCTCTGGGGGCGCTGTCAGACATGTGCTGGCAGGGAGCCAGGGCAACTCCAACCAGAGGAGGAAGCTCTTCCAGGGAAGGGGCACAAACTTGAGGGTGAGAGCTCCACTTAGCACAGGCAACTCCTGGGAGGTACTCAGCTGAGATCAGAAACAGGAACATTCTCAGGTGCTAGGAAACACGGATGTGCTCAAGATCAAGAAATATAACTCCTGTTCATAATAAAATTTTTGGCTGACGTTAGTCAGAGAGAATCAGGGACAGGAGAGCAGGGTTAGAAGACAGTTGTGAGAAGAGTGCTTAGCTGTCTCTGGTATTCCTGCTCAAAATGAATCACACCTGGGATGACTTTGAGACAGTCCTAAGATGCCAAAGTGGAAATCTCCAGAAAGTACTTGTAGATACAGGTCTGGAATTCCAGGAGAAAGCCAAAATTGAAGATCCTTATTTTAGAGACAATAAGGGGATGACTCAGACAGAAAGGTGCAAGGAGACCTTGGAGTAAGTGAGGTCAGAGACATCTGGGCAGGTTCTCTGGTAAGAGGGGTAATTGAAGGGAAAGGTTACAAAATGAAAACCGAAATTGCAAGCAAAATACGTTCAGATGACTTAAAATTTAAGGAGATTAAATTTTTATTGAAGACATTGTGATACAGTTGTAGAAAGGGGCTATGTGCGATGTTTATTTACTATTTAGTGGACAAAGAAAAGCACTGAGAATGAGAAATCCTGGTTGGAAAAATTTGGCACCATGTTTTTTTAGAATGACTTGGTGAGAGAAACATGCCACTGTGGCATCCCTTCTCAAAGTGAATCACTAAAAATTCATCATGAAGATTCATCAGACAAACCAAATCCAAGGACGGTCTACACATGGACTGACCTGCACTGTTCAAGAAAGTTGCATTAAGTGATACATATGTGCACAATATACTCAAGTTAAATGTAAACATTATAGGTCGCAAATATAGATGCTAATAAAATGGAAGAACAAAGAAAGTCACGTCAAACAAAACAAAGGCTGAGGCCTGAGGGACATTAAAATAGTATGGCAAGCATACAACATGCATGATGTCAAATGGAATTATTCGTGGGAGAAAATAGCAATGAAAACATTCACAAGGCAATGGATGATTATTGAAATATAGACTAAATAGAGTGAGAGAGGTCCAAAATGTAAGCAGTTAGTGAGTCCAGGGAAAGAAGGTACAGAAGCTGCTGAGAGCATTCTGCAATGTTGCTTTAAGTCATGGTTTACATCAAAATAAAAAGTTACCACCACCACCAACAACAAAATACCGGAAAGTAAAACACAACATTCTATTTCCAAGGGTAATTCTCCACCGTGGAGGCTCTCATCAAGGTCAGAAGAGACCAACGGATGACAATGAGGCCAATGCAGAATCGTGATAGTGCCTTTAGCGGGATGGAAAAGCACTGTGGAGAGCTGGAGAGCCTCAACGGGCTCGAGCAGACAGTCCGTGTCAGGTGGCAAGCGCCAACACAGCCACGGAAGCTGTCCACCAGGGAGTTCATGAGCCACATTGTCAGAAAACAGATCCAGGTAAAACCTGTTCAACCCAAAAGGAGACTTAGCGAGACGAGATTCCTGAGCTTGATGAGCCCTACAATTCACACTGATGTCACTTTTAAAGAAAGGATGAATAGTCAGGTAGGTTTTATGTTTCCTTTGACTCTGAAGTTTGAAAGTTGGTGCTCCTCAATCGCACATTAATATACCCTAAGGATTTGGGAAAAACTCACAGGGGAAAAGACCAGGAATAATAAGAAAAGGATTGTTGAGAAGGACAGGAATAACTGACAAAAACCGAGAAATTGACAACTTTCCCAAAGATCAGTCTGGAAGGTGACACTAAGGGAACAGAGCCTTTGACAGACCTTGCTAATGTTCCCTGGCATCTGTGGAAGGCTGTTCTTACACCACCCTAACTCATTCTCATTCTCTAAGACTGCCCACCAAACAACTGAGTTCTCATCACTTGTGACTAGTAGCCAAGTGACAAATTTATTATATTCCAAATTCTTGAGCTCTTTTTAAGCTTTGAAGCCCAAATGGCTATTTGAGAATGGTGAAGTATAGACACCAGCACATTTTTACTGAAATTGCTACCCTGCGTATTGTATGAAATATGTATGCCACAGAATTTTCTCATTACCGCCTAATAACCTATAGTTATTACTTTTCTGGAACCAAATGTTATTTCTGCTATATCTGTTAAGACATTAAAATAAAATGTTCTTTTTGAACGAATGCCCTCTTTGTATAAAATGTCTAAGAATAAGGGGATAACAAGTATTTTTAATGCCACCTGTGTGCAAACTTACAACCACACAGGTTTTCACATTTTTCTTATGACTCTTTACCATCAAAATCTGTATTTCTCAAAATAGCCCACCAGAAGCAATAATATTTGACTTAATGATATGGCATTGATTGTGTTCATGTTAAGCTGAAACACTGACATGAAAGGCTTTATTTTCCCAAGGAAGTAGTTTGACTGCCTTGAAAATCACAGAATTGGTGACAGGAAAACTTGAAAAAATGCAAGCTTTGACTTCATTTTTTGGAGAATTCAAAGTCAATGCTATAACTATTAAAGACACTCAATTCACTGAAGGAAGAAAATGTTGGAGACATCGGTCCTTCACTTTTTTGCATGCTTTCACAAAATAAAAAGCCTATGTTAAAATAATTTTGTAGGTTAATATTAGAATTATTAGTATCTAGTGTAAATTAAACTGATAATACATAGAAGACCCAAAAATTCCACCCAGACTCTTACAGTTAATAAATAAATTCAGCAAAGTAACAGTACATAAAATAAATACACACAAATCAATAACATTTCTATAAACTAATGACAAATCCAAAGAGAAAGAAATCAGCAAAGCAAACCTCTTCACAACAGCAACAACAAAAAATAAAATATTTAGAAATAAACCTCACCAAAGAGGTGAAAGACTTATACAAAGAATAAAAACAAAAACAAAAACAAAAACAAACAAAAACTAAAAACCTCTAAAGAAAGAGATTGTAAAAATCTTTAGAAAATGGAAAGACATACCTTGTTCCTGGATAGAAAGGACTAATATTGTCAAAATGGTCATACTCCCAAAGCTGCTTTACAAATTTAATGCAATATCAATCAAAATACCAACTATATTCTTCACAGAACTAGAAAAACAACCTTAAAATCTATATGGAACCAGAAAAGACCCCAAACCTCTAAAGCAATTCTGAGTAACAAAGGCAAAGCTGGCAGAATCACAATCCCTGACTTCAAAAAATACTGTAAAGCAACAGTGATTAAATCCACATGGTACTGGTATAAGAGCTGACGAGAGTACCAGTGGAACAGAATTGAGGATAAAGAAACAAACCCAAACACCCTTAGTCAACTGATCTTTGACAAGGGGCTAAAACAAGACACTGGAGCAAAGACAGCATCTTCAACAAATGGTGATGAAAAACCTGGATCTCCACATGGAAGAGAATGGAACGAGACCCATACCACACACACACACAAAAATCAGATCAAAATGCATCAAAGAACTGGACATCAGAACTGAAACACTGAACTTACTGGAAGACAAAATAGGTAAAACCCTAGATGACATAGGGACAGGAAAGAATTTTCTGGATAGATCACCCACTGTACAAAGAAATATCAGTAAGAATCAACAAACGTGACTACACTAAATTAAAAAGCTTTTGCACAGCAAAAGAAACAATCAGTAAGGTGAAGAGACAACCCTCAGAGAGGGAAAATATATTCACTAGTAACATTTTACACAAAGGATTTATATCTAGAATATACAAGAAACTGGAAAACATAAAAACCTCTAAAATAAAGGATCCCATGAAGAAGTGGGCAGCTAAAATGAAAAGAAACTTCATCAAAGTAGAAGTACAAATGGCCAACAAACATATGAAACACTGTTCTTCATCACCGGCCATCAGAGAAACACAAATAAAAACAACATTGAGGTTTCACCTCTCTTCAGTGAGAATGGCCCACGTCTAGAACTCAAAAGACAACAATTCTTGGCAAGGGTGTGGAAAAAAAGGAGCTCTACTCCACTGCTGCTGGGAATCTAAGCTGGTACAGCCAATATGGAAAGCAGTCTGGAGGTTCCTTAGAAAGCTGAGAATGGAAATTCCATTTGATCCAGCTACTGGGCATGTTCCCAAAACAAACAAAGTCAACATACCAAAAAGACACATGCATATCCATGTTTTAGCAGCACAATATATAATATGCAAATCCTGGAAACAACTCACTTGCCCATCCATACAGGAATGGTTAAAGAAGATGTGGTACCTATACACAATGGAATACTAAACAGCCACAAAGAAAGACAGATATGAAGGATTGGAATGAAAATGGGGCCACCGAGTCATTAATGCTCAGTGAAATGGATCAAGCACAAAAGACTGACTACAGATGGGTGCCCCGCTTATGAAATGTACAGAAATAATGACATCAAAAGGTCCCAACATGAATAGCAGGGTAGAGAGGCAGAGGGCAGATAAGAAATGGGTGAACCACTGAAAAAAGGGTGGACATATATGCTCACTAATTCCACAAACCCCCATAGTTTTGTCTTACAGAATTCGGAATTCATGTATTTATTAAAAGCGTTAAATTTAAAAAATAATTTTTACTATGCAAAAAGAAAAAAAAAAGAATTCACTAGCAGTTCAGTCAGAAATATCTCCTAAAATACTTCTTGAAAGCCGGTGACACATCAGGGTTTTATTTATATTTATGTTTGTGTTTTTTTACAGGACTTTTTTTTTGCTTCATAACAACATGTCCAATATGCACTAAAAACTCGTATGAGAACAAAATCACATGATGGAGCCTGGTGTAGTGAAACACACCATCATCCCAGCTCCTCAGGAAGGTAAGAAAAGCACCCTTCAGAGTTGGCCTGGGCTGCTTAGCAACACGTTATCTCAGCAACAAAAACAAAAACAGTTCTCGATACATAGCTCATTAACCCTGCACCGCCGGGATCTAGCCCAGGAAACAGGACATCATGTGTACAGTTTGAAGAGAAAAGACACTTCAAACACCAGATTCTAATATAAGGGATGTAGAAATCCTCACTCCAGAGAGCCAAAGAAAACCTGATCCACAGGTGGTGATTGGGAAAAAAATCAAGTTAATACTTACCTTAAAAATAATTTTGAGGTGTTGCTTTTAAATCTCCTCTTTGAAATTCTATGTGAACTGAGCCAATAGAAGTTCTCATTGTCTTCCTAAATTTAGAGAATTTGCTTTAACTTTCTGATGGCAGAAAGTGTTGGTTAATGCGTCATGAGATTGTATGTGTTCTCTGGCTCCACATTCTCCAGCCATGTCTGGAGTATGTTGTTACAGGTTGTATAAATAATCATTATCACTCAGGCTGAAAATATTGCCAGTCTCCTTTCACTTACACAAAATACAAAGATTGTAATGAGAGTAACAATTATATGTGTTAATAGCTCAAAATTATCTCTGGAATTTTTTGGAAGGGTTGTCTCTTAGGTCATTTAAGCTGCATTATGATTTTTCTTTTTTTCTTTCTGTTTTTTTTTTTTGTCATAGTGGAAAGAGATGTATGTAAAGGTGCCTAAGGCTTGTTCCCTTCTAGCTCTTTCTGCTACTTTCTCTGGAGAGAGCTGGCAGAATAAAGCAGGGTGCTTTTTTTTCTGTAGAACTTATGCTGTTAAGTCACCCTTGTTTTTCAAAGGTTCTCTCTCATTCAGTTTTTATGTGGAGAAGCATCTATGAACCATCTTGTTAAAGAAAGAGGGAATTTTCCTTAAGAACAATGAGATCACTCAATCATGATGCATATTTATCTTAATATTCGCATTTGTCATTGTTTATATATTTTACATCTGACTTCAATCTATTATGATGATTTTGCTATTAATAGATAAAACAAAAGTAAATGTCAGCTACAAGTAAAGAAATAAATATAATTTGGAGAGCATCAACATAAACTCTTCTTATTCTTAACAGATGCTTCAGCTGGTCAAGTAGGCAGATAAGTAATGGCGTAGGAAGGGATGTCACTTCATGACATGAACACAGTCTGTTCCATTTTCAGGTGTTTACCAACTCTAAAAATTATTGGTAAGCAGTGCATTTCTATCAGTACACTAAATTTTTATATACTTTCTGGAATACCAACTGAAAATCACTGTTCTGTTAATATCAGAGCAAGAAGACAAGAAAACATTCAAACAGGAGCCAAAATATCCACAATATCAGAAAATATCTTGAAAGAACAAGGACATGAGTCACTTCCAGTGAACAGGGGCATTGATATTTGTTTGTTTGTTCGTTTCTGAGACTGCCACCACTTTGACTGCCATGAACCTGAGTCCTATTCTGTGATACATTTTTCAGGGCGTATAGAACCACATTATTAACACAGCCTTTACCACCGTGAGTTCTCCGAGTTTGGGCCGGTCTGCTTGCTTTGGTATTTCATTTCTGACCTGAATTGACATGCTATTTCTTAGCCTTCTGTGGGGAAAGGATATTTTATGAATGTCTTGAAAAACGTGTGAAAATTTGGAAATAATGATGAATGCCAAAGGCAAAATTCTAAACTACCTGAAGTTCATTTTTAGAAGCCTCCTCCTCTTCTTTTTAGCACATTGTTCATACTTTTTGGTTCATCCTGCCCCAGATTCTCGCACCTCATGCCCTTCTCCAATAGCTGACTCACACCGCATGCGCAGGCACTTCTGGAGAGTTCTATTTTCTCTCACATCTTTCCCCTCGCTTGCATCTAAACTTCTCTGCACCGTACACCACCATTTCCTTGCTAGCTGCCTTTTAGAAAGCAATTTGATGAAATCACTTTACTAAAAATATTGATGTGGCATATACTGGCTTTGTCTTCCAAACCACTTTACAAATTGCTCTAGGAAAAAGTAAACTTGAATCCAAAATGAATTACTAATGATAAAATCTCCTTGAACTCTATCTGGGCCAACAAACATTTCTTTCCTGTTTCGGGTTATATAAGTCTCAGGCTTGGGTATGCAAACCCAAGAAGTGCCTGAATTATTTTTTTTCTAATTCTTCTCTTATTAATTGAAACTACAGTTAGCTATAATTTTATCTGACTTTGGAAGATCTACTGATATATGTACATGAATCTATAACCCTGCACCATGTATATTATTTTATAAATATTTTATGTAATCGCATTGTGTTCCAAGCCCTGTGGTATTTTTTAAAAAACTTTTTTTAAAAAGCTCCAAACTGGAAACAAAGTTGTCTAGACCAATAAAATTCACAGTCTGTAGAGGAATAAGACATACCAACAAGTAAATATAATACACCGTACTGGGAAGCATAAAGGGAAGGAAGGAACACTAGCGGCTTTCAGGAAAACTCGGCTCTGAAGTCTATGAAGAAACCCTGGATGGACTCACGCTTCTGTCATTATGGCTATATAAGGAGTGGGGACCTACTTTCTGCCAAGAGGCGCTGGATATTTATGACATCACTGAAGAGCCATACAAAACTATCAACTTAAAATTTAGCCAGCTAGATGTGGTAAAGCATTTAATAACTCACCCCTAATGTGGTGGTTAGAATCGCTTCTTTCTGGAAGGTCCTTGGACTGGTCAGGGATTTTGCAGGCCACTTAGAGCCCTCGGAGTAGATGCTTCTTACCCCTGAGTCGTAAGCGTTAAAACAAAACACAGATGTTTAGAATGTGAAGGGATCAGCGATTGTCCATCATGGACCATCATCCTCTGCTGCTCAGAGGGCCTCCTCCCAGGTGCCTGGGGTGCTCTCAGCAGGCAGCTTTCAGCTGCAGACTGTCCAAGGGAACCACACTGCAGCAGGCAACTCCCATCACCCATGATGTCACCTCAGTTTTATAGCCTCTCACGGGGTCTTCTGAGACCGTAAGGCTTCATAGAAAGACAATTTCTCCATTTTCCCAGCCTAGTTTTCTCTCTTTGCCTTTGGTAAGTTTTGAGTGAGAACTCCTTAGTAAACTCCTGCTATGTATGGCTAGGAAAATGTAGATTTCGTTAAAATGCATAATACTCAGGTGAAAGATATCCCATGAAGCTTCATGCTTATCTCATTAGCAAAATTAGAGAAGTCGGGTAGCCTGGCTCACTTAGCTCCACCCCTTCCAAATGGCAACTTGATGCATGTTTCAACTCTCACCACAAAGCAAAGGGCACTGTGCTTATTACATCTCTTGGCGTTCCGTAGGCAGACTGTTTCACATCAGGAAGTTACCCGTATGCCAGGAAACACCTAAAACTATCAGCTCCGAGTAGGATCAAAGTAATAAAGGGCTCTAAATTTAGCTAGGATAGTATACAAGCAGCTCTATCACTAGGCCCACACAACCCAGAATATTTTATGACATTACAGTGTGAGTAGATGAAAATACATTATATGAAGTTTATTGAGAAAATACATTCTATGAAGCATATTGCGTTTCCCAATAGAAGAATTGCAGCACAGATTCCTTAAGTTAAGTAACAAGACTATCCTTAGTGGAGAATTATGCCACTTAAAAAAAAAAAAAAAAAACAATGCCTGGAGTCCTACGGAGCCCTGATAGAAACAGTGTCCGTATGTCTAGATGTACTCAAGTTCTAAAGTGAGTAAGCCTACTGCATCCCACTATAATAGGACTTTACCGCCAGATTTAAGCGTACAGAAGACCAAGGGATAAAATCAAGCCACACAACCAAATAATCCAGACCCGCTTGTCATCCACCACTATTGTACTTCTGAGCTCCTATCTGGTCATAAGAAGAGAGAAGACCATGACCAGAGGTTGAAACAGGAGGCAAAAACAAACTTGAGTCATGAATGTGTTCAATCAATACGTTGGCGTCAAACACTGAAGGATAATAGCTACATTATGGTTCCCTGCAGCGTGACATTTATACTGGACATGTGGAGACTTGCCCCCATGATAATGGAAATGAAAACTTATGGCAATGGCATGAATTTACAAGCAAAAGCTTTAAATGGACAAGAAGAGAAATGGGTAAGGGATTTCAGATAGTGGAAAAAATGGGAAGGGTGAAACTTTGATGGAAAAGACCAGACTGACCTATTATAAAGGAAAAGGTGTATTTTGTAGCATTGCTTAGGTGGGCTAAAATCCAGCAATATTTCAGAGCCATAAGTTCGAATTTTTTATATATATCTTCCTCAGTTTTAAAAGATCCTTGTGTAAAATTTGCATCAGAGGCTATTCTTATCCTTGGCGATATCCTGACAACCTTCCTCTGTTATGATGTACCTAGTCCTTGCTACAAGGATGAAGGATAATGAAAGGGCATTTTCTGTACACTGCTACCAAGGCAGAAAAGACAAGAAGGCATGACTTCACCATTACGGAGTAACAGATCACGGGTTAAAGCTGAAGAATCCCACTGTATCTTGTCGCTGAGCAGATACCTTCCTGTCTCTTTCAGCCAGAGATTCAAAAATGCATAAAATCATGAGGAGTAGAGAATGGTTTGGCCATGTTCAAGGACAAAGGAAAGAGACTGAGCACAAGACAGACTGGAATAAAGACATGAGACCAGACATGTATGAGTGCAGTGATCTTCATATCTCATACTGACATTCACCAAATAGGAGGCACCTAACATTCGACCATAGACAAAATTCCTTGACAGATTCACAGCAGAGACCCACTACCACTGGTCTCTAGAATGCCCTATATTTGTATTTATATGGTGATGTGTTGTGCCCAACAGGTGGAATTAGTGTGTGTATGGCTCAAGGGGAGAAATCAGGTTGCCCTTGCGTACCATCACTCCTGTTGTCCTTCTGGAGAATTTATCTTATCTCCACATATCTGAATTCTGTGGCACTCAAAGCCTTTGTTTACAAAGCAGAAATGCTTCCACAGGAGACACAGTGTGTGATCTACCGAACATTGAGCCCTTGTTGCTTTTAGCTCATAGCACTTTTGGCTCCTCATTCCACAACTGTCTTGTCTTCCTTCATTGGACACAGTACCCAATACCCACATTTTGAATGAGGAGAGAATTATTTTAGCTCAAAATTTCAGGGACCTCTCTTCCCACATGGTCAATTGACTCTAAGGATAGAAATGATGATTGTGTAGTGCCTGGCATGGAAAAAAAAAAAAAAACACTGTTCACTGCATGGCACTGAAAAACCAGAGAGAACTAAAAAAGAGCCACATACAAGAATATACTCTTTCAGGTCATATTCCTACTGATCTGTCCCCCAAAGCAAGTTCTGCCTTCTAAACAGCACATGGGATCATTAATGAATTAAACCACTGATGAATGTAGCACACCCATGATCCAATCACCTTCCAAACATCTAACAGTTTAAAGAAACACTTAGATTTAAAGTATAATATTCCTCCCACTGATCCCCAAAAGACATATGTCCATCTCGTTATGCAAAATGCATTTATTCCATCTCTAAGATTAGTTGCCCAAGTATGCATAGTTTCCACACTGCTACAAATGTTCAAGTCCAAAGTTTCCTCTAAGACTCAATCAAAGCAAACTCTTAGCTATGAATTCCTTTAAAAATTACAAAGAAATTTGAATACCTCAAGTATGTGATGGAGCAGGGTAAGCATTCTCATTCTAGAAGAGACAAAGAGTGGGATGGAAAGTTATCAGACAAAAGCTAGACCAAAACCAAGCAAGGCAAATATAAAACAGTGGTTCCTTGTCCAGAACTTAGGGCAGATAATGGTGAGCTGGAAGCTCCGAAGGGCTTGGGCAGCCCCACCACAGTGGCATTTCGGCTTGATCAGTACCCGGGGATGCTGGCCCTTAGGCATAGCTGCGTTTGAGTGCTTAGATAGCTGTCTTTATGAAAACACTTCCCTATATGCGGTTGAAGGGTTCCTTGCTTCTCTCTTCACAAAGTAAAGTCTCTTCCATTTAATACCTGAGTCTGTCAAAGGAGACATCTGGCAAATTCCTAGGATAACCTTCAACCAGCTTTCCTATTGTCTTGAAGTAAAATAAAACACTTGAGTTCTTTTTAAGGTTAATATTTTCAACAATTGTACCATCATTTGCCTCAGTTTTGCAGGTGCTTCCTGTCTGTTAAAACTGCAAACTTTCACATCTTTTGCTATATTTGCTCATGATATTCTCTACCAATTTTGATAAAGACAGACAACCATACCTATGCCATAGCTTGAAGTTCTGAAGGTGAGATGCCTTGACATTTCCTCCACCAGGGTAATTAGTCCATCAACTGTAATCTCAATCTTAGGCAAGGTCTCAAAACAGGTATAAAAACCAGACACACTTTTTGTTAGCATCTAATACACATACTTCTACTCCAATTGTCAATCGTCTCCTCTTACCACCTGAAACTTCTTGTGCTGGGTCTTTAAAATCTTAATTTCTATCAGCATTCTGCTCTTCTGAGAACTGATCAGAAACTTCTACCAAGCTTGGCTAACAATACTCTAGGGCTTCATTATCCAACATCTCTAAACTTTTCCAGTCTTCTCTTGGCAAGCCAGTTCCAAAGGCTTCGAAAACACAAGGTCAGATAGACTCACAGCAATGACTCCACTCCTCTGTTACCAATTTCTGTCTTAGTCACTTTCCTCATAAGTAGGCCAAAAATACTCAACACTTGCAATTTATAGGAAGAGAGGTTTATTTTAGTTGACAGTTTTAGACATGTTAGTCTATGTATGATCTGCCTGTTCCCACACAGAAATGGCAATGGTGGGAGGCCTAGAGGAAAGCTATTTATCACATAGATGCCAGGACACAGAGAGGGGGAGGGAAAACTGAGACAAAAATGTGACCTAACAGCTCACAATTCCAGTGTCCCCTCCCTCCACCTGTAGGCCCCACCTCCAAATGGCACATGAAATGGCCAATCGATTAACCAACTGATAGGTATAGCACACTCACAATTCAATCACCTTCCAAATCCATCGATCTTTTGGGAGACATTTTAGAGTCCCATCATAACAATGACTCATTGAGCATCAAGGTTACTGTCTACCTCCATCCAAATCCTGGACAATCCGATTTGATATTCATGCTAAATATGCTAATTGGTTTCTGTGTTGTTCTTATATTATGTAAGTTTTCATTGCCCATAATATTAGGGAACCGAGGGAGATTTACAGAAAGACTATAATTTAAGGCCTTTATGTATTTTAGTCAGACACTCAAATTGTTCTCTGACTTCCTAAAGAAGTTCTGTGATAAACCCTCAGGCTAAGAATACCAAGTAATAATGAGGGATCACCAACCCCTCTGTGTCTTTCTCTGACATTCCTCGGTGAACTGATACCAGATCCGTAGACCTTCCTAAGTCTGCTTCAGTTGCGTTCTGTAAAAAGAACTTTTTTTTTTTTAACCAGGTATGTTAAAGATGGTGCTGACAGAGGACTTGATAGCGGGCTTGTGTTTTTATTACTTTTAATTTCTAGTCCCTGTGTACTAGTGAAGTAACTGTAAATTACCTACAGAAATAATAATTTTTAACAGAAATCCTGGAGGCAAAAAAAAAATCATTTGCAGGTGACACAGGAAGACAAAACAATGAAAGTGTAATTAAAAGGTGGGCAAAAAGAATGTCACTGCATAGAACTTGCACTTTTTGAATTTTTTTAGATGACAATATTGCCAAGAAACAAACAGGATAAATATGGGATGCCTTAGGTATAAATAAAACAGAAAATAGACTGGCTAAATATAACCTGCAGAGCGGTTGTGTAAATACTCTGAGTTGGGTTAGGTAAAACAGTGGCTCACTTGCACGGGAGCTTTTCCTAATGTCTCTTTTAGCTATTTCTTCCGTTGCTAACAAGGTCCAGAGAAAATGTGTGCTTAGAAGCAGGAGAGTAGTGAAGTATCTGCCCCGTCTCATTGCCTCTGTGACATCAAAATAAACTGACAGATGTGTAAGATTGTAACTACACCTTTGGACTCTGGTATTTGGGGCTGCTTCATGGCACTGCTGAATTGCACCCTGAAATATTGGAGTAAAAGACAAGAGACCATCATCTCAATGCTTCTTATTTATTGGTGTGTTTTAATAAAATAATATCTCTATTCTTGAAAAAAATTGCTGGTCGTGTGGATGTTAGTTCACAACCAACAACTGTGGAACTTACGTGTGACTAACCAAAGGCTGCACTAGCCTTCGGAAGTCATTTGTGGCTGCACCCGAGTGCTGGAAAGAGGCCACCTCTGGGGCAGGGATCGCAGGGTTTACTCTCGAATTACCCTCTCCTGGCTGTTCTCTTATGTTTGTGGTAACTGATTTCTAACTTCATTCACTGCTCTTCACTTACTCCCCTGGAACTATTTGAGGTCACCTCCTGATGTATGGACTCTCGCTGGGTAATCTCACCCCTCGCTCATAGGCTCAGTTACCACATGCCCAAATCCGTGTGTCTGTTCTGACCTCCCTTCTGAGAACATGATTCAGATACCCCTCTGTTCCTGGGTGCATCTGATGGAGAAGTCAGCAGGCAATTCCATTTCCACGTGAATAAAATCATGCTGAGGACTTCTGAACTTTTTTGTAACTTGTCTCCAACATGTCTGTTATTCACTTAAACCTATTGTATTAGCAACATTAAATAACCCAATTATATCTGCACTGTTTTTTATCTCCTTGCTTTCTCTTCTTTCTTCATTTCATTTTCACCCAACTCTTACTCAACCATGGCGGCTCTACTAGTAGTTCATCCTCTCTGCCAATTACTGTACAGTCTTTTCTGAACCATTTGATGCACAAATTTTCTACAAGAAAAATCTTTGCTTTTTTGTATTAAATATATGCCAAGCATATCTGTTAATTAAAACTGCTGGTATCTGACCCAGCTGTGACCTGAATACCTTTTTGACCTGAATACCTTTTGGGATTATCTGCCAGGCCACTGCTTGCACCTCTGGGCTTCTGTGTTTGTACCAGAGGCGCCCTCTGTTTGTTTTTCATTATTTTCACAATTACGGTTCTTACATTACAGTTTCAACTTCAAGTGACTGCTGTGGTTTGGATCTGGAGTGTCCCTCCAAAGCCTCATGTTTTTAGGTGGAGTAGCATACCTAGACAATCACATTTTGTTATGAGGTGAGGCCTGTTGGGATGGGCAGACACTGGGCTTGACCCAGAAGAAGTGGATTACGGGGCCAGGGCCCGGAAGAGGGGCTCCATCCTTCCTTCCTCACTTGGTTTCCCATCCTACCATGCTCCAGACAACTCTTCCCCCAGCTCTGCCACAGGTTTCCACCACTACCAGCCCCCTAACAATGGACTGACACCTCCTAAAACTGTAAGCCAAAATAAATCTTTCCATTCCCAGGTCCTGGGTGTCAGGTATTCTGTTACAGCAATGAGGGTAACTAAGACAGTTATCATGTCTGTTCAGCTTCTATACGTACTGCATTATCAATACATCCCACACCATGCACAGCACCAAACTCTAGCTTGCTTGTGTGTCTTATGTGCTACATTTGACATGTTATAATCATTTTCTGTATCTTTCTTATGCTAACTTATTGGAAAGACAAGAGACGTCAAATATTTGCCTCTTTATGATTAGCATGCCATCTGGTTTATACTACATGTTATGTGTGCATTGAACGCTTAGATCTATTTTTTAATATCAAAAAAAGCTAGTTGGACCCAACATTTTGGCTGGCATTCCTACCCACACCAAAGCACTTTGCCCCCAGTTTTTGGAATTCAAAATGTGTTTTATTTCCTTCTTGGTCACATTCTCCCTCTTCTTAATCTTGGATGAACTGGGCATTTCCGATGTTGCATTGCCAGCCAAGGTCATTCATTTCTTCTTTCCTTGCTGTCTTCAATGCCCTTGCTCCTTCCCCTGTCTTCCCGTAATAGACTCATTTCCACCACCTGTTACACACGGCTTCTACGTACATTCTAAATGTAGTTTACTATTTGCGGCACTTAACATCAGATGAAAAGAAATTTTAATTCCTCCATGATTACATTCATTTACATAAGCACAGTCTTTGATAAATATGCATTTGGTGGTAAATATGTTGATTGAGTCTTTGAAAACCTGAAAAAATACATAAATATTGATTTATGTGCAAGTAATAGACTATGATAATAAAACTCAGTGCTTGCATATTGTAATCTGTAAAATAACAGTTGTTTCAATATAGTGTTTCTTTTGGATTATAGGCTTGTTCCAAAAATTAATATTCCTAACTATGAGCTATATAATTTTCAGTATTTATAAATTTATATTCAATGTCTTTGTTTTTGCATTCTTAAAGGAATGATTTGTCTTTGCTATTCACTGTGTTTTTACTGTAACAAAATCAGTTTATTTCATATTTCCATTCCAAGTGTGCCATTACTCACCTCCGTGTATTTCATCAGGCATAATTAAAGATATCAAAATATAAATCTCCACCAAAAATAATGTGATATTCAAAATAGTCATTCAAAATAAGAAAATGGTACTTTTTGCTTCTTAAATTGTAAAGGTCTTAAACTACTTGTAATCAATTTTTCTTTTCTTTTTCCCTCCAAGTTGTGAAGTGGGTCGTTGATTTGCAAAAATGAGGACAGACGGAAATAAGAGCAGAGGAATAAAAGCTTGCATTAACCAGAAGGGGTCCCGGAAGACATCACTAAGTGTTCAGTTTTCTGTTTAGTAATGAGTCTACAATATGTCATCACTTACTAGACTACAATATATATGCATACACACATATTTATACATATACACACATATAATGTTTCTTACACAATGAAAATCTTTAAATATATTTACCTAGAAACAACATCAAATTTAGAATAAAAGCTATGGCAGCTTATGAATAAAACTATTTCAAAGAAGTCATAAAATACCATGTGATTACAGGAATATTAAAATGGCATGCAAATAGAAATCAGTCATTCTTGAATACATAAGATTATGATAAATTAACAACATTAAGATTACCAAGTCAAAGTCTTATCTTACAGTATAATGATTCAAATGTAAATAAATATAAAACATTAATTTTTATGAAATAGGCAAACATTCCTAACTAGGACCCATGAATGTCTCAAATTGCCTCATTTTAAATTTGTATATCATCATGTATGAATATATGCATAATTTGAGTTCTATAATTACCTTTTAATGGAAACAGTAACTGTAGCATCTTCATATTTCACGTCTTCACTCTGCTTATGCCTCAAGGATAGCAAAATGCATTTGGAGACATTCTGCCTAGGAAGGACAGCTTAAACTTTATAATAATGTAAGAAAATGTTAATATGGCGCTCCATGGTTAATTAAAGTAGTCTCCAATAGGCCACTTCTTAATTAAGAGAATGTTCCGAGTAGAACAATTCTTTTTTTCTTCTTTCAACAACACCCAGTAGTCCGACTTTGCCAGCCTAATGGTTATAGAATAGGTTCTCCTCATCCTCTACTCTGTGTCTTCACAACCAAAGGAACTTCTTCTGCAATGAACGTCCTTCTTCTGAAATCAAATGCTCATTCGTTCTCACCGACTTATATGGACCTGGAATACACCTAGGGGGCAGAGTGCACCGTTACAAACACACCTATTGAAACGTGTCTGGGGCTTTGTGAGGCCACGGCTGTGTTCTTACTCAGCTCTTCATCCTCACCCTCTGGTTCATAGCAGTCAGTACTAAAACATCATTTTAACATAATAGGTAACATCCTAATAATATGATGCAACTCATTTACTGAAGAACACAATCTCCTCCTCCTCCTACACATATAAATGTATCTTATTGGAGACATTTATTCCTTAATGTCATGAATGGCTATCCAGGGGTCCTTATTTATTCCTTTTGTCATAGCATAATTAGCCTCAAAGGTGACCTGGTTTAAACATTGTGATAGGTAGAATTATGTCCCCTCAAAATGCCTACTCTCTACTTTCTGAAACCCAAGAATGCATTGTCTTATATGGTAAAGGGACTTCGCAGATGTGATTAAGAGTATAGCTGGCCCTTCGCCAGGTGTGTTGATGCACACCTGGGAGCGTTGTCTCTAGGGGCCTGGGACAGCAGGATCACAATTTTTAGTCCAGCCCGGATGACTTAACAAGTCAGTGAAATCATGCATCACATCAAAATTAAAATTAAAAGAGACTGAGGGTGTATTTCACAGTGTGGAAGACCTCTGTTGCATCCCAGCTCCAAACAAAACAACAACAAAATATGTAGAGATGATTCTAGATTAACTGGGAGGCAAGGGCAAAGTTAGCCTCAACCCCAGAAGTTCAGGAGGCCTTGGACCAAGGAGTTGTAAGAGGAAACAATCTTCATGGACAGATTTGGCTTACTTTCTTCCCAGAGTCCCCTTCAGGAGAGCATGAGCACTTGATATACAAGCGAACAAAGATGGTGCCAAGCCCACAGTGACTTTCATATGTGGGCAGGGCATAGAAAATTACATAGCAGTGTGTGATTGTGTTCTTGCTGCACAAAATGCTGAATCATTCTGGGCCAGATATAGGCTTCCAGCCTGATCATCCTAAGCTCCTATATTTTGTTATCAATTTCTCTACACTGGGCCGACATAATGTCGTCAAAGGCAGAGATTCTTCTCTGGGTAGATCAGAGGGAGAGAGGTGGTGTTAAGGAGAGAAGAAGGAAAATATCAAAATATGAGAAATTCTCAACCTGTGTCTACTGGCTTTGAAGATGCAAGGGCAAGAATGAAATCAAAGAACAGTGGAAGGTATGACAACCTCAGACTACTCATCTGCTTATGGCCAGGAACAAAACGGTGTACTCGGTCTTTTACCACAAGGCACTAAGTCCTGCCAATAACCCAATAATACAAAAAAAAAGAATCCATGCTTAGAACTCTCAAATAGAAACAACCTTAACAGTACTTTTGATTTTATTCCAGTGAAAGAAATGTCACATTGCTTGTTTCATAATCTCACAAAACCAGAAAGTTATAAACTTGGGAAAGCTGTGAAATCTATGGTAGTTTGTTAAGCAACCATAAAAAAAACTACCATTGATGTCAATTCTATGGTCACTAGTCAGGAAGTGCAGTATCAAGGCCTGTGGAGACGGCTTCTGCATGGTCGAAGCCCAGATTATGAATCCACCTCAATTTGAGAGTCAAACAAGTACATAGCGTGGAGCAAGTCTGGCCCACATCTTCAGAATCGGTCACACAGCCTTCAAGTCTCAATATATGAAAATATCAAGTAGGTGCTGGCTTATGTCATTAGAGGCTGAAAAGTTAATTTCATCTCTTCAGAAGATATGGTTTAACAGATATACACAGAAATGACAGTGTTGGCATTTTTGTTAGTATCCTAATGCGGTTGAATGAATATGAGTTATGCGAGCAAGGAAAGCACTTAAGTGTTTGGGGGAAAACGCTGCTTCAGCCGCTTTGGATTGCCATTGATTGAGTGCTGACTTCTGCAACTGCCTGCGCAGCTGTTTCAGACTCTAATGTTACTTTGTCTTTTAATTTGACACTCTAGAAATTAGTTACTTTGGTTTTAACCAGCTCATTTATTGTTTAGCAATGAAATCAATTCCATTTCTTCTGGAAATCATTTTTCTCCCTTGTAAAAGAGAGCACGTGAATAACGTAAACACACAGCATATCTGATGAATTCGCTGCTGATGTAAAGCCCGTATGAACCTGAGCAAAGGTCCCTCCTTGTCGGAGAAGTGGATCCCGGAAGTGGATGGACTGGGAGTAGCACCTACAGAGGGGAGAAAACCTGGGGGTGGGAAAAAACTATTAGGAAGCGAGGAAGCTTGAACCCTTCCCATCCCTCAGCGTCATCGTGGTTCTTACCGTGAGGTCTCTAGACCACAGCATCACTTGGGAACTTGTTACAACAGATTTATGGGGTCTTATCCCAAATTTACAAACTCAAAAACTCTGGGAATGGAACCCAAAAGTTTACATGGTGACAAAAGCCCGATGAGTGACCTTAATGCCCGCTAATGTTTTAGAAATAGCACTCGAACAAACCATAGGAAATCCCACCATTCTCTTTTACGAAAGTTGTTTTTTTCTCCTTGAAATTTTCTTGTGAGGTACCTTCTGAGATGAAGACCATCTCCACTAAGTGCCTTCTTATAAAAGGCCTTTTTAAAGGTAACTGTGCACACGTGACCATTTTTACTCTCGGTCCAACAAGTCTTGCAACATGACAGGTGCCTAATCATTAAAACACAAGATTAAAATAGAAGATATGGTAGAACCATGTTAAGAGCAAGAATTCAAAACGAAGAAAAAACTTACATTATCTGGTCATTATTTGATTTGTTATCTACTTTCAGACTTTAATTAATTTGTTTCGTAGTAACCAAGTATTGTCATGAAGTACAGTTCATAAACTCACTTTCTTCATACTAACATAATTATATACAGTATTTACTATTTTCCCAATGAAGTCTTGACTTTTTTTTAACTTACAGCTACATTAGTCTCCCAAGGAGCTCAAAATGTGTCTTGAAAATTAATGTGTAAAAAATAAAAAGTAATGCCAGAGAAGAGAAATTTAGCAATTGAAAAAAAATTGGTCCATGTTTCCTGGAGGTTCTGTGATACCAGGCTGGTGTGTGAAGTGAATGAAGAAGCTCCTATTTCATCTCCCAGATCTAAAAGTCTATATAATACATTATCATAAGAAAGAGAACATATCAAACCTGAAGCTGATAAGAGCAGATATTACATTTGTTCTTAGCCAATTGCAGTAGCAATTGAAAATATTTTTTAAGTCACCATAAACTTGGGTATAATTTCAGGACACAAAGTTTTTCAAACAAATGTGAATACAATGTTAATTCAGAAAGCACCTGACTCAACAGATTTAAGGAAGCGTGGAAGCAAATACACCCTATGCTGCTGTAGGTTTTAAATACAGCTTAAGTACGCAATGATGTCTATTACTTAGAACGTTATGTTAAGCTGATACACTTTTTATGTAACACTGTTTTAAAGTGCTAATTCTTTGTTAGCTTCATAACTGAAGCAATTACCACAAGTTTTCTTCACTATGGGCTAGATTTCATTACCTTAATCAATGTTCCTAGCAAGTCCTAGAAAAAAAATCTATAACTAAAAATGTTAATACACGCAAAAAAAGAGAGAGAACAGGAATTCCATTACAAATCTCCTCCAAGTTGAAAAATGATAAAGAGAATCAGAATCTTGTGACAGCATTTGGTGTAGATCTCTCACAGATATCTTGAGAAATTCATAAGTAAGAATTGAAATACTTTGTTCCTACAACTGAAATCTTTCACAATGACATAAAACTGTAGCTTAGCGATGATTTGAACTTTGTTCACATCTCTTTCTTATGTATTTTGTCATTTTATAATAGCATCGGTTATTGACATACCTTATTAGTCTCCTTTTAGTTCATAATATCTAATGTATATGCATATAAAAGCATTCTGTTCAAATTATTCTCTAAAGACTTTTTTACTGCTTCTCAACTATTGAAGAGAAACTAGCATTTCTGTTTAACTTTAAAATTCCAGAGTCATTAACTCAAGAAAAAAAAACTAAGTACTGTGGACTTACTGACTCATTGGGTGACCTAAGGGGAAGTAAATGTAAACTGTAAAATTCTGTTTCCTTGTCTGACAAATAAGAGATTTCTATTTAGTACATGTTGAGAAGTCTATCAAATTTTACATTTTAGGAATCTTTAAATGATATTAAAGATGTGTCCACTTCTATTCCTTGCTACATATATGTTTTAAACTGTTTTTTTTCCAGGCCACACAGGCCCTTCCAATATATAATCCCATCTACTATCTCTTCCATGTCACTCTTGGAGGGTTCTTGAATGACCTCAACCATAAATTGATACACTGCTGACCCCTATCTGTAACATCAAAACAATCTCTTTTATTTTCATCTTTGAAAAGTTCCCTTTGAAGGTATTTTCAAAAATTTTCCAACAGAACTTCCTTTGGAGTTAGAATTACAGATATATGTATGTATGAAGTATGAGGAAATCTTCAAAATATAAAAATTGCAGAAGATGCCTTGTTCAAAAGCTGAATAGAGGAGAAATTTTTGTGGAAGTAGTTTTGATGCACATCTCAACTTGAGCTCTGTATGCATTTTATACGAGACGCGTTACATCTGCTGCTTACTGCGCCAAGTAAATTTCTCTTAAACTGAAGAAATATCAAGGTAACCTTTCCTTTTAAAATATAAATGTTGGCAAAAAGTTGAAATGTTTCTCTTTCTATATGTTCTCAGAGCTCTGTGCAAAGAAACCAGAACTCAAGTAAATCCATGCCATACCTTCTTGAAGGACAAAATCTGTTTCAAAAATTTTAGATTAGATATTCATGAATGCTCTCTTAACCCTCTTAGTTATCAAGAGAGTTGGTCTTTGTCAAAAGCTTTAGAAAGGCTGAGTCTCTGCTTGGCCCTGATCTTTGTCTCTGCATATATTCTTTCTGGAGGAACCATAGTGTCAGACATTTGCTTAAGGCACCATCAATGTGCTGTTATTAGCTACTAGTCAATTATTGAAGAGAAATTAGCATTTCTGTCACTACGTGAAATGAGTGAGAAAGAAAAGGAGGTCAAGAACATGTCTTTCAGCCTTTATTTTTCTTTAAAAGCCTTCCCCTCCCCACCCCATGCCCACAGACAGATGCACACATGTAGCCAAAGAGCAAAAGTATCATGTCCGTGGAGAGAAACATCGCTCAAAGCAAGCTCTACAGTCTGAGCTGAGTGGTAGATTCAGACTCCAATGCTACCACCAGCAAACTGTGTGGTGTTAGGAGAAATAACCTCTCTAAGTCTTCATTTGTTTAACTGTAGAAGTGATAGTGGGAACTACTTCTTCTCCAGGTTGATATGAACTTTGCTTGAAACCCTGCATGGTGCCTTCAGAGGAAGAGGCATCTAACTGAAGATTTTTACCATTACCTCCAGTAGGAACCTGTTTCTAGACTTCACAAAGGCTCAGAGCCATTGGAAATAACCCGAGGATGACAGAATTTAAAAAGAAAAATAAAAACAAAGGACCTGCATTACTCGCCAAACCTCTTCCATGTACTGTTGGAGAGACCATGGCACAGTCTCTGGGAATGATAGCACATGAAGAAGGAACCAAGGAGTGGACTCTGGCTGCCTAAAACTCAGCACGTGCATAGGTAGTAATCATGCCCGAGTACAAAATAAGACTGCTACGGTGCAGGGGTATACCTACCTGGTCTTTCTTCACCACATTGACACTAGTCATTCCTATTTTCATAATCCCTCTCCTCTTTGTCCGGAACCCAATCTCCTCTGCTGCTCTTTCTTGGTCCAGGAACTACCTTTGTGCAAGTCCTGACATTCTGCCAGTGAACTTAGCAAAGGTTAGTCCTCATCTTTAAAAAATACAGCACTTTCAAAAAACTAATTCATCTACTTATCTCCCTACATTGATTTTTGCCAAAAATAGCCTTGTCGCACCACAGAGAAGCTTCTTATAAGCAGAAGTCAAAATGATTTCTACTCCAATCTTTGACTGTCACCTTGAGTTTCTAAATGCTGACACTTCTAGCATATTTTTCAAATCCTTAAAAACAGTTTTTATTTTATTTCATATATATCTCAATGTTAAGACCTCACTCTGACAAGATAAGCACTTCTTTCTATTCTGCATTTAGTTCTAAGTAGATTTCAGCCTCCCATTCCCTTTTGCATTAAAAGATCAGGAGAAAAGGCTCTAAGTTGTTTTTACTATCTCCTCAGGAGACTTCTTACCCTCTGTTATAAGACGTGAGCAGCTCCAACTACGAGCATCATTAGAATTTATTTTCACTGACAAGCTGGTAACTGATCCAGAGCTTTGAAAGGTGAAGCCAACAACTCTAACAGAGCAGTTCTGTTCCCTGGCATCTTGTTGCCCATACTGTCCAAGAAAACCCAGAATGTTTAAGTTCAGAGAATCCATATGCAAATCCCCTTCCAAACTCTGAAGGGCTAGGGTATGGTGGACCTGGTCATCTTCTTGGCACTGCTCTATTTTCTAAACAATGAGAACCTTGAAACTTCAAAAGATGCTAATGAGTGTTACCGAAAAAGTATCCATAGTCAGACTCCTCTGCAAATGCGTAGCTAAAAAAAAAAAAATAAATGTCTGCTTTAAAACCCTTCTCAGAAGCCAGGTGCGGTGTGAAGCCTACCCGTAATCCCAGCTAGTCTGAAATCTGAGGCAGAAGGATCTCAAGTTTTAGGAAAGCCCGGGCACCTTGTCAGGACCCTATGTTGTGATTTAGATCTAAAGGGCTCCCAAAAGCCTCACGTTTGGAGATGGGGCATGGTCAAAAGGGTGGGTAAGAGGCTGTGTGACTAGGAAGGGAGTCTTGTCATCCCTAGCACCTCTATTCCCTCTCTGGTCAGTGAAATCATGCAGTGAACTGCTTTCCATCGTCCCGTGTCTTCCCTGGAACCAGGTTACCATGAGCCGAGTCCACTCCAACAGTAAGCCAAAAGAAACCTCTCATCCTTTGAATCATGGGTGAGGGTATTGCGTTCCAGAGACATAAAACATAACCAACACATTCCACCTCCAAATAAAAATAACAATTTTTCTGTGGGAGGAGCTTGGAAGTAGCTCACTGGCAGGGCACTTATCTGGCATATCTAAGGCCCTGGGTTCAATTTCCATTGTGCAAATGAGGAGGGAGCAACAACAGGAGATTGGGAGATACTTCTCAGAGCCTTTGAAACAACATGTAAGGTAAATTTCTTTTCTTTTTTTTTTGTTGAGGCACGGTCTCACCCTGTAGCCCATGCTGGCCTCAAACACATGGCAATCCTTCTGCCTCAGCATCCCTAGTGTTCAGATTACAGGCATAAGCTACAATGCACAGCTTATGTGTTGCTGGGGAATCAAACTCAGGGTTTGAACTTGCTAAGCAAGCACTTTAACCACTGAGCTATTTCTCTAGCCCCTGTAAGGTAAATTTCTTCAAGGGCTAAATCAATCTACTTCATAGATTTTACATTTCTAAGGCCCATTTCATTGTTTGTCTCTGAAAATACAATAAGGAATATTGACAGACAATATATATAAATATCATTAATAATTAATATTTTTAAAAACCTCATGAAATATATTTTCACTAGTAACTCACCATCCATGGTTCAAGAAGCACCAATTCATTCTTTATCGAAGCACACGGATCTAGTGTCAACAAATGATTCTCTACAGGTACTTTTGTTAAGATGTAGAGGTTATCATTTTTAATTCTTGCTGTTCAATTTTAACTGATAAGTCAGATAAATCCAAAGAAAAGTTGTAATTACTTCTTTAGCAGTGCAATTTGAGCTACATAGAAAAATTGAGTGGTTCAAAGACTGAAAGGATTTTATTAACCAGCTCCTGGTCAAACTAGAGATAAAATAAATAAGGATAGATAGATAGATAGATAGATAGATAGATAGATAGATATAGATATATAGATATGGAGAGAGGGAGAGAGAGAGAGAGAGAGAGAGAGAGAGAGAACTATCCAGGCCCAGTGGTACAGGAATAGTGTATAGGCCAAGGGTATAGTAGAATAGTGTAATCCCAGCACTCTAGCAGGTGCAGGCAGAACTCTCACAAGTTGGAGCTCAGTCTGGGGAACTTGGTGACTTCATAAAACTCTACCTCAAATTTTTAAAATAAATTAATAAATACTAAAAGACTGGATATGTACATCAGTGCAAAGGCCCTGGGTTCAGTTGCCAGTACCATAACTAACAATGCTATAGAAATAATCTTTCAGAGAACTTTCACAAACATATGAAAAGAATATTATTCAGTGAATGTCAAATACCATGCACAGACTCTTTCTCCATTACATTTCTATTAAGTTATTTCAATTGTAATATTATAAACAAATAAACTAGTTTTAACACTAAAGCTCTGGAGAGTAAAATTATTGATAAATCAAAGGTTTTTTAGAGAACTCTGTAAATAATCAAAAATATAATCATTTAGTATCAAAAATGCAAAATTTTGACATGACATACTATATGTTGTCAAAAAAAGAAAGTCAAACTGTCATTCTGGTTTTTTAGTAAGTATTTTACTTCACAATGATGCTAATATCTGTCATTTATTTTATGTATATTTCTTCTCACCAATATCTTTTTTTAGTGACTTCAAATGCTAAGTATTCAATGGTTTATTTTAGTGGAAGAAAATATAAACACATCTGATTTTCAGGTCCCTCCTTTATTAATAAAAGATAATACTACAATTACTGTAAGAATTAAAGAAGACATAGCAGGTATATATTTCCAAATATTCCTGTGCCCCATGAGCAAAAGTTATAAATATACTTATAAAATATTTTTCACATCAGGTATAAAAAGCAGTAACAGAGAAGTTGAATCAATAATAATTCATGTCTATTCCGATTTTGAAATCTAAATGATATGTAATATAACACTATCTCTTTTATTCCTCAGAATAACAGAATTATTTTACAGAGCAATTTTAAGGCTATGTAAAATTCTACTACTTCTACTCTCATTATATTTGAGTTCCTAGAGAGTACAATGATATATAAAATAAGAGAGAGATTGGAAGCAGGTTGTCATCTACTCATACATGCAACAAATATGTAGAAATCCCTACAGAATCCACCACAAATGTTAGGAATAATATGTGAATTTAGCAAATTATCTAAGTATCCTATTTTTGTATAAGCAATAAGCAGTTGGAAAGGATTTTTTAAAGGATTACTAACTATAGCCACATTCAAAGACATGAAATACTTAGAGATAAAGCTAGCATGGTGGAGTCAAATCCTTACCCCTCCCCCATCAAAAACTTGGCAAACATCACTAAGAGTTAATTAAAGATAAGGTAACAAGACTACTCTGATTTTAAGAAGCTGGTAGCCTAAATATCATAGTGAGAGAGAGAGAGATGGCCATTCTCCCAAAACATAACTGTAAATTCAATGCAATCTTAGTTAAAAACAAGGCAAATGAAAATGTAGAACTTAGTAAACAAGTCCCAATATATTTTAAAATGCAAATGTCTTAGATTAAAGAAAAACATTTATAAAATATAATATAAATCTAAAAAGGTACAAAATGTAAATTGATAAAAATAACCCTCATATTTAGTATTAACTATTTTTTCAAATTTAGTCGATATGATTCAGTGAGTCTATAACAAAATTTATTCAATGAGTGTCACTAAATTAGGTATCTGTGGAAAATCTATGAACCTTGACCTTAATCTTCACATCATACCCCAAAATTTAATTTGCAGTAAGGCATAAAATATACCATAAAACTAAAATAATAAAAAATTCTAGAAAAGAACAAAAATAAAAATATTCATACAAAAGAACAAAAATATCTTTCCAACTTTGGAGTAGGGAATACTTTCTTAGGATTCAGACTATAAGAAATAAAATTTTAATTTATCAAAATGAAAAGACGTTGCTCTTTAAAATATACAGCTTGAAAGGCCAGCTGTGCAAGGTGAGGAAATATTTAAAACACACATATATCTGGCAAAAGCCTTGTGTGCATAACGGAAAGAACTACTGCAACTCCATACCAATGCCAAGTAGAAATCGATTTATATTATCAGCGAAACATTTGAATGGCCGCTTCACAAGGAAAATGCATAAATCATTATTACTCAAATGTTAAGGAGTTTTTATCATTTTTCATTATGGGAAATATGGATTACACCAAATGAGAAACCACTGGAGACTCATTAGGAGCGCCAGACTATAAATTCCTGGAAAGGAGGTGGAGGAATTGGAATTCTCATGTATTGATGAAGGGAATGTGAAATAATAGAACCACTTTAGAAAATAATTTGACATTTTTCCTTAAAGTCAACAAAACTCCCATCATTCAACTGAAGAAGATTTACTCCTAGGTATTTAACCAAATTTATATATATATATATTCAAAACAAATATTCAAATATGTACAAGGAAAAGCCACACAGCAGATTTATTTTTGTACTCAAAAAATATCAAATAATTACCTTAAGCAATGTGAGAATTTCAAACTCATTGTGAGAATAGAAGTCTAAAATAAGAATACATACTGCATAATTCAATTTCTGTGAAATCTAGAACAGGTTAAGTTATTGTCATGAAAAGCAGACTTATATTGGCTGGTTGTAGGATTAGAAAAGTTGCTGATTGCCGAGGTCATGAGGAAAGGTGCAAGAAATTCTTTACCTCCCAGGGGTGGTAATGATTACGTGGGCATGGATATTTAGCAAGACTTTTAGCAAGGCTTATATGGGAGTGCATTTCACAGATTACATCACAGTGTAGCTGGCTGAAAGAAGATGAAAAAGGAGAAAAAAGAAAGGTTCATGACAAGTCAAGCTCCATGATAGACAGCAACGATTTTTCCAGTGTGTAAGAGAAGTGATGCCTCGCTGCTGCGATGGATCCGACATAGGCAGGATCCCCATGCACACGTGTGTAGAGCACATTGAGTCTGAAGGCCCTGGGAGAAGCATAGAAATTCACATCCCTGGCATGGATTGGAAGTGGCAAAACTGGTCCCTGCCTCAAGCATAATCAGGAATTTTTAAAAGCCTTAAGTCTGTTAAACTGTCAATTATGTAACTTGGTATAACCCAAGAGATGACACAGCCACATGTATGTGCACTGACCATTGAGTACCAGGCACCAGGTGTGGTACTCACGTGGCACTCAGAAGAAAGGCCTTGCGAACATGTCCAGTGGAAAAGTGGGATCTGGGCCTCTTCATGACAAAGGCTTGGATGGCTGAGTCTCCCAGGCATTGCATACAATTCTAGGGGGAAGGAGTGGGGCAGCAAAGCACCGCTGTCCCAGAGGGCAGGAATGCACAGGTGTTGTTGAGAAGGGGTAAAGAAAACATTTTCCTCCTCCCCCGCCCCCCTTCTTCTGTTTTTCTTTTTTTTCCCCCTGAGGTACTAAAACTTCATCTAGTACATTCACACTGAGCCTACAGGTTCGGCCCTATTTACTTATTTATTGGTTTGCTTGCCTACTCATCTGTTTTTGAGACAGGATCTCACTAAGTCACCGAGTTTCTCAGGTGGGGCTGGAATTTATGATCCTCCTGGATCAGCCTGCCTGAGCGCTGGATTATAGGCGCATGCCACCCTATGTTGTTTATATTTAAGATTTAAGGTGAGATTTGTACTTTGAATATCTATTAATTTAAGGAAATTTTATTTATGGATAGCCTTTGCCTCTGTTAAAATGAAAAAAACAATATAAGCCAGGTGTGTGGCACATGCCTGTAATCACGGCACTTGGGAGGCTGAGACAGAAAGATTGTTGTGAGTCTAAGGTCGGTCTGGGCTCCATAGTGAGTTCAGGACCAGCCTGGACCACAGAGTGAGACCCTGAAAAAGCGGTTGACGTGGATGCTCACTAATTCCCAAACCCTATGGTTCTAATGTGTTACAAAATTTAGAATTTGTGTATTTAAAAAAAAGTTAAATTTTATGTCATGTGAATCTTTTACCAAAATAAATAATAATTATAAAAAAGAACAAAATAATTATCACAAATATTTTAGAAAAATAAAACCCCTACTTACTATTCATATTCTTAACAATTATAATACAATTGCAGTGCTAAAGCTCTTACATTTTTGCAGTACCAGGGCTTGAACCCCAGACCTTGTACGTGTGACGTGAGTGCTGAACCACAGAGCTGAGATCCCAGCCCTAGAACTTCCAAAATTTCTTCATATAGCAATGAGAAATTATCAACTCCACGGCAGTTCATGTACCTCTTTTCTCTTCTCTTTAAATGTTAACTATGTCACAATTTTCAGTGGTGTAATTACCTTGTATAAGGGACATCCCATTTGAATTTTAAATGTCTTCATCAATTAAAAATAATACCAAGATTGTCATACAAATAAAATTTTAAAAATGTAAGGTATATTAACATGTATTTTTTTAACATATTCAAGTATTGACCGAGCAAAAGGTAGGAATATCGACATTAGCACATTTAGATATCTATCTTATTTTTGTGGCAAACCTTGAGTCTTTAGGCTAACTGTGAAGACCTCCTGCCACCGCCTAAAGGTAGGGTGACCATCATCAACTTTGTGCTTAAAGGTCCAGATTTTATAAAAAGAAAGGAAATAGGAAGTATGAAGAAAAAAGTGGATGGAAATGGAAGAGAGCTTCCAGAGATTTCGAGAAAAATCAGATCTTTCGTGTGTTGTTTCTATTTACAAAGGAAGAGCTGAAAAATCTGTTAATATATTAACTTCCTTCCAGTCATCACAGGGACCTAGACCAAGGAGATTAATCGGGTATTTTAAACATACGTGAAGCATGTATGGAAAGCTCAAAGAGAAGCCAAATGTATCCCTCATAAATGTAATTAGTCGTCTGTTAAGGACATCCCCTTCCATTGCCCCCATTTCCAAGCTGTTTTTATATCTCAGGCTGTAGCAGCACCGTTAGATCTAACTAGAAAGCCACTATCTTTACGCACAATTTCTCATTCCTTTCTCCTTATTCTTGCAATGTATTATCTATTTAACAAAAAACATTCTTACATTCATTTCTGATATATTTTATGTGAATTATTTTACACCTGAATTTAATTTTTTACAGGAAAGTATTCCTGAATTGGCTGCAAATATTTCATCTTTATAATAGCCATCATATTAGCATACAGATAATTCAAAGAATAAATAAAATGTCCAAAGCCTTGGCATAAGATAATACTCTTTTTTTAACAAAGACTCATTGAATATTACTTAAATTAGTATGCTTAAATTATATATACATATATATATATATATATATATATATATATAGAGAGAGAGAGAGAGAGAGAGAGAGAGAGAGAGAGAGAGATTTCTGGAGGAAGAGGGATTTTTACCCTAATTCTGACATCTTTTCAAGAATTCTCATTTAAGATTATGAGGCCTCTTTTGTGCAGGTGGTGGTTTTCCACCAGAGGGATGCCGAGGAGCAGAATCAGGAGTACCCACAGACACATACAGGAGCCTCGTGGTAGGGTGCCCCAGCTCGAAAAACAAAATGACAAAAGCATGGCGAGCAATTCAGTAAGAAGGTCATGCGCTTGACCCCCAATACCACACAACCCCTCACACAGGCACACACACACACACACACACACACACACACACACACTCACATACACACACATGCATGCAAAGAGAAGAAAAAGAGGATTGAAGAGTGGCTCAGAGGTTAAAGGGCTTGCACAACAAGGGCTAAATCAAGCACTAAGTTAAATTCCCCAGCACCTCAGGAGCTAGGCGTGGTGGCCCAAGCCTGTGGTCCCAGCACTAGGGTGGGTGAGGCAGCAGGATTGCCATGAGTCCAAACCGGCCTTGGCTCCATAGTGAGTTCAGGACTAGCCTGGGCCACAGAGAGAGAGAGAGAGAGAGAGAGAGAGAGAGAGAGAGAGAGAGAGACAGAGACAGAGACAGAGACAGAGACAGACAGAAAGAGAGAGAGGAAGTATGAAAAAATAATTAGAGTTGTTTGAGATTTTTCATATTTCCTGTGCCTTGCCCAGTCTCAGAGTCCTGGTTAATCACCAGGGATTGGGAGTAGATGCAAATTCACCAGACGCGTTCAGTACATGCGTTCCACTCTCATTCTTCACCCTTCTGACAGAAAGAAGAGAACCAGCCACGCAGACCACTACACAGTGTGACAGTCACTGTAATGGCCCCTCGAGTCGTAACTCTGAGAGTTTGTGAGAGTGATGTCTCAAGAATCTCTAAATTTAATTTCCTCAAAATAGGATTTAGCAAATTAGACCTAAGTCATTCTACAAATAACAAAGCAATGAACTATATTGATTCCGAAGACCCTAGAGGAAGATATTTCAGGTCCCCAAATGGTGTTTGTTTAGTATGTTGTGTCGTAGCAGTAAGCACTCTCAGTATGTCATATTCTATGATTGGCAGCCCTGGGGACTGTCTGCTCAGAAATCCACTTCACAGCAGAGGTGAGCCACAAGCCAGCCACTGTCTTAAGTCTGCTGTTACTTGGACGTTTTATATTAACTGTTTGAGATGGATTCCAAGGAGACTTTCATACAATTCAGCAATTAAAGAAGCATTTATAGAATTTCAATATTAAAATGATAAGGGGTGATATATTATTCTCCAAGGTTTTATTTATATATCTCTTATTCTCGATGAGAAAAATCTCAGGATATATATTTTATCTCACATCTAATTAAAATGTTAGGTTTTGATAATGAGAAATAAAAGTTGATGCAGATAACCACAAAGTCAGAAACTGGAAGCTGACAAAATGCATGCCATGTGTGATTCAGACACATGGCAGGTTGTCCAAAGTTGTGTGTTAGTGTGTGTGTGTGTGTGTGTGTGTGTGTGTGTGTGTGTGTGTGTGTGCATGTGTCTCTATGAAACTGTGGATGCAGCCCAGTGCCTTCACACTAAGCCATCCTCTCGACCCAACACTCCTCATTTTTATTTTTTAATTTTGAGACAGGGTCTCTCTAAGTTGCCCAAACTTAACTTAACTTAGCTTGAACTTGTGATCCTCCTCTGCCTCAACATCCCAGAGTGCTGGACATACAAGCTTGTGCCACCAGTCCCAGTGAGAGTTTTTATTTACCTGTTTTTTATATGAATGCATTTTTTAACATTTCTATCCATAATTATGTTATTATGCATCTTTAAAGGGTAACATTTTAACATAATCACAAGAACTTGTTATTCTACAATCCAACAATAATTCCCTGATATTAAATAAGCAGTCAATATCTTCTTAAATTTCTTTTTTTTAGAATTTTTAAAAAATCTTCAAACTGAAACTGGTTAATGTTCTCTAAGTCTTTTTTGATATTTAAACTCCTCTTCATCTCTTCTTCCTTCATTTAAAATAATTTGTTGGAGAAAGTGTGTTGTTGGCCCTATAGTTCTCTGCAGTCTGGATTTGCGGATTGCTTCCCTGCAGTGTAACTTGAGGAGTTTCTGTGCTGCTATATTCTAGTAAATTAAGCGTTGGATCTAGATGTTACATTGTGTTCATATCCAACTTAAAAGAAAAAATACAGGACCCACTCATAGCTAGGAATTTGTTCTGCTGACATCTCTCTTTCTGTAGTACAAAGAGTCTATGATACTCAAGGAAGATCTAGATAGGGTATAATTTTTAAATGAAGATTTCATAGAAATCATTGAATGATTAACTTTATTTGAAAACTAGCAAGAGCTACCAGCTGCCAGCTCCTAGATAGGAAATGTGTTCTCTGAGCCCAACACTCCTCACAAACTCATAGCCCAATGATGCACGAAGCCTACCACACCACTTGTAGCCCCTGTGTATCTCCTTTAGGGCTATAAATTTGCTGCACCTCATGTGGAGTTTACTGCCTAGATTAAAAAGATAGAACTGCAATTTCCTACTTGTTTTATTTAAGGCAAGTAAACAAATCACTAAACTGGAGTAATTTTAAACTGTGATATTGGCAAAACATTTTTATGGAAGAATGGAAATGTCTTGACGGTAGAATATAGAAAGTAATACTGACAAGTGACTAGTAAGCTAAATGTATCCTGCACAAATGTTTTGTCATTTACATACAGACGACATCAGAATGACACCTCAAGGGGAACACGGCCGTTTCTCACAAGCCTCTGAGCAAGGACTGAAATATTTCACCCATGTTCAGTCTAATATTATGACAGATTTTATTTGCAATAGTCTACTAGTGCCAAGGCCTCATTCCTAAATACTCTTTGATTCTGCCAAGGTGTAAATTACTTTAGTCTAACTAAATTGTGGGTTCATTCTTCTTACCTCCACCCTTCACTTAGCAGTCCCTCATGGGCAGGTGCCATTGGGCCTTCTCAGAAAGTTCTCTGATCTCCCAAATCTGGCTCATTCACTTATAAATATCAAGAGTTTTTTTTAAACATAAACTATGTCCTGGAAAACAAATTTCAAAGTTTCTAGTCCCCATTAGAAAGCACATTGAAACCCAGAGAATGAGGTAGAACGCGTCTCCCCATCTGGCTCACCACAGTGGTCAAAGTGTAAATGTTTTCAAGTGATAAAATCATGTTGCTTTTAGAAAATCAGATCCCATGTTATTTTGATCTTTATTCTCCTAGTCTTGAATGATTAATAAGGAAAATTTCTCTAGCCTCACATGGTAATTCTTAATGTAAGGGAAATTTTGGATTTCTAACACCAGAATGTAGGAAAAAACAGCATTTTGAGAATAGAAAAGAAAACAAATGACTGAAGTGTTAATCATACCACTTTATTTGATACAGTACAAACAGAAAGCTCATTAGGAACATAGTAACCAAGTCAGGCAGAGATCCCTAGGAACGCTTCTTAAAGAATTATTTCTGCAACAATGTAACTGTACAAGCTCCTTGTTAGTCAGAAAGAGTCACGAAACACTGTATACTCGGAGAAAAGAGACATAAGAAAAGCCAACATTAGCAACATTTTATGCATTTGGACATTGTAGGCAGAAATATCAGATATAGATTAATTCATTAAGTGTTTTTAATTATTGATTTCATGATAAAATATAAAAAGAGTATGACTCATGCTTTTGGAGAATAATCTAGTTATGGGGACAGAGACTCACTGAAGTAGTTACAATAAGATGCGGTAAATGTGAGCAAGTAGTTGCTAGGACACAGATGAAAGAGGATTTGTGTTGTCCGAGGAAGTCAAGGAAATGTTTACAAAAGGGATAAATTTTGAGGTAGTACTACAAGAATGAATGACAACAAGGCACAGATAAATGAATGTATATGCTTGTCACATATAATACTGGAATCCATAATTTAACTATAAAATTTTGAGTGGTTATTGGTATTAATTAAATCACTCAACAATGTCAGAGTTAGCATTTATAAGGTTTTAACGATGGCAGGTGAAGGGTTTTGTCACCAATTTCAGTCTGCTTTGCCATAGAAATAAAACCTTTCATTGAAATGATATTTAAGTCTTGTACTTTACTAGCATGCATTGTGTTTATGAGAACTCCTGGCAGTAGTGAAGTCCAGAAGTGATAATACTTAACTGACAGCTGCATGTAGAATTTTGTCAGAAAGAAAAAAACAGAGACAAAGACTAGAAAAGGCACGAATTACAATATATGCCACACCTTCAAAATGACCATCTAAAATTGCACAGCAAATGAAAATATTCCTCAAGGGTGAGAAAAAAGAAATCTCTGATATTAGAATTTGCAATAGGGACTTTATGCAGCAAAGATAAAGAAGTCTTGCTGAAAAGGTAAACAAAGGACGTCGGTATTGCTGTCAGATGCAAATAATAGCACCAAACCGAGCAACTGCAAAAGTTGGACATAAATCTAAGTACATGAACTTGTCTTATATAAAATTACAATGATGACAACTATTACTATTAAATAATAATAATGTTCATGATTATTAGGACAATGAAGAGCAAAGCCTGTTCAATTATGTCTATGGAATTCTAAATTTAGCTCTACCTCTGATTTCTGAAAGCCTTGAATGTTTACTCTGGTTTAAAGCATTAGTTCAGGCACAAATACCAACTGGATTTGATTAATAGGTTTAATTTTTATGGCTGGAAGTCCTTTCCTGGATTTCTCTATGTTGCCACAATGTGTTCATTAGGAATGGCATTTACTAGAGGAAGAGGAAAACCAGAAGGTCAGAGTCACAGTCAGAGTCAGAGGACAGAAATTTATTTGATCTCATTGTCATTCTTTGGAACAGCTTGCCAGATGGACACACTTTGTGACAGACACAGTGTGGGTTCCAGTGCATAGTCGGAAGTCTTCCCACGTTGATTCTCTCTTATTAAGAAAGGAATCCCATCAACGAGGAAATAAGAACTCTTGGCACCAAGGAGCCTATTTACAAGAATATTCTGGAATCTCCACATACCAAACTCCTGAAGAACTTGGGGTATCCTATGACAGAGTCAACCTCTCTGTGGGGAACAGACACAGGTGGAAGAAGCTCCTGCTATTAGAAACTGACTTGCCTTGATTCAACCCTCTCGTTGTAGAAGAAAAGGCAGCCCAGGTCCTACCAATACACTGACCAAGAAATCCTGCAGTTCTGTAAGAGTTGTGACCTGGGACTCTCATATCAGAGAGACCATTCGATGTTTCACCCTCTGCTTCTGACTCACTTCACTAAGCATGATGTTCTCAAGTTTCTTCCATTTGTCTGTAAAAGCCTCCACGCTGTTGGACTTTATAGATGCATAGTATTCCATTGTGTGTAAATACCACAGTTTGTGTATCCATGGGTCTGTTGATGGGTGTTTTGGTGACTTCCATATTTTAGCTATTGTAAGTTGTGTTGCTATGAACATGGGTATACATATATCTCTGTTACGTGTTGTTTTGGCCTCTACAAAGCGAAATGGGGGATAGGGCAGGGAGGAAGGAAGGTGTGTTTAGGGGGAGGGAAAAAAGGAAAGTGGGAAAGACCTTGTCACCTTGACAAGATACATAGGTGCACAATATGCTCAACTTCATTGTAAACCTTAAAATTTTTTTGCACTTATACACATCAATAAAATGGAAGGAAAAAAGAAATCCTGTAGAACGTAACTATCTAAATCCTTCCTCAGTTAATTCTACCTACAGTAGCATACTCTTTCCTCTCTTTCTCACAGGGTGAACATATTAAGATTACAAATTAAGAGAGGCTTTGTTACGGAAATCCGACTTGATCTAAATTCATGTAGGAGCCACCAAGTGTTTAGTTAGTAGTGTGTTTGCTTGTTCTGTTTGAAAATATAGGAAAAGTATTGTGTGGTAGCTTTATGCATTTAATAAATACTGGACAGGATTCCCACAGAGAGACATTTCCTTTCAAAGCTGTGATTTCCAGCAGTGGCAGGGGAAGAAAAAAAGTCCTAAAGTAGGGCCAAATTGCTAGTAGGCAAATCAGAAAGGCCAGCAAGCTTTTTTAGTACTCTGTAAATGTCCCTCCTTCTGACAAATCTCAATGCAGACAGCAGAGATCTGTGCTTTACAGTCATACATTAATGAATGACCATTAATGCCAAAAGGCCAAAACGAACCTCAGCAAAGGGGAAAATCATGATTTTAAAACACTAATCAAAACAGGAATTAAGCAGTAATTTCCTTCTTCTCTGAGGGAACTGAAAGAAGAAAATTTTCCCGTTAGGTTTTGTTATAGTAGAGGAGAAAGTAAAATAAGAAGCTTATTTTGTAATTTGTCCAACTAAATACAAGTTACTTCTGTGTTTCTATTTTTTCTGTTCACTTAGGTATGAAAAGAGCTCAAATCTTTGATCTCTCCAACCTCCCACAAGCCATATCTTCTAATGCCCTTCCCAAATGAAAAGAAGTCAATCTAATCTTAAGAAACAATGTGCCTTAAGATAACACAGCATACTAGTCTTTTTTTCTCCTATAACATATAGTGGAAATAGCAGGATATATTTTTAAGCAATTCAAAAATCTTCTTTTAACCTTAGGGGAGGGCAAATTTTTATATGTGTGTTAAACAGCTGTATTGCCATTCAGTCTCAAAAAATTTTTTGAAGTAGTTCTGCAGTATGTTACTGGCTGTTAATCTGTACAGCTTGATAATTTATCCTTTGTGAATCATTTAAAGCTTTATAGATCTGGGAAAAGCACGAAAAGGCTATATACTCATCCAGATTACCCTAATGTGTAAATTACATCTGGGAGTAAAGTAAGTACATTGAGTGAAGCATTAACTCCTTCGACTCACGGGGGTGCAATTGAGGGAATTACTACTCTAATGTGGTATACAGCTCCACAAGGTCCAAAAGAAGCTAGAAAACCTCCCCAACTTATCAAGTTAACTACCTACTAATGATCTATGCAGGCTATGTTGCTAATTTGCATTTTAAATGCTGCATTATTAGACAGTGAGCACTTGCTGGGTTTTTTCTTCTGATCTTAATGAAAGGCTAACTTTTTAATGTCTAGTTCAAACTTGTTCACAGTATGTAGGAAGAAACATTATTCCTTCAGGTATTAATAGATGTCACACACAGGAAAAAAGAAGAAAGATTTCTTTTAGATGAATGAGTTTGGTATAGCCAATGTTGTGAAAAGTTAAGGAAGTCTTTTAATGACTAGATTTGAACTGTTTTGATTGAGTGATTTGTGATGTATCTAGTAACAAAATGTGTTATTATTTGACATTTCTCAAATAAAATTAGTCATTGACTTTGTTGAAATAAAATGCTTGTTAGCATCAAACAAATTTCTAAATCCTAATAAGGGGCTTATTGAAAATAGCTAGCCTTGTCTATCATAATATCATTGTGTTTATGAACCATTTTATATTTACCAAGCAGAGTAACAAAGCATTGCAATGTCCTTGTTGCAGAGACACTGTTCACACTTTTTATTTCTATTAACAGATGGGGAAATTAATATGTTTAATGAAACTAAGCTAAACTAAACATGCTTAATGATGTGACAAAATCCACACAAACAAGTGTAGAAAATAAAATGACACATTTGCGCTTCCTTTTACCCTTAAGATACATTGGTAGACTGTACTTTAAATACTTCTCTTACAGCTATTATTATTTAATAAATTTATGAGGTAAGGTATTAAAATCTCATTTATATATCTTGGAATTCTTTTTTAATTTCTATTTTAAAATTATTAATATATTCATGATCATGTCTTTTAAAATTAAAGAATTAAAAATTAGAAGACTAAAAGATATAACTTTGAGCATGTTTGAACTTTTAAATACAGAAATTATAATAAATCCCAAGATAAACAAGTGAAATTTATAACTTTTTCCTTGCATAATTCTTGAACAATGTCTAAAAATTATGTGATAATTTAAACCGTAAATAGGAAAAGTTGAATACACATGTACCTGAGAAAATACTAATAAAAAGGGGAAGGAATTCAAGTAACAAGCAACAACAAAAAACCTGCTACCAAAAAAGTTGACACTGAGGGGCTAAAGCAGAAGAATTCCAAATCTCAAGCAACTTAGTAAATTAGTGAAACCTTATCTAGGAAGGTCTTTGTCATCTTGACAAGATACGTAATGTGCTCAAAATCCTCAACCTCATTGTAAACCTTATATCTTGCACTAATACATATCAATAAAATGGGGGAAAAATAAAAATAAATAAATAAATAAAAGTTGAAATAAAGGCTGCAGATAGAGCTCGGTGAAAGGTCCTAGAACCTTCAATCCTCAGTGTTGCAAAAACACAAAACCAGTTAAACAAAAATACTGTTACCTTTAGCCAGCAACATATAATTGTATTCTTTGTTACATGAACACTTACGTAATGCTTTCCCTAAACACTATCCCAGATATTGAAGGTCTATGCACATAGATTAAATAAAGGCTTCTCTAGCTTCTAGGATATTCCTTAATAGGAGAGATAATGTATACATGTGAATGGTTTCAAAATATCAAAAAGTAAATTTATCATGAAATAATTTACTGTGTTATTCTGGAAGTGATGGAACCTCAGTGTAATCACTGAAATAAAGTGTAAGTTGAACTCAGGTAAGGTGTTGTCATTGGTCACATAGTCCCTGGTCTTGAAGAAATTATAGAATGCCAAGAAACAAAATTACAAAAGGAAAGTTGAAGAAGACACAGGTACTTGAAAAACTATCAATAACTAAGCTGGAGAGAATTCAATTAAAAGGACACAGCTGTGAAAGGCTAGAATAACACATTGTGTCAACTTCAAGTTCCAGGCTAGAAAACTTAGAATACAGAGTCGGAAAGCCACTGAAAGTTTCTGAAAAAGAAAAAGTGTTAAATCTAACAAAAATCTCCATATATACATATGTATCTATATTGAGCTCAGTAGATATATCTCAAGCAATTAGCCTTTCTGAAAAATTCAAAGATCGATGAAATATTATTTTCTGTTAAAAAAAGAGCCTACTCTACAGTAGAGAATTCACTATGCACACACAGAAAAGCATTAAAAATGTCCTAGTGGGTAGAATACAGGTGAGCTCACATCATATCTGACATCTCAAAATTTATATGGAGAAAGTAGAGCTTAAAACATTATCAGATTTCAATTCCAGAAAGAAAGTATTCCAATCATAATTTATCTCAAAAATAAAGGCACTGAGAAGGGAATAGTAAGGGACCAGTCATAAAGAGAAATTGAGTCATTGTAAATAATTTTAAAATTCGGAGTAAACTCGTATTTCATTTGGAGAGTACTGGAGAATCACCCCAGCTACTTGAATGTCTGCAGTGAGGACAAAGGGAAGAGATCTTCTAACAGGGCTTAAAAAGATTAGACCGATGGCCTGGGTGTATGTCACCTAGCATTTCATGTGCTGAACCCCTTGTCTCAGTAAGTTTTTTCATTGCTGGAACAGAATGTCTTAGATCCCCAACTTCAGGGAAGAAAGATTTATTTTAGCCCACAGTTTCAGCAAGCCTCAGGCCATTCCTGGGCCGCTGGTGATAGTGGAAGCAGGTGGTGGAGGTCTGGGAGTTGCTGATGGCCAGGGCACACAGGAAGCCAGTGAGTGAGGAAGGGTGGAGGGAGCTTGGGCCCCTCTGGTTCAAGCCTCAATGTCCTGATCCTTCTGAGTTAAACCCCAGTAAGTCCACCCCTTCCAGGTCACCCACCGAGAAATGTGACACATGTCCTAACCTACTACTATATCTGTAATCTATCCCTTCTGATCAGGACCCACCTCGTTATAGCACATGGTTCCATAGCTGCTCTATAACATCCAAATACATGAGGCTTTTGGGGAACATTTCAGATCCAAGCGATAGCACCCCTAGTTCTCAGTGGGATGGTATTTGGAGGTGGAGCCTTTGGAGGTGATTAGGTCATAAGGGCGGGGCCCCCATGGATGGGATCCGTACCCACACAGGAAGAGGCCAGAGAGCCCTTTGCCCTCCAAGTGAACACACAAGGAGTGGTTGGCAGTGTGCAACCTACAGGACAAAGTACCCCAGAACTTGAATTTGCTGGAACCCTGACTGCAGTCAGCCCAGGATGACTGAGACAGTCACAACCCACCAGGATTGCCAAAAGGAAAAGCTTAAGAGAGCTTGGAACACTTCCTGGAGTGTCAGGTGTGCTCTACCATTCTTTTTTAGGTGCTTCAACATTTTAATGGAATGTTTTTAAATTACAAATAGCTATTTTCCTCATTTCATCTCTTGTTTTCTTCACATATACTTTGTTTGTATCATTAGAAACTTTAGTTTATATGGAGGGAAAATTTATTCCCTTGAAAACATACAAACTATACAAACCTCACACTTTTTTTAAAAAAATTACGTATCTTTTGGAGTATCTGGAATTATGATTTGACTAAGAAAAAATCCTTTCCCTAGAGTTTATAATGACAGTCCATTTCTTTTGCTAAAGATGCCTTTGTTATTGTGATTTCATATTTTACATTTACATCTTTACATGTGCCAAGGAACTAGGTTTATTTTCTTTCAAATGGAGATACATTGCGTCAGTATCCCTTTTTTCTCTTTGAATCAATGTAAAACTATTATCATATATTATATGAACATATAGAAGGCCTGGCTAAACTGTGTTCCGATCTGCTAATCTAGGATCTATTCTTATGCTGATAATTACTTGTTTTATTACGGTGGATTCTCATTATTTTTCCCCACTTTTATTAGAGGATCCGTGCACTATACGGTGGTTGCACTGATCTTGGGTGTTTTGTGCATCAACCCTGCAATCCTTCCTCTCTCCTTCTCGGCCCTCCTGGTCTCTCCCTCATGATTCCCACTCTCACACCCATTTGATTTTTTCAAATATTCAGTAATGAATATCTTCTTGTGTTATTAATTTTCATATTTCCACTCACAACCTTTTATATGAAATTTAAAATAATTTGTCCAATTTAAAACTGAGTCATTTTGGGGAATGATGACTGGAATTGCTTAAATTATAGGTTAATTTTGGAAGAAATAACATACATTAATATGAAATTATCTGCTGTGTGTACATGTCTCTTTCTAGCTCTTACCAAGTTGCTTCAGGAGACTGTACCAGATGCTCGGTTAACCACAGGGCTGTGTTTTTTCCCTCTGTGTGTTTCTAACAGAACTTGTTCTCCATAGGCAAACACATCATTGGCAAAACATAACACATCTCCCTTCTTCCACAATGATTATTCACATTTTTAATTTCTTCATTCTGCACTAGCTGGTACCACCAAGACAACTTTAAATATTAATAGCGTTAGAGGCTACCGCTTTCTGTGCTGTGGTTGTAGAGACTCCTCTTTTTTGTAGTAATAACAATCGAGCCTAGGGCTTTCACATTGAGTTACGCCTCCAATTCCTTTTCTTTTTTACCATTTTAATTTTTTCTATTGAACACAGTCTGTTTAAGTCATTCAAATGTCCGACCTGGTCTCAAACTTGTACTCCCAGAGCAATGAGACAACACGCCCGTGACATCCCATCAGACCTAGCTGTGCCATTCTTTTTGTGGTTACATTAAATATACTGTCATTTGTGGGTGATAAAGCGAATTTCATCATACTGAAGCAATTTGCTTCTATCATTGTTTCTGAAATATGTTATATAGATTGCTTTCTCAGTATTTACATTATCATATATTTTTATTTTTGATAGAGTATTTATTTCCTAGTGTTGAATTATCCTTGCATTAATGAATTAAACCTATTATCTCATGATACCATTGCTATGAATAGAATTGAGTCTTCCAAGAAGATTATTATAAGTATAGCTCAAGTACTTCTGAATTTGACCATGTATGGAAATAGAGTCTTTGCTGCTGTATTCAAGCTGTACCTAATCTAATCTAATCTAATATGGCTGAAGTTCTTATAAAAAGAGCAGGTGTGAGACAGAAGCACACAGAAGGGTCATTGAAGAGCAGAGAGAAGTGATATATCTACAGCCCAAGGAATGCCACCTGGACACCGAAAGCTAAGAAAGGCAAGGAACAGATTCTGTAGAGACTTCAGAAAGAGCATGTCCTAATTGACACTGATTTCAGGTTTCTGGCTTCTGACTTTCAGAGAAGAAATTTCTGTTATATACTGGCATGTCGTTTGTGGTACTTGATCAAGGCAATGCTAGGAAACCAGTACAATCATCACCTGCTACTTTGATGCCTTCTACTTACTAATAATTTATTAATAATCTTCATTATATAAAGAACAATTCTCTTAAATAACACTTCTTTATGTTTTATAGATAACATGATTTTGATAAAGTTTTTCTGACATTTTATTATTAGTTGGAAAGATTCATCACTTGTTATTGGCTGAGAAAATTATTAGAGATGACTAGAATCATCTTTTTAAAATGTTAAAAAGATGAAAATATAATTAAATCCCTTTGTGCTTTCAAATATGTTTCCAGTTTCATTTCTATTTCTTTTTTCTTTCCTTTTTTCTTTCTTTTTTCTTTTTCCTTGGCAGATTGCAGATTGGACTCAGGGTTGCTTTGCAACTGAGCTGTGCCTGAGCTATATTCCCAGTTCTTAATTTTTTTATTTTTTTCTGAGGCAGGGTCTTACTAAGTTGACCAGGCAGTACTCGAACTTAATATCCTCTTCCCTCTGCATCCCTCACTGGTAGCATTACAGGAGTGTGCCACCACATCAGGCTCACTTTTTTTTTTTTTTTTTTTGCAATTTGTTGTTTTTCTTATTCCTAACTTGTCTATTCCTACCCACTCACTATTTGAACTGTTCCATCTCTATTTTACAAAAAAGCTATAAGAATGTTAAACACATTCCACGTGGTCACAGATACTAAAGGGAGACCTGAGATGGCTCTGAGAAGGCATTATGAAGAATTGTAGGGTCCCCTGCGTTCCGTGACTCTAGAGCTCCACGCGCCAGCTGTTAGTTAGAACATTTTCACTAGCTAGGTATCACTACACGAAAGCCACACAGAAAGTTAGAAGCTTAAAGCAATGATCTCGAGCATACTTTATGACTCTTGAGTTGGCCATGTAGGTTGGGCCCTGCCTGGGTCACTCGTATCACCTAGATCTCTGCCTCTGGATGAAATTTGGATGCCGGCTGCCGTAAGAGCTAGGATTGGGCAACACAACTTCCATCATCCAGCCAACAAGCTTAGGTCATACCCATGGAGGCCCAGGGCACAGGCCACAGCCTTAGCCCACGTGGCTCTTCAATCTCCCCTTTGTGTTGCACTTGTAATGTTCCATCTGCCAGAGCAAGTCACTAAAGGTGGGTCAGACATGACAGATAAGCACCACCCACTGGCACAAATCAAAGGATGGGAAAGCCAGCAGCCAGCTTCTCAATCAGCCACATGGCATGCCTCTTAAAGGACACAGTGTGAATCAGAGGGACTGCAAGTTTTGTTTCTGAGTTAAGAATGCTTGGAACGTACAGCCGGATTTTTCCAAGTCAGGATGGGCAGTACGATCTCCTATGAACTACAGTGCGGAAGGTGGGGGAGGGATCAACGACTATTAGTACAATAGGAAACAAGTAGCAAGTAACTAGCGACTTCCCCCCACATTGAAATAACAAAGAGTTCTCTGACCTCCAGGAAAATGAGAAGCGTGGAACCTAAATTCTATTTTTAATTAGATTAGCTCTTGCCTGAGTTGTTTAAAAGGGTAGGAAAATCAGAAAAGTGGAAGGCACCCTTATTTTTTATTAACTTACCTTTACTTTAGGTTAGTTAAAGGGGCAAGTGGTTTTCCTTCTTTCTCTGTCTCTTTCTTTCTTTCTTTCTTTCTTTCTTTCTTTCTTTCTTTCGTTCTTTCTTTCTTTCTTTTTCAGTAACAGCTATTTGAGGGAGGAAGGGCAAAAACTGTGGCCTTGTTGAAAATTTGGTACTTGACATACAAAATCAAAACTGGCTTCTGCAAGGCTGACATAACCCATGGGAGGGCACATTCAGGATCATGGAGGAGTACAGAAGATGCTCTGGAAGTGACCAGATCTCGGGCTCATTCCTAGAAATTTCTCATGTCTCTTTCTCTACATGTGCAGGTCACTTTTCTTATAACTTGAAGAACAACCTTAAGAACCAGTTTGATGTACATCTCTTGAAAATTATTTTGCTTTACATGAAAAACAGAAACAATAAAAATTTTACATCACCAATTTCTGTAGTAAAGATTGCTTTATGTAAGTATTATTCTACATTAAAAATCCAAGTTACATAAGCCTTAACAATTTTTACTATATTGGATGGATATAATTGGTCCTCTGTGTCTGTGGTTTTCATAGTCATGGATTTCACTAACTATGAATCAAAAATATTTGATCAAGTCTAGTGATGTAGGCTGTAATCCAGCACTCTGGGAGATTCAGCAGGAGAATCGCAAGTTCAAGTCCCCAGCCTGGGCAAGCTGGCAATTTAGCAATACTCTATCTCAGATTAAAAAATAATAATAAAAAAAACTTCCAATCCTCAAAACCAGAGGAGTAAAGAGAAAAAGAAAGATGAAAGAAAGAAAGAAAGAAAGAAAGAAAGAAAGAAAGAAAGAAAGATTCAAGAAATGACTGGCAGTGTAGCTCAGTACAAATGGGCCCTGGATTCAATTTCTATTACCAACTAAAACAAAAATATTTGGAAAAATATTTCATCTGTAGTGAATGCGTATGACTTCTTTTCTTGTCATTATTTTCTAAATAAAACAGCAAAAAAACTATTCACATATTGTCTATATGAGTTAATCTAAAGCTCATGGAAGGATATATGTGGGTTTTGTGCAAATATAAATCAGTTTATATAAGGGATCCAAGCACCTGACGATTGAGTCAACTTACAGGAGGTTGAGCCAAACTCTGAATATTGCAATGACCGTATTTTGATATAAATTGAACTTTTCCTTCTTTAGATAGGCCCAATCATATGCACCTGGTGGCGACTGCCAAGCACAAAAGTTTACCAGAATGGTTGCAGAGAGAATACCCTGCACCTTGGCTCTGGAAAGTGGGTCAAGCCAAACACATCCCAGAGGGAGCATATCTCTCCTTGCCTTTGTAAGCTGTAGGAATGAGTTCTCAGTTTTCAAAGCATACCCTTCTAAGGTCCTACTGAGAATGCAGTCTCTGACAGTGTATCCAACTGTAAAAGTCGAGTAGATATAGAGAAAGCCCTAATGTTGTTAGACACATTGGATCCAGGTTTTCTGGAATCCAGATCTATCTTTTCTGTGGTCTGGTTTCTGGTTATAGAACATACTAACTTCTTTTAATTTGTTTACCTTGTTAAAGTTTCATTTCTTTCATAGGGAACAGAATTACCCTGAGTAGCATACCACCCTGGTTTACATGTGGGGAAAAAAATGTGCATTTTCCTCTTTGAAAAAAACTTACCATGAAATATCATTTTATGTATAAAAATTCCTGGTACTCACTAAAATGCTGCAACATATAAAGCTTTCTATGAAATATCTACCATCAAAAGTGCTTGTTTACTCTTGGTTTCTTTACCTTTGCACAAGACTGAGAAAAAATGCATCGCAATGTCACTAGAATGCACCCTTTTATAGGAATTTATTTTATTTTGTAGGAATTTTCATCTGGGACATTTTTTTCAAGTTTTCAAGGACGCAAGTGGGAAATCTCAGCAAATACTGTGAATTAGCTTATTTAATTCCTTGTATTTTTGTGAAGCTTTATATTTTTATTGGACAATTCAATCATTTCCAATTTTGAAGTTTTCTTAGATTATATTATTGTCTTTATCACTTGTATATTATTTTAGGCCTTCAATATCAGTAGCTCCGTGTTTCATTTCTTATTAGATGTGTAAATACTGTGATTTGGGGTATTATGTATAATAATAGCATATATAATTATAATAGCATATTTTATTCCAGTCAAATATAGGAGTATTTTCACTAAAACTTAAATGGCAGTAATGCTTTGTACTTTTTATTAGCATTTTATTTGAAAAATTCTAGAATAGTAATGAAAATACCTATAAAATAATTGTGATGACATTAGATACATAATAATAGTGGTATTAAAATATGGGATCTGTTTTTGTATAGTGCTGTAATTAGGACGCTAAAGTCAGGAATAACAACGTAACTTTGGATCACTATGACTGACTCTTGGGGACCTTGACTTTATACCCTCTTATCTCATGAAAATTTCTGAGTATGAGTTGTTCATTGGTAAATTTAGAGCGTTATTACATTAGTTTTGTCATGGCTTATTACATGCTTGACTGGATTTGCAGAATTTGGGATAAAATTACATTGGAGTAATACATATCTATATACCCACAATTCTCAGAAAATTTGCAAATAAGCATTAGTCAGGAAATACTCAAATTCTAAAATAATCCATTGGATGCAATTTTGGTCTACTTCCAAAAGCAAGTCTTTTTTTAACGTTTCCCTTTTTTTGGCATTCTTAAGAAACAAGCACTTTATTTTGGGGCTTTATTTTCACAAGCAAAAAATGCTTAAAAGCTATTAAAAAAAAAACAGAGCAAAGATTCCCAGAAGAATTGGAACATCGATTTAGGGCCAGTATAGAAGGGTATTGCCTGAAACATTCTGACACCAGCGTGGAATTTGCCAATGGGATATCTCGGGGAGGCTTAACAGAGATTGATATCTATTATTAAGAAGAAAAAGAATTAGCATTGGCACTGCCTCTGGCAAAGAACTGAGTAATGGAACAATGAAAAAAGAAAATAGACTCACAAAATCAGGCTCAGATAGAGCTACTTCAAGACCCAGGAGGCATTTGGGGAAAGGACTGTGGGGGGCAGGGGGAAGGAATTATGGAGGATATCTCCAAGACTAATTATTTTTTTAATTTCTTCTTTTGGTCCTTGTCTCTGAAAGGAAAAAATTTATTTGTTATGCTAGGAGATCTACGCTTTTGAATTCCCATGTGTTTCAGTAAGGGAATACACAAACTTTTTCAGGAAGTTTCTTTTGTCTCAGATGTTTGCTGACTGAAGACAATGTGAGCACTCTTCTGAGGGGTGGGATAGCTCAGCAGTTCAAGAACATTAGGACCGATGTCTGCTTTTCACTTGGCATTGCCTCATGGGCATAGTGTAGCTGTTATAGCTTCAAGCATCACTTTTGTCTTTGAAGATGGAATGAAGAAGAGAGGTCTTCTAGGCGGGTACATTTACAATACGTCTGTAAGTAGGTGCCAGGGTTTGGATGCATACTCTCTGAAGGACCATGTGTCAAAGACTTAGTCCTTTAGTTTGTGTGTTGGGAGATGACAGAGCCCTTAGAAGGTGGCAACTAGTGAGAGATTCTCAGATTATTGGAGCTGTGCTGTCAATGGGGATTATGAGACTCTGGTCTCTTCTGTGTTTACGCTTGGCCTGCTAGCCCGAGGGGTGAGACATCTTGCTGTGCCTTGCGTCCCTTCCCTGATATGCTTGCATCCCTCACCAGAGCATCAAGGTGATGGGAAAATGCAGTCTTGGAATACAATGTTGGGAACCATGACCCATAATAGGCCTTACCTCTTTATATGTTAATTACCTCTAGTACGTTTTAACAGAGACAGAAAGTTGACTAATTGGCGAAGGATGAAGTCTTAATCATTTTTTTGAAAGTAAACCATTTCTCAAGACTTACATTCTCCAACAAAGTTCTGCTTATATTTTATTGAGCAAAAGTAGGTCATATGGCCACCTCCAGCCTTAAGGAAAGCTGAAAAAATGGGGACCTGAATGAGACGATTGCAGTAGCTCAATCAGACATCTTTTTGAAAAATCAACGCCTAGTATGGAAAGTAATGCAATTGGCCATCCATATCTGTAGGTTTCACATCCATAAATATAACCTACTGGAGAGATAAAATCTTTGAGGGAAAACTCAGGTTTTCCAACAAGCAAAACTTAAATTTGTCGTGCACCAAGGTACACATTATTCAAACAAAGTAGAGGACTTTCTTCTTATGATAAGATGACTATTTTAGATAAATGGACATCTGCATGACAACAAATTTCTGTATATTTCTAGAATTTAAGTAAAAATATCTCCGTGAGATGAACGTAGCCAGAGCTGGAGCAAACAGACTTCTGTGTGGACCATATGCTGAACATTTTAGGCTTCTCAGCCACATGGCATCTGGCTTACTTACTCAACTCTCTTGTAATAGAACAGTGATGATAGTTGATATACATGCATGAGACTACAGTAAATAAAGAAACCCACCATATCCATGGAATAACTTTTGGATGTCACTAAATATTAAACTTTAGATTTTTTCAACCATTTAAAAATAAAAAAAATCTATTCTTACCTCCCCATCTTTACAATAATATGCTGTAAGCCAAAGTTTGCTGACATTTTCCCTAAACTTTTCACTTGGTAATAGATCCTGTAAACAAGAATATAAATGTAAATGAAGGAAAATATCGATTTTAACTATTATACAATATCCCAAATTAAATGTTTGCTCTCCATAACCAGGGAATGTGGCTACTATCCTTAAAGCATTTAAAATGTACCCTAGAGGCATAAGAACTATTTTAACATGAAGAGATTTGAGAATTATAGGCACAAAAGACCTATATTATAACTTCCTTCATCCACTTAGCAGAGTTTCCCAAAGGAATCAAGCCATCATTAATCACCTCCTGGGAGCTGTACAACCAGGAAAGACTGACTCCCGTCCCAGAGATGAGAAGCTGGAGAAGTCAGCGCCAGAATAAGAAATTGTCCCAAATTTTCATGTCTGTATTGTCCTAAGGACTATTTGTCTTTCCTGAAAGCCATTTGTTTTGCTCTAAGTGCCATTTTTCTCTCTTCTTTTTGCTGTATAGATGATATATGTCTCAATTTTTAACTGCTTTAAGCTGCATGTTCTGTGAGCTCTTTTGTATGTAAGAGTAAACATTGTCTTTTTTTCTCTTGCTAATCCGTCTTCTGCCAGGGCAGTGTGCAGCTTACCCTCCCCGCTACTGAAACTCAGAGAACAGAAGAAAATTTTTTTCCTTCTCACTAGCTCACAGGAAACATGATTGGCTCCTCTGATCAACAATGGAAAATGGAAGGACATCAAGAAAATTGTGATTATTGAGGAATTTATAAACTTTCTTATACAAATTTCTCTCCTTATTATGAAATACCAATTAACTCCTATGGTGCCATTATTCAATATGAATGACAAAATTTCCAAGACCATGGCAGTCTGTCCTTGGTTAATTGTCCCTCCTGATTTTGCTTTTTTGTTTTTGTGCAGCACTGTAATTTCTAAAAAAGGGTCCCATTTAAGTGATAAAAATATTAACTGTCAGAGCCAGCTTTTCAAGAAAAAGAAACAAGGGAAGCATCATAAAGACTTCCTAATCACAATCTTTCTTCAGATTATAGAACCCCAAATATCTGTTAAATTTCATGTCACATCAGAATATGTATGAGAGAAATGGGCCACCACAAAATTAATGTCTCTTCTAGCATCTGTTTATTTGGGGTTAAATATACACTTCCTTAAATCTCCTCCATAACCTCTTCACTTAAAGTTGTTAATTATTCTTAGGATAGTAGTCCAGCCACTATTCAATCAGCCAGCTCCTCACAATAAAGTTCTTTCTCCTCCACCCTCTTGCCTCTCAACTAGTCAGTTTCCTTTTCTCCCAAAACTTACTATTTTATTAGTATTATTTCTTGAACATAATAACTACTCTAAACTTGAGGATTGTCATGCATGCATGTCAGATCCTCATCATTCGGCGTCCCTCTCCCATCTCCCTTCCTCCTCGCCACTTCTTCACATCTCTCTCCCCTCTCCACACTCTATCTTCCTCTTTTATTTTGATCTTTTATTCATTTATATTTTAGGTATCTCATTATTAGAGAAACAATGCAATATTTAACCTTCTATTTTGGATTTGCTTCTCGAAGCATAATGGTCTCAACGTGCATCAATTTTCCTACAAATGACTCACATGCATCTGTCCTTATGGCAGAGTAGTACTCTATTGCATATACATACCACATTTTCTATATCCATTTATCTGTGGATGAATATATTGGCTTCTTCCGTGCAATGAGCAGACTGAGCGTTTGCACAGTAACACAAGGCACTGGATTTTTCCAGGTAGGTAAAGGCTTATTGTGTGGCCAACTCTCGAGGAAGCTGGTAGTTATAAGCTCAAATCTGCCCGCCTGATTGGATCACAGCAGATATAATTACAGGCAAGAAGAAGGAAGAAGATGCTTGTCAACTGAAGGAATTTCATTCAGAAGATGCAGGTGGATTTCGAGCTTATGATAATCTTGATCAGATGGTCTGACTGCTTCAGTCCATGTCCATTCTTGAAAAACCAGTCCCAAAGTTTCAAACCATTGGAATGATTAAATGAAAAGTCTGGGAGCTTTTCATGGCAGACCATTTAAGAATTTTGTTGATTAAGGAATTTATTATGTTCAGATAAGTCTAGGTCTTAGCCAATTTTTTTGGTAATGTTTTCAGCTGCTTTTCATTGTTTGAAGATCTACAGATGCTAATGTAGCTTAAAGTCTTTTTGAATAGGCCCAGTGCTAGTAATCCTTTTTCTTACAAATCATAATTTACTAAATAATTCAGTGGTTTTTGCTTTTAAACTGTGAAATTATATCTTCCTGGTGAGAATCGTAATTCCCAGAAAATAGCCTTAAAGCAGACTTTGTTGGGGAGGTACCGGGTTAATAAGTTGCTTTTTTGCTAGGTGGATTTAAAACAGTTAGTGTTGCTGGATTGAGAGTAAAAAACCAGAAACATGCCAGTTGGAAAAACCAGGACCCCATGGAGAGCAGAAAAAGACAAAGTTAAAACTAAATAAATCCTGGGGATGGTGACGGTGACTGTGAATACACGCTCCTCTGCTAGACTCGACGGCACTGAAGTTTAGGTTCTTATTTTGGTCCTTCAAATTTCATCTTAAGCCAATGAACTAATTTTTATACTTAGGTGTACGAATCACTAAAGGCCAAATAAGTAAAAGAAAAAAATATGCATGATCTATGGAAAAGCTATAAAAGGTGGTTGTAACTGCTGATCAACCCCTCCACCTGCTGCTCTGACTGTCCACTTTGAGCTCTCTGGTAACAGCCTCACTCACAATGAACCTACTATAAATCAGCTAACTGGATTCTTGAAGACTTGTGGAGAGAATGGGATGCTTTGCATAGTCAGATAAACATAGCTCTCTTGGCACTTTTTAATGAGCGCATCGATTATCCTCCTTCTCTGTATCTGACTTAACATTTTATGATAAACCATTTAACAGGCACAGAGTAAACCCCCTGACGTTCCTCCAACCCTAGAGCTAAGAATGTCATCAGATAGCAAATGAGGCCCATAATGAAGGTTCCACTGCCACCTTCAGAGTGATCCACCTATCTACAGCTACCATCAATGTTTTTAAAAGGTGCCTTGATTTATGACATTCTTCTATTCGGTAATTATGAATATTGCCCATAAGAACAGATTTGTTGGAAAGTGCTATTTGAGGAAAACTAAATTCATGTTCTTGGGCCATTGATCACTCATATTTGGCTTCAGAATAAACTATCTCTCATTCCATTTGAAGCACGGATTCTGTCTTATATGAATTCTAGAAATAGAATTGCTGAGTCTAAAAATAAATATATTTGTAATTAGTTAATACACTCATTAAATGCCCTTGTAGGAATAGTCCCCATCAGCCATGTACCTAATCTTCCACAACTTCACTATCAGAATTTTTTTTTGAAATTGCACAGGTGTGAAATACTTTTTGTAGGTTAGATTTATCTCCTTGTAGTGAGCAGTTTGTTTATGCGCTTTGCCAACTGTAAGCAAGCTGTCACAGCTGGCAGTCTCTATCCTGTTCATGTCCCAGTGAAGTCAAAGAATGAATTTACAGATGAATAGGGCAAGGTGTAGAGAAGACAATTTATTGGGGAAAATATAGAAGAGGGATAGAAGGCAGATAAAGCTTTTGCTGGTCAGAAGAGGAGCCAGAAATGGGAGAAAGTCTGTTGTACTCTGTTTAGGGGCTTTTATTGATGAGGTAGGCACTGTCCCACACTAAGCAACTTGGTTGCCAAGGCTGGTTGCTACGTTTTCTCACCTTCTAGCATTTGCTGAGGTTCTCCACCATAAGCATGTTTGAAATCCCCGCTAAGATCTTTGACTTTATTATCTTAGAACTACTTATCACTTAGCTATCAGTAGTTTTGGACTGACCAGCTACTGGCTGTCACAACCTACATCCAGTTGCTACTTCTGTAAATTCTCCATTAATCTTGTTTTCCAGTAAATTCTCCATTTTTGAAGGACTACTTTTTCCCTAACTGCCTATGGTCCCAGAACCTCCTGTCACACAATTTTTTTTGTAAGCTTTTGGCATTTTCAAATATATTTTAGGAACTATGTATTTTAGGAATTGTGTCTTATGTTTTCAAATATTTTGTTGAACCTTATCATCTGTCTTTTGACGTTATGTTCCCAAAATGCGAAAGTTAAATATGTCTGTCTATTTTTAATTTCTCCAAGATTTTATTCATAATGTTACTAGGCTGGGCATCTGAATCACTGGGTTCACGTCTCAATGAATTCAAAGAACGAACCTACAGATGAAGTGAATTGGGTTGTAAAGAGGACACTTTATTGGGGAGAAATTTTAGAAAAAGTGAAAGGAGAAGGAATTTCAGTGAAATGAAAAGGATCCTCCCCAAAACAGAGAGAAAAACAAACCACCTGACTTTCTGGCTATTTATATATGAGCTGAGAGAGGGGCTGTCTCTTAAACTTCCCATACTCTGTTGTCTTGGTAATTACTTTCTCAAAGAACAGCTCTGTTGTCTTGGTAATTACTTTCTCACAGAACAGCTCTATCATCTTGGCAATTAGTTTAGGTGTCTCCTCTTTGCAGGATATCTCAATGGACAGCCAATCCTTGGGTCCGTGAATCTTCCATTTGTGGGAACCCTGTATCCCTCACTGCCTTGTGGGAATCCTGTGTTTCCCATCCTGACTAAAGACTCACTATCTCCTATAACAATCATTAGAAAATCCTTCTCCACTCTCAAATCATAAAGTTATTTCAATGCTCTTCTAATTTCATATGGTATCATTTTTTCATGCAGAGATCTGATTCGGATGGATTAGACTCTATTTAGATTATTAGTTGATTTTATTCTTTACTCATGATTATTGAATTTTAACAACACAATTTTGTTAAAGGTGTATTGATACGAAACTTATTTTCATCAAGAAGATTTTAAGAAATGTCTTATTCTGAAGCCAAATATGAGTGACCAAGGCCTGAGAACATGCATTCAGGATTTCCCTAATAACACGTTCTGATGAGTAGCAGTTACATACAGCATTTATAGTTACAGAATAGAAGACAATCATAAATCAAAATACATTGTGAAGACTTTGGTGAAAGTAAAGTAATTCCTGCCACAGGCCTCAGGTGTTACGTAAAACATTCTTAGCTCTCAGGTTGTTGGAAAGCAAAAGGTTATTGCTTAGCGTTTTAAAAGAGTTACTTAGTTAGAAATTTTACACCTAAAAGGATTTATCACAGGATGTTAAGTCAGATGTAAAAGTAGAGGACAATTGGTGTGGCCATTAAAAGGCCCAAGAGACCCCAAGGGGTTGGCCATGCCAATACCACAGGCTCTCCACAGCGACTCCAGAATCCATCTAGTTAATCAGTAGTCTCATTATGAAGAAAGCTGCTTCCTTCATCAGGTGTTGACTGGTAGTATGGTCTGGGCTCCTGCTGCTCCAAGGCCAGAATTCAGGAGATAAGACTTGGCAGGAGGCAGTCAGGTTTACTCAAAGGCCATCCCTGTTGAAGTGATTTAACACATGCATGGAATCTTGTTTCCCTCATCATGGTAATAAAACCTGAAGTCTTAGCATAAAATTACAATTTTACTCTCCTAGTCAGGGGAGGAGGAGTTGGGGTTTAGGAGGGACAAAGGAAGCTGAAATTTCATTGTCTTCCCTGCCTTCACCATTCTGCACAGTAGAAGACCCTTGCACACCTCTACGCGGTGAGATGGTGATATAAGGCACATAAACCCTCCCCTTTCTTCAAAGCTGGATTTGAAAAAAAAATCTCTTTTCTTATTTGACATCATAAATGAACTCCTTTGATCTGACCAATGGAGAGCAAACAAAACTAGAGGTATGGTCTTTAAGTAGAGGTATCTTTTCATATACACTTGGGTCCATCTACCACTTTCTTTTGTTTCTTTGACTTATTTATTCAATGCCATTATCAGATCTTTTTAATTACAAAAGTTTTTTGTTATGGCTTAATATCTGTGAGAGCCAATACCCTTCGTTCTTCCTCTTCAGGGTTTCCTTGGATAATTTATTCTTTGCTTAATTTTTTTCCTGTGAACTTTAAAATCAGCTTGTTTAAATTCCAGAAATAATTGCTAATGCTATCCCTTTGTGCCACAGTGAAGTGATATATTAACTGGAAAAGCATTTTATTAAAAAAAACTTAGAATGTACTTTAAGTGTATATTTGTGTTTGCCCTTACTGTTTTTAGGTTTTCTTATATAGACTTTATATATTTATTACCTTAATTCGAGGACTTTGTATCTTTATTTTGGAGTTTTCACTCTTATTACTCTTATTATATCTTCTGAGTAATGTTCACATGAAAAAGGCTATTAATTTTTGCACATTAATTTAACTTTTTGCTACCTTAGTAAGTTGCCTAAATTTTCATCGCTATTTATTTTTAATAATTTAGTTGGAATTTCAAGATACACATTATATAATCAGCACATAGATATCATTTTAGTTTTTCATTTCAATAACTACCACCCTAAGTCTATTTTTACTGAAATACATTGTGTAATAACGCCAAACCAATGTTAAGCTAAGGTAGTGACATGCAAATGTCCCTAGGTATACCCATTTAAAAAAAAAGATGCCAGCTTCAGATTGCTATCTTTTTTTGAGAACTCTATTTATACTCCATTATTGGTAAATATGAATACTCCTTGATGTCAATCTGACAGAATAAAAATCAAGATACTTTGGTTTAAGGAATTAAATTAATTTAGCAAATGCAAACACAGCCAATATGTTCTCTTTGTTAAATTGTCCTGTGAATTTCTTTTTAACAATGTCTTCTCATGGGCATAATCTTTTTCATATTTTGCATATCAAGATTTATTTAGAACAATCACTAATGATTTGTGTAGAACTCTGAAACTTCCATGTATTCTAGTTGCTCATGTTTTTGTCTTATTTGAATTGCTTAAAAAATATGAACTCCGTGTATTTTGCAAATGATTGTTCTTCCTTTTCACATGTTGAGTTTTTCACAGAATTGTTAGTTTAAGAAATAAATTCCTGTTTACAGTAATTGACTCATTATATTTTTGCACTACAGAGACAAAGAAAGACTTTCTAGTTTTTGCAGAGCTCTTTTTCAGTTGTGTTTGCAGACAATGCTGTAATCACTGCCTATAGACACATCACATAATAATGAACAATATTCAGTAAGTACTCAAATTCAAGTTAGTTATGAAGCAATTTAAACAATGAAGCAACTTTAAGAAACAATGAATTGTCATGACAGCTGTTTCCAAAGATAGGTGATATTCATCACAAACTGATAACATTTATCAATCTACTTGCCTTGGATGCATGGTCTGTGCAAACTTAAAATTCGGGCAAATATCAAGCATGCATAGATGAAAGCAGACTTAGACATATATACCTCTTGCTTTCCAGGAATGATTTGTATTACTCACCAAAACATGGATAGTGGGAGTAGGGGGAGGTTATTCACCAAAACAAACTAACAAGCAGAACAAGGAAGTTGAGATATGGTAACCCATCAAAGGGTACAAAAACCCCGAGTCTTCCTGAAGATACCCAGGTGCACAGGGCAGGACCAGGATGTACTGAAATGCAGGCCAGTCCTCCTGCCTCAGTCTCCCAAATGCTGGGATGACACACATGTGCCACCTTGCCCAGCTTATGTGTTGCTGGGGAATGGAACCCAGAGCCTTGTGCTCGCTTGGCATGTTATCTAACTGCTGAGCTACATCCCCAGCGCTGCCTGACTGCATTCTAAAAACCCGCCATAAAAGCATACCCCAAACCTTTCCTCGGATAGAAAACTCTCCTGACATCACTACCCTCGCCGTCACTCTCAAGCTCTTCCACCGACCCCCTCTGCCCCTGTCCTTTCACTTTAATTAGACTGCAATTTCTTGGCATGTCTTTCTTTATATGTTGTCCTCATTATTTTCATTTTCTTTCCAAACCCCAAAAGTGCGTATTCTGAGGCTTGCCTGCTTCTCAGGTGTTTTACTCAGACCTGCACTGCCTCATTCCTGGTGCACAATCCCATCTCCTGCTTTCATCATCAAATCGCACTCGTCCATTGCAGCATCCTCCCCTCGCTGCTGGTCAGAATGGAGCAAAAGTCTGCTTCCTGCTTCTTGGTCTGAATCTCATCCTGGTCACGCCTACATGCATGAATCACTTTACTATGGTGTCTCGAGTCCTTTTGGAAATGTGCCCAGGAAAGGGATAGCTGGGTCAAAAGGAATTTCTAATTTTGTCTTTTGGAGACTCTCCATACTGACTTCCACAGTGGCTGCACTGGGTCTCATTTCCACCTACAGTGTCGGGTGTGTCTTTTCCCCGCTTCCTCACTAGCATTAGCTCCTTTTCCACATCCTTGATGACAGCTGTTCTGACTGAGGTAAGATGAAATCTTGAAGTTGTGACTGCATTTCCCTGATGACTTAAGAAGATAAACAGCTTTTTATGTGCTTCAGCCTTTTTCATGATATTTTTCTTGAGTCACAAAACTCAAAATCAAAAAAATCTGCTATTAGTTTCTCTATGAGTTTTCGATAACATTCTAGAACATTTGTTTACCACCTTCTTTAAAAAAATATCTACTTTGCTTATATAAACCTATCCATTTCTACCTGTTTATTCTTATACCTTTGGTCCTTCCTCCTCATCCTGACATGCTGATGTTTTGTTTCTCACGTGTTCTTTGAGTATGTTTGTGTTAGAGAGGGGAACATGGAAGGTAAGTACCTGAGAGTAACCCCTCCACCTTCTAGAATCTCACTTTCTCATTGCACAGAGTGCCCATTAGAATGATATGCAATTAGTTAACATTGACATAATCCCAACATTCCTATCTGTATTATCTTCAATGCAGATAATTCTTCTGAGTTTCCGGCCAACATATCCAAATGCTTCCTTAATCCATTCCATTATCCTGATAGCCCAGGGCCAAAATCGCTTTCATTTCTGTGGCTCTCTTTTATAGAAAGATAGAAGCATCTACTCCAAGCCAGAAACCCTACAGTTATCTTTGCTATCCTCCCAAGAGGTTGTAATCATAGCCAATTAATGTCAAACAGAAATTTTCTGCTTTGGTTCAATTCTCATTACACTCTCTGCTCGTTATGGCATAGATCAAAAACCTTTTCCATCTGTAGCAAAAGAATGCTCGAATTTGTCCCATTGCCTCTTGTCATTCCTTTTTGTGAATTTTGTTATTTCTAAAACTTAAATGGGATCAGATTTAAAATATTTCAATAACTCTCCTCTGCTGTTAGGGTTAAATTCAAGTTTCCTTTAAAAAAAAATTCTCTAAGCTACCTGCAATTCTCAGTTGGACCACCACTTTTTTCTTTGTCTTCAAGTTGCTGAACATGCTACTTCCTCTGCCTGCCAGAAATAAAAAGATTGTCTTGATAAAATACACTTCATATAAAATTTCATTCAGCTGTTGCCTTTTTAATTTTTGGGGGGAGGCCTTTTCTAACTTCTGCAAAACTGTATTAGACATTTCTTCTATTCTAACATATGCTTTTATAGTATTTTTTTAAAGTTCACACTTCCTTTAATGTTGTTCGTCGCATTTTCAAATTAAAATACCCATCTTTAGATTTTATTCCTCTCCCGGAGTAACTTTCAAGAATCTCTGTGGATAATATGGCATTAATTATCATATGTCGATTGGCAGATGCTCAGGGTATTAGCAAAGTGACTTGGTGGATCATGGGAGGGTTACTTCCGCGTCTTCTACTGTCTCCTCCCTCCTTCTCTGGCGCTGGTTCTCTGTTTCGTTTCCTGACTGCCAAGGAGTCAGCACCTTGTTCCACCCTTTTCTCTGTCATGCTGCCTCTTCCTTGGAGCTAGCCATGAGCTAATTCCTTGAAAACCGTGAGCCAAATGAAACCTTTCCTCCTTGCAGTTGTAAATATTGGATACAAACTGATTAAAACTGAAGCTCCCTTATTCTCTAAACAATCTTGATGAGTGCTTATTACCTCTTCCAGAAGTCTTTTATGTTGCTTTCTAACTTTTTTAGATCGTTTAAAGGCAGATCAGCATTTTCTAGAACCTCAAAGTGTAGACCAAATATTCTTAATTCCTTTAACGTACAATCAAGGACAACTTATTATGTCTGACTAATTTTAACAGATATTTGGGCATTAAAGAAGTGCGTGTCATGGGGTGTGTAAGGGGAGGGACAAAAGGAGAGTGGGAAAGTCCTTGTCACCTTGACAAGAAACGTAGGTGCACAAAATGCTCAACTACATTGTAAACTTTAAATGTTGTGCTTATACATATCAATACAAAGGGGGGAAAGCTACTTCATCAAGGGCTCACAGGCTCGGAGACCTACTCAAACACGCAAGAGATTTACTTGTGAGGCGAAAGCTCAAACCTCATTGTGAAGAATTTCTGATGCTCCCAGTTTGGAATTTTAACTTCTAATTTTCTAGAGGGAGGGAAAAAAAATTACCCTGCTTTTAGCTGGGGTTTATTTATCTCTATCTCTCAATATTAGAAATTCCTTCTCACATAATATAATCTCCATCATACACATAACACAGTAAGACTGGTTTGTGATACTTTTCCAAGAGGTTTGCTTGTGTTTGCTATTTTTAATTGCCCAGTCAGAAATAATTTAGTGTATGAATAATCAATTACATTGAATGAAGCTCAGACCGGTTTATTTTCAGAATGCTTCTTCTAGTTATGGGGAAAATGGTATCTGCAATTTTCTTAGGACTTTGCTACTATCTCATCCTCTGCTGTGAGTAAATATTTGAACAAAAGATATATTCACCTCTCCTAACAACGAATAAAAATTTCTAGGAACAGTTGCATTGAAATTCACACCTAGGGAAAGAAAACATCACCAACTCTACATACTCTAACTCTTGAAAGAGATTCTTAGTTACATTTTCATACTTTCACATTTAACTTCTCTGGAATTCTGAATTATGTACTTTATTTCATTGATGATTCCACAGTTTTCTAAGAAAAATGGATAAATTTTTACAACTGTGTAATTACAACCTTCTGATGATTTCCCTAAAGCTGCTTTGCTCCAACAATCTTTTACTTCTAAAGTAAAAAAAAAAATATTGCTAAGCACCTTTAAAATATTGATTTCCTAGCTTCTTAAGGTCTGAGGTGCCAGCTGTGTACTACATTTTATATACATCATGCAGTGTTATAACTTATTTATGCACTACTTTTCTATCTCTTGGCCAGAGAACACTGACTGCTGTCCCATATGTCATTGTACTCCAGGCAATAGGTAAGGGATTCAAAACATATAAAGAGTGTTGTTGAATAAATAAATAAAATGACAAATAGATAAATTATTCAAATGCCTGGCCATCCAATGACTTGAACCTGTCTACAAAAATCTCTACATTAGTTTTCCCCTTCCACACTCAGAATGAGATGTCTTTCCTTGCTCCAGTTCATAGTTAGTATTTCATTTTGTGGTCTGACTTCTATCCTCTCATTCTAGTTAGTCATTTTGGATTCATCATAACTTATATGAAATAAAAAAATACGTGTGGCTTTCTTTTCTGACTCCTCTTTAGCCCCTTCCCACTTTTCTTCCCTCACCTGTTAAATCACGCCTTCCTTTCCTGTCTTGCATGAGTTGATGACACTGTGGCCTTTACTTCCTCATTCACTCAGTCACTCACTGGAAATTATTCCTGGAATTTTAAACTATACTCATCCACTTATAATTTATTGATTCCCAATTAATTCATGGTGAGTGTACGGTCAGGAGTGGGGCTCAGCAGAACTTGGAAGGATGTACTCTTGTCCCCAGCTTCTCCCTACTTTCTGTCGTTGATTGCCACAGCTTGAGCAGCTTTTCTCCACCATGTCCTTCCTCCATGCTGTTTCTGCCTTACAGCGAAGAGACCATAGACTCGATCTTCCGAAAACTATAAACCAAAATAAACCTGTGCTTGTTTAAGTTGGGGCAATTTTGTCCCCAGTACAAAAAGCTGAATAATACAGTCTCTGAGAGGCCACACTGTCCTTCGCTCACAGTTTACTCATGTTCTTTGCTTTGAAAGTTCTATCTGCAGGTTCAGTTCAATATTTTTCTTTCAGAAATAAAGAGCCATCACCAATTCTCGTGGCCAAACCAAGTAACAACCTTTGTCCATTTGTAGCTTCAATGCATATTGTTAACATGATACTTTCTTGACTTGTCTGTAAATATCTATTGCCCAATAAACAATTAGCTTCTTGAGATCAAAAACAATGATTTTAATTCATGTTTATGACAGCATGTGTAATGCTGTGCACACACTAATATTTCTGTACACATTTATTGAATGAAAGTTGATTGATTCCACTGAGTAATTCTGTTTAAACTTATAGTAAAGAATATAGAAAAAAGCCAGGATGCTAACATTTCATTTGGCTAGTTGTTTCCATTTTCATGGAGAAATCGAAGATTAAAATAAGAAAAGTACCACCGGTATGTTCAAAATTACCTGGATTTTCAGTAATATTAGATTACTAGACTAGATAATGTTTGAAACATAATGTAAACATGATCAATGGGGGAACAGGAGAGATTTCTCAGAGAGAGAAAAAAGAGTGAGTAGAAAAGATGTACAGTTCTCTCCACCCACATTATTTCTAATTTCTTATGAGCATATTGATCCCTCTGTTATTTATTGATATTGAGCACCCACAGTGAGTCAGCATCATGGTGAGACCTAAAGGCCACCAAGAAGAGAGGGATTCAGCCTCTGCCTTAAAGAACTTCATCCAGGGGGAGAATTCACCTCCGATGTAAATATGTTAAAAGAAGGTAGAAACTACCAGACAGACAAACCCATTTTTGTATAATTACAGAGAGAGGCATGCTCAATGAGATGAGAAAGACTAAGTTGCAATTACTTGTGAGGAAAGTGGCTACCAATGAAATGATATCCGTGCCCTGGAACAAGGTCTCCTGAGATAGCACTCCACAACCTTCCCCGAACCACACCCCCTCCTCTGCCCCGACTAATTGGTTCAGACCCTTCGAGAAAGCAACCCACGTTGACTAATTACCTTCACTTAACTAAACACATTTTTGGAACCATTGTTTGCACATTGCATTGTGTTTACTTAAATACATTTTAAAATTTTTAAATATAAAATCATTTTAAAAATCATATTTCTAAATTATGTCCCTGTGGATGCTCGATACTTCTTAACACATGGGCTGAAAGTGACTATTACCATTAAGAAGGAAGGATCAAGTTCTCTGGTAATTTTCATTTTTAATTTATTTATAAAATGGTGAAATATATCATTGAAAAATATTCCTAAATCAATATGCACATTCTGATTTTTGAAAGAAATAATTTTTAAACATAAATTATATTCCTTACCTTCCATCTTTTAATGTTACAGTATATATACAGTACTAACATGATTTAGTTTTTTAAAGGTCAAATCAGTATTAATTACAGAAAGTTCTGTTAAATTCCACCAGAGTTCCTATATAAAATGGATTGTGATGTTGTAACTTCTTTAGTTTTGAATTCCTCACATTCTAATAGGAATGACAAGTAAGCCAAAATGGAACACAGCATCATAATAGATATCTAGGAACTGATCAATATAGTCAGAAAGAGCCAATCCACGCTCTGTTACTTGCTTTTACTTCGTCTTGAAAAAGTTGGAAAGTCTGAATCTGTTTTCTTATTTGTAAAATAAGAAGGAAGTGGATATGCAATAAAGAAATGAGCCCAAAGCACTTGGTAAGCTACCTGAACTTGGCACATAAGTGGCCAAACTAAGGCTGTGACGATGAGACGTAGAAGCAAAAATTTCATAGATGTTTTCATAAAAGAAAATATAAGACCAAGGAAATTGCATATCTAATAGCACATATATCGATTCATGAAAAGTGTTAGCTTCTTATTTACAGCAAGATGACTTTCATTCTGAAAGAAGAGGGAAGAAAGAAAACTTGTTGCAAAATCAATTATAGAATTTAATGGAAGTAATGATTTACATTAGAGGCACAAAAACTGCTCAGAAGTGCTTTGCTCACTTTACCAATTTCTCCTTTAATAAAAGTCAAGCGTATGTCTTGTTGGTAGAATTTCAGCAGACATAGATATTTCAGATCGATGTGTTATTACTTCTGAAGAATACTTCCAGTTTAAAAATATCAGCAGAACAACTAACAATAGGTAAAATGTGGAAAACACAAAAATACCCATCAATAGACCAATGGATACACAAATTGTGGTATTTGTACACAATGGAATGCTACTTTTGTATGAGAACAGGTAAGTATGAGACTTTTGCAGGTACATGGAAGCAACTCAAGACCATCATGCTCAGGTGAGTCAGACGCAGTCATAGAAGATTAAGTATCGAATCGTTTCTCTGAGAAACCTAGACCACAGCCATTCTGTAGAACCAAATGGGCACGATGGGAACAAGCAGGCAGTGGTCAGGTGTGGAAGGGTTGGAAAGGGAGAGGGGAAAGACTTATAGTTTTTCCAGGATATATACGCACCCGAAATACTCAACTCAATGTAAACATTTTCTATTGTGTGTGTGTGTGTGTGTGTGTGTGTGTGTGTGTGTTAATAAAACGGAAAAAAGCTAAAAATGAAAAGTGTAAAATGATAAAATAAAAATATCATTTAGAACTATACAAGAGAATATAAAATATAGGCCAAAGAATATACATTATAAAGATTCCTATTTACTGTGAAGTCTGTGAGGTCAAATTATCAAATGATTTGACAACCTGTGACTGAATCTCTGTCCTATTTTCAAAGCACAATATTTACTGTCAGTCAGACTGAAAAAATAAACACCATCTCAAAAGACTACCTCTATAATTGTAATGTGTTTGTACTAATAATGTCTGTATGGATTGGGTCATTTTATTAGTAAGGAGAAAATATAGAGAATCAATTTTAATTTTTGTTTTTAAAAAATCAGTTCATGTTTTGGAATAAATTCCAGTGCTCAGGTTATCTGTTTAGAGATCTAGCTAGCAGGGAGGTGTAGATTTTCAGCCTCAAAGGTATCCTTGCTCCTAACCCATCGTTTTTTGATTAAAATAAAATTGTCTAGACTTTCCCTAGTCCATTATCATTAGAGAAATTATTTAAATTTTAAAGGTCATACTTTCTTTTTATACTTTTAAACTTCTATATATATATATATATATATGAGCCGTGGGTATAGTTCAGCAGCTAAAGTACTTGCCTAGCAAACTCAAAGCCCTGGATTCACTTCCCCAGCACCACATAATCTGGGCATGGTGGTACACACCTATAATCCCAGCACTTCGGAGGGTGAGGTAGGAGGATTCCTGTGAGTTTGAGGCCAGGTTGTTCTTAGCGAGTGCAGGAGCAGCCTGAATGTCAGAGCAAGACCCTGCCTCAATAAAATTATATTAAAGAAAATAATTTTGTTAACTTATAGATTTGGCTTATTAATTCACCAGATCACTAGAGGACCCTCATACCTAGATTATCTTATTGAGTGAATCAAAATATGTCTTGTCCTAAGGTTATTAAACCTTTCACATACCAAATACTCTTTAGCTAAAAACATGGGATAGTTCTTCAAACCTAACAAAATTTTTATATAGTTACAGAAAAAATATAATTGTAGAATGTCAATATGTTAATATATTCTTTTATTAAAACTATTTCAACAATATAACTATATATCACCAAAGTTTTGAGTCATTAAGGTGGAAAATATGTCATTAAATTCAATTAAAATGATTTTAATTAACTTACATTCCTCTTAGGGAAAGCACATTTTATTTCAAACAAATAATGGTGTTATTATTAAAAGGGATAATGACAATCTTCATTCTGAAATCTTCAACAAAGAATTCTCAGGTTCCAAATTTTTTTAAATCTTACTTAATTATAATTTGGGTTAATGTCTTTCATTGAATGAACATAAAAAACACAAAGTTTTCCTCCAGAGCAGTTCTTCAAATGATACTGGCTGAGTATTTCTCCAGCCTTTCTTGGAAAGGGCAGGTAAAGCCTCCTCAGCTGGAGAAAGTCTAAGGCAACTACGATCACCCTGTCCCGTAGAATCCTGGGCATTCCAGTTGTATATGCACTGCTAAACATAGCATAAATGAATATATAAATAAATAAATAAATAAATAAATAAATAAATAAATAAAATAATTTGTCAGGCCTTCTTCTTCAGCAGAAGTTTAATGAGATTTATCCTTACCTGTTCCCTTAGCCTCTCATTCCGACTCTGTACTTTGATAGTCTATCAAAATATGGTGATTTCCAGGACATTGGTAGTTCCTAAGCCAATCACAACAGTTTTGCCTTTCTATTTCAAGTGTCCAATGAAATTATTTGACTAACACTACCCTAGGGACACTCACAGAATGGTGCCATGAAACCACTCAGTGAACCTACTTCTAGGTCCTACTGTGACTCTTATGCTACTCACAGTTGTCTCAAAACATTCTGTATTTTGGGCTCCATATCACCATGATCTCCTCATCCAATAGGCCTTCGTAGGCTCCTCCACTCACTCAGTCTTCTTTTCTTGACTGTTGCCAACATTTCTGTTGAGTTCATATCAAATATCTTACTCTCTGCTGAATTTATATATTTGTTTTTTGTTTTTTTTTTTTGAAATTCTGCAATTCTAATCCCACAGTATTATTGTTGCCCTAATATGGCCTTGGTGTTCCTGAGGAAATTTTCTGTTCTTGCTTTCTATTAAGCAAATCTGTAAACTCCAGCTCAGTGACTGACTCATGGTAGAGGCCCTTAAATATTAATACTTTTCCTTCTTCCCAGTATACAACTTGCCTCTTTTGAACTTGTTTCTTATAAATAATCCTCCTTCCCCCAAGCACTTTAGGTCCCAGGGGATCATCCCACTGAATACAGTTTTGTAACAAGATAGACTAGGAAATAGTGCTAATAAGTGCCACTATTTTTATTTCTTTAGGCCATAGAATATACTAAGCTATTGCTATAGATGAGCTCATTAAGAAAGCTTAAATTAGTTTAACATTCTTAAGGTTTTAGAATTACTTCCATAACTTTCTGACACTGTCGACTCCCTGAGTGATTATTTCATAGACTAGACTTACTGAAGAGAAGGAAACTTCTACAATCCTTCTTTCCCCTCAAGCAACCCTCATGATAAACAAAAGATATATTAGTCCAAATTCTTATTTAACATGAATAAGTCTTATTTTCTTTTTAAAAAAGCATTTATTTCTCCTAGCATACACCTGAGAACATGATTTACATGACTTTAAATAATATTTAGCCAAAAATTCCTTGTATTCCTTTGCACATAGTTATCTAGAGACAGGGAAAAAGGAACAAGCTGTCTTTTCTTAAAGGGTTGAGGGATCAACGTTTCATTATTTTGAATATACATAATTTTCTGCAGAATATGTCTTCTGTTTTTGAAAGAGAGCAATAACAATTGTGCTACCTACTTTTCTAAACCTTAAAAAAAAGAAACGGAGGGAGAATATTGTTTTGCAAAACACACATGGATATCTACTGTATGCAGTGTGATTTGTCCCTAAGTAGATTTGGAAGGGATGTAGAACTCACATATTAACCTGATCTAAATTAAGCTAAGATTCTATTTTCTAACTAAATTGCAAGTAACACCCACGCAGCAGTGAATCTCTCTCTCTCCCTCTTTTTGAAACAAGGTCTTGCTCTGTAGTTTAGGCTGCTTCTGAACTTACTGTGGAGCCTAGGCTGACCTTGAACTTAAGTAATCCTCCTGCCTCAGCCTCCCAAGAATTACAAGCATGTGCCAGCACAAATATCTTCCAGCAGTGAATCTTTACACAGGGTGTTCCATTGGCAGTCACTGGGTGATAGCTTACCAGACAAATAGAGGTAACATTTTCTTTTAAAAAAATTATTCTGAAGATCACCCAGCATTCTAGAAATTTGTTTAGTACTTACCATATGTTTTTTAAAAAGATAAATTTGGAATTAAATTCCTACCTATAGAAATCCTTCAGATGTGTTGAGGTCTTATAAATGTATGTAAAATTTTTGATTTCTCACAAACACAAAAGTAGCCTTTTTGCTTGATATAATAACCAAATAGTATTTATATAAATGGTATCTTTGACCCGAGATAATCCTCCTGAGTATGTTGTTTGTGCACTTAGTTACACACACACACACACACACACACACACACACACACACACACACACACAAATTAAAGAAATGTAGAATGTGTGAGAGTTCTCTTTTTTTCTCCAGGCTGAACACCTTTCTTTTTTTATGAAACTAGTAGACTGAATTCCTCCTTCGAATTGTCGTGTATTTTAATTAGAGAGCTGGGGAAATTGCCTTGCTCTATTTTCTCACCCGTGTTGAACCATAATGACTAGCTTCAAGCTGTCATCACAGATATGATATTTGGAGCTGCCCTGTCACATGGATGATTCCTTTTCTCCATGGCAAACCCACATCCTTTTTCTTTTCTTCATAAGTGAGCAAATTAGGAGGAAGGTAAAATGAATAAATCCTCATTACATTATAGAAAAGAAAATTGTAAACTGCTTACATAAGCTGAATCAGACAAATTAAATAGTGAGAAGCGTCTTGTTATAGCAGAAGAAGGCAGGATGACTTTTTAACAATTGGCAAGAGTCGCTGAAGTGTAAATACTCTAATTTCATACCTGGCCCAAATATGTCAGGAATGATCTACCTTCCACATTTGAAACATCATTCCATCTTACTATAGAATAGAGTAGGCTGCATTTGAAGTGATATTCTTAAATAAAACTTTTTAGACTGTTTAAAATTCTGCCTTCTCATGATACAAATGAGCCTGCTTCTTTTTTTAATAAATTTTTCACTCATTTTTCTCTACTAAATATGTATTAACGAAAATAGGCTCATTGTCTTAAGGATCTTTTTATCCCATATTTTTACTTTTTAAATATTAGTTCTGACCATGTCTTAGTCACTTTCTTAATGTTGGAACAAAATATCCAACATCCACAACTCAAAGGAGGAAAGATTTATTTTAGTTCACAGTTTCAGAGGGTGTTAGTCCATTCACGGTGACCAGCAATGGTGGAAGCTCACGATGGCAGCCTGGCTGGAGAATAGCTACTCGTGGCATGGCAAACAGAGAGCAAGGAAGGGCGGAGCTGGCGTATACCCTCCCAGGTCACGTTCCAGTGATCCGCCCCTTCCAGCCATGCCCCACTCCTTCACAGAACATGAAATCCATAGCTATTCTACAAGAAGGAAATCAAGAACTTTCCAAAGTCAAATGACAAAGGAAGCACATCATATCAGATTCAGTGGGACACAACAAAAGCAGTACTAATGGGAAATTCACTGCTATGAGTGCGTATATGAAAAAAAATACAGAAGTTTGAAATTAATAATTTCAAAGTCCTTGGGAAACAAGAACAAGTTAAATCCAAAGATAGTAGATGGAATGAAATTATAAGAATCAGAGCAGAGACCAATAAAACAGAAACTAAAAATAAAATGAAAAAGATCAATGAATCAAAAAGTTGGTTTCTCAAAAGGATAAATAAAATTGATAAACTTCTAGCCAAACTCATTAAAAGAAGAAACAAGAAATCCACATCAATGTAATTAGGAATGAAAAAGGTAAAATCAAAACAGATACTATTGAAATTCAGAGAATTAAAAGAAACTGCATTCCAACAAATTCACCAACTCAAAAGAAATAGATAAATGCCTTGACACATAAGATACACTGGAATTGACCCAAGAAGATACAAGAACTCTGAATAGAGCAATAACCAGGGATGAAATTGAGGCCACGAAAAAGGAGCAACCAACAAAGAAAAATCCAGGACCTGATGGGCTCAATACAGAATTTTATCAGAACTTTAGGGAAGTGTTAGTGCCAATGCTCCTTAAACTCATCTTTGAATTTGAAAGAGAGGCAACACTGCCTACCTCCTTCCTGGAGGCAAGTATCATGTTGCTTCCCAAACCAGATAAAGACCCAACAAAGAAAGAAAACTACAGGCCAATTTCCTTAATGAATATTGATGCAAAAATCCTCAAGAAGATACTTGCAACAGAATGCTATAAATTATTTAAAAAATCATACACCACGACCAAGTTGGCTACATTATAGGCATGAGAGGCCGGTTCAGCATATGCAAATCACTTAATGTAGTACATCACATCAACAAAAGCAAGGACGGAAAAGCACACCATCATCTCAATAAATGCAGAAAAAGCCTTCGACAAAATAAAACCGCCCTCCTGATCAAAACTCTGATGAAAATAGGTATAAAAGGAGCCTACCTCAACCTGATAAAAGCAATTTATGACAATCCTGCAGTGAACATCATCCTAAAGGAGGAAAAGCTGAAAGCATTTCCCCATAAATTAGGAACAAGACAAGAATGTCTGCTCTCACCACTCTTATTTAACATAGTGCTCGAAATCTTAGCCAGAGCGATTCTGCAGGAGAGTGAAATAACCAGAATACACGTAGTAAAGCAGAAGCCAGTGTCCTCATTTGCAGATGACATGATATTTTACATAGTGCACCTCAAATACTCTACCAGAAGACTCTTAGACCTATTAAACAAATTCAGCCAAGTCAGGATATTAAATCAATACACAAAAATCAGTAGCATTCCTCTACAGCAACAGTGAAAACACAGAGAAAAGGATCATAAAATAAACCTATTTACAATAGCCTCAAAGAAAATTAATCACCTAGGATTCAACCAAATGGAGCAAGTGAAGGATCTCAATACTAAGAACTATAGTACTCGGAAAAAAGAAATTGGAGAGAATATTAGAAGAGAAAGACATTCCATGCTCTGGGTAGGCAGAGCCAACATTATCAAAATGAACATCCTATCTAAAGTGATATGCAGATTCAATGCAATCCCAATCAAGATGCCAAAAGCATTCTTTACATAACTAGAAAAAAATGACCAGAAAATTTAATTGGAGCCACAAGAAGCCAGGGATAGCCAAAACAATCCTAAGCAACAAAACAAAGGCAGGACGGATCAAAATACCAAATGTCAAATTACATTACACAGCAGCAATGATAAAAAAAATGACATGGTATTGGCACAAAAACAGACATACGGATCAATGGGATAGAATGGATGACGCCCAAACGTCCCCAAGTACCTTCAGCTATCTGATCTTCAACAAAGGGGCCAAAAAATACACTGGAGTAAAAGTAGCTTCTTTGTTAAAGAAAGCTGGTTAACTGCATGCAAAAAACTGAAACTAGATCTACAACTTTCACCATTAACCAAAATCAAATCAAAATGGGTCAAAGACTTAGACATTACAATGAAAACACTGAATTTATTGGGGGAAAAAGTGGGCAAAACACTTGAAGACTTAGGTATAGGGAAGGACTTTCTCAATAAAACACCTGAAGCAAAGATATAACACCAAAAATTGACAAATGGGACTAGATGAAATCAAAAGCTTCTGAACAGCAAAGGAAACAATCAGCAGAATGAAGAGAAATGAGATAGGATAAGAATATTTGCCAGCTGGTCCTTAGACAGAGGACTATTATCAAGAACATACAAAGAATTTAGAAAAATTGGACCTTCCAAAATAAAGGACCTAATCAAAAAATGGGAATATGAAGTGAATAAACAGTTCTCCAAAGAGGTGTGAATTGAAAATAAATACATGAAAAAAATTTGTTCAACATCTTTAGCCATCAGAGAAATGCAAATTAAATCAACACCGAGTTTCCATCTCACACCAGTAAGAATGGCTGCTATAAAGAATTCAAAAGCAACTAATGCCGGTGAGATTAGAGAAAAAAGGGAACCCTCCCACGTTGATGGTGGGGCTGCAAACTGGAACAACCACTATCGAAAGCAGTGTGGAGATTCCTCAGAAAACCGAACATCGACATCCCACTTGACCCAGTTATACCTCTCTTGGGTATCTCCCCCAAAGAGTTAAAAGTCATCACACTATAGAGAAACATACCCATGTTTAGAGCAGCACAACTTATAATAGCCAAACCTCAGAAGAAGCCAACATGCCTAAGTACAGATGACTGGATCAAGAAGATGCAGTATATACACACAATGGACTATTACTCTGCCATTCAGAACGACAAATTCAGGTCATTTATAGGTAAATGGATGCCCCTAAGAGCGTTATGCTCAGCAAAATGAGTCAGACCCAGAAAGTTAAATATCATATGGTCTCTCCAATATGAGAAAAAACAAACCAAAAAATGTGAAAAATACAGAAGAAAGTAAGAAGATGGAAACTGGGAAAAGGGAAAGGGGGAGTGAAAGGTTGGCAAGGGGAAAGGGAGGTGATATGTACACTTAAAAAAGGAAGAAGATACCAAAAAGAGGGAACTCCATGACATCCGTATGTGGCTCATACCATAGAACATTTTCATATGACATTCTATAAAAACTTAAAAGAAATATGTTAAATTGACTATAATTATTAGAGATGCAAATTTCCTATGTTTTATATGAATTCATATCTGAAATATCCTCTCATGACCATCATCACAGACAACTTTAACTCATATGTTACAGTTGTGTCAGTATCTACTCAGAGGAAAATGCTAGCTAAACTTTTAAGAGAACATCAAATTTAAGAAATTGTGGGAAAGTTTAGTAACAATCTCTATTACCAAAAAAGAATAATTAGTATTTGTTTTTACTTTGTATATTAATTACTAGAGACAAAAATCTGATTCTTCAAACCATTAATTGTTGACGTAATGCAATTGAAGAAGTTAAACTATCTAATACCATTTTATTTAAAATGACTGGTCTTTATGATCCAGAAATATTTATATAACCCAATACCTCTATCCTAAGATGTATGGCATACATTCTCTCTGAAAGACAAGTAACAAGTCTGCTTGTTTACCAACAGTTAGCAATGTGCAATACAGATAAAGACTTTCAGATCTAAGAACCTTAAAATGATGTCATGTATAACTAATTACATTTTACCTTAAAATTTCTGGCTGTAGTATTAAGGGTTTCTCTCTCTTTCTCTCTGCCATTTTCTCTGTCTCTGTCTCTGTCTTTGTTTCTGTCTCTCTTTTCCCATCAGGTCTCTAATGGCAATGAGAGGAAACAACAGTCTCAGCCAACATACAAAGACAAGATTCCTTTGCTGCCTGCAAGGGGGTTCAAGCCCGAGGCTGCTCCAGATCCTCTCTGGAACTCCTACTTCCGATTCCTTCACCTGGTGGGAAATGTCCACCAGGAATCTCAGATGATGAGGCTCAGTAAAAACAAACAAACAAACAAACAAAAAAAAAACCTCTTTCCCCCCAAATTGTTCTTTTTATTAATGTATATTGGGGGCGAGGACACGTGATAATTACATTCAACTTGGGGAATCGGTACATATGTCTTATTTCAGTTTTGTAGACAGGGTGGAATTTCTTTAAGTTATTTTCTGCCTTTCTCATCTTACAATATTTGTTATATCCATATATTTTGAAAAGAAAAACAGATAATAAGCAATAACTATAATAAGTAAATTATATAACATTTTAGAAGATAGATACTATGATTTAAAAAAAAAAGAAGGGCAGTTAAAGAAGCCCAGAACTTCAAGGCAATGAGAAAAGGCAGTGAGTAGGTTACATGAATGATGAGTGTTTTTCAATTATAGCTCATTAGATTAAATGATAGTTCTAAGAGAGACACATTTCTGAAAAAAGGCCAACTTATTCCATTAGCTGTATTCTTAAGTGTTTAGTATTCCGTAAGGCTAAGGCTGTTTAATATGTTTCCATGGGGAAACCGTGAAACCATGGTCAGTACACACACTTTATTATCTCTTTAGAAACATGCCCAACTGTTTAAAGCTATTCTCAACGCTTATTTTCAATGGCTAATTCTATGAAAAAAATTCAAGACTTTCATTCTAACCCATAAATTTAAAAATTGACGCTTTCTTTGGGTGAGCACTTACTCTTAAGGATATGGACAAACAGATTTGGGCTGTGCTAGTACATCTGCCGACCCCTGAAAACTCCTTGCCTGTGTATTGAAAAACACAAAAGTAACACATTCACCTTTGTATCAACCCTTCTAGATTCAATGGTGGAAAATCATCTCAAAGAAGTTTTGCAGTGAAATCTTTTATTGCCTCAAATTTTCTCCCAATTAAAAATTCATAAAATAGCTTTAAAATTCATCTTTTAGAACAAATATGTTCAGTTCACAGAGAAATTAGCATCCTTACTTTCTGGAAATAAAAGTAAATTGAGCGTAGGGGTGCATACCCTCAAGAAGTGCATGTAGCGTTAGGTGAGCTAGTAATTCTAGCTAAGACAGCCTATGGATTGCCTCTTTTCTAATATCAACAGAGAACTTTTATAAAAATAAAACCAAGACACTATTTTACTTAAATACATTTATAAATAACTTTTGAACAAATACTTTCTTACAAATACCTTTCTTACAAAAGGAAAAGTCTACACTCATCAACAAAATAATTACAGTTATTATTTTACTGATGTTGAAAATACAGAGAGATGTGATGAAAAGAATCTGAACTGAGCACCAGCGGTGCCACTCTGTCTCAGTTAGAATTCTTCGTATTCACAGTGTCCCACTGTTAATTTCAACAAAAAGGAATCCAGACTCTATTTATTCCCCTGATTTAGGAGATATCACAAATCAGGACTGTGATGAAGACTAGAGAAATGCGACTACTTTGTGAAGTTTTCCCAACCAGAAGTTTTAGGGAGATGTATTTCTACCGCATCTCTCTGATGATTTACCACACTTAATCTGTGAATAAGTATGTTCCTTCCTCTATGAGATATAATGTAGCCTGCTGTTACTTTGTGGTTTGTATGAAAGGGAATGAGCATTTTTTAAGGACTCTGTTGCCGTTACCCGAATCAGTGAAGGTTTTTACATCCCACTATTTACAGGTACGGGCATATATAATTCTCAAGGTTAGGACTGCTTAATTTCTCTGTTTAAAATAGTCTATGCACTTTGTTCTTTGAAATGTACAGGTATTCTGACTTTTGGTGTTTGCTTTCATTGCAAGGTCTAAAAAAATTCACAGAAGTTTCTTGATAGAATTCCAGAAATATCAATTGGTACCATTTCAACAGAATGGCAAGTAGATTTTATAGTATATGTTAAAATTAAATAAGGATACTAGCCATTAAGCAAACTTTATGCTGAGAATACAAAAGCCAAGTGAAGTCCTTCCAGCCAAGAAGCATTTTTCTCATTCTACAAATGTTCCTGCTTCCATTGCTCTTTTTTGAGACCAAGGTCCACAATTGGCTAAAGAAAAGTTATTTAAATTCACCATCTCAGTGAGCAGTATTGTTCTAAAATTGAAAGACACAGTCTCTGAGGAGGCAAAGCGAATATTGTGCGAGGAATTTATCTCTAGGGCAAATGTTTCCCATTTTCAGCTTCTAGCAACTCAGCCCTCTCCAAGGAAGTTACCTAATACTTTCATTTATAATCCGAGTGATATTTCTGACAGTACATCTGCTGCCTCTGACTGTGACTTTTGCCTCCCTTCCAAGTGGTCATAGTTGGTCACATAATCAGAAAAAAGACCTTTCCCTTCATTTTAGATATACTAATTTTATTGCAAAATATATCAAGTAGAAAAAGATAATTTTCCACGTAGCTCTGTACTAGTGCCCTAAGTCCTTAATGCTGTTAAGCATTTCTCCAGGCTTGATACTGAGTTGTCATGCTGCAGATTCTGCGCATAATTGCATCACTACAGCAATGTATATCTCAAGAAGTTACTCTTGACAAACATTGTTGTGATTTTTATATACCTGATCTCCTGGGAAGCTCTAAAGAAGTTGTTAATACCCCCATTTACAGGTGATAGGGGTGAGTTTAAGAGAAACTTCCACACCAGGAATGGAGGCCAAATTCAAGGCCCTCTACAGTTCTTTACTACTTAATACCATTTGTTCTCATAATATATAGCTTGATTGATACATACCAAAATGCGTTAGATAACAAAATAAAGCTTCATTTTAATTTTCATGGCAAAAAAGTTCTCAATGTATAAGTTCAATTGTTAGTGAGGTTACATTCCTAAAGTTCTTTCTCTGGGAAAAAGTCACGATTATATATAAAGCAATATATGATTGTTTACTTCCAGAAAATATTCACAAGTCGTGTCCATCGCTGTCCCTCAAAATCAACATCAACACAATTCACAAAATGATAAATTATAAAAAATAATTTCGTGCTCATATATTAAATACCTGCATGCAGAGATCTATAAATATTAAATCTGTATTTAGAAAGCATAGTATTGTTTATCCACTAAATCCAGCACATATGCACTTGGTAAACTTTATCTGGCACCTCTGTTTTACAATGTGTAAATGATGTTCTGGCTGACAGGAACATACCGCACATGACACTCTCGCTGTGCCTGAATCATGGCAGAGATATTACTAACGGCTACAAAGATCTGAGGTAGAGACCGAACAGAAATAATAAACTTGAATTCAGTTGTGATCATTTGCAAAGGTTTTCATAAGGCTGCATATATTAAAGTTTGATGTTTTAACTTATTCTTGAGCCAGGCATGGTGAGACGCATCTGTCGTCCCAACACTCTGGGAGGCTGAAGCGGGAGGATTGCTAGTTTCAAGCCTAACAGGGCAACTTAGTACTTAGAAAGATCCTGTCTCAAAATAAAAATGAAGAGTTGGGGGTCTAGGTAATGCAAAGGCCCTGGGCTCAGCCCCAGGACCATAAACATACAAACAAATAAATACTATACTTGAATTTTTATTCTGAATCTTATCTTCGTTCCAAACATAAGAAGTACCATTTGGCTTTCCAATGTATTCACAACAGCAGCTGTCATTAAACTGTTTCTGAGGCATCCAAAGAGCCACGGTCTGAAGTGTTTTGTCCTGCCCCCATGATGGATCCATTTGCCAGGTAAATGAAGAAATAATAAGAGAACGTTCCCTCTACCTTAGGTTGTCAGGACCGCAGCAAAACAGAAAACTAACGGTATTTTCTGTACTCTAGGCCCAAAAAGAAAAAGAAAGAAGGAGAAGAAGAAAATGTCAATGTTATCTTTTCATCATATACTACCTCACAAATACAGGAAGTCAGCATTATTTTTAAAACAGAAAACGTATGTTGTTGAGGAATAGTCAGGGAAGAAAATTTTCTGTTTTCTCGGAATTAAGAATTTCATTACTCTCAGATGTACATTTTCATGGGTTGCTCTGCCTTATAATACTTTCCTAAAACCGACTGGTTTAAAATTTCCTTCAGGCACAATCTGGAGTACATCTATTTCTCCCAGCAAAAATTATTACATGCATTTTTGCTTTGAAAATATGTACTTCTGTTTGTTTTCATAAGCAGAAATGGCTTAAGATAAATCTTTATCCTAAAATAAAATTGCAGCAAAATAACCCAACTATAGAAAGAGTTTTCATTTTATTTTTAAAAAGCAAAAGTTCTCATTATTCCAAGAGACGTGGCTCTGGGATTAGGTACCACAGCAAAGCCGACCCGTAGCATGTTCAATACAAGGACCTGCTGGTGTATGACTTTAACTCCCACAAATCCCAAAATATCCTGTGGTCAAGTGCGAAACCCCAAAGACGTGTGATCTGCTTTGCTCACTCGCTTCCCAGCTCTCTCCTAATGCCAGATGAGCTCTAGATTGACACCAGAGAGAAAGCGAAGTGGAAAAGAGGAACAAGGACCAGGGAACACGCTGGAATGGGCTTAGTATATTTCAACAGTTTTTGAATTTGACTTCTCTCCTCCCTTCAACACACAGATTTGTCTTAGGAAGCCACCACAAGAATTGATCAAATCAAGTTTCAGTAACTTCACTTTGGTCAGGAGTAGGAAATGATCTTAGAGGGTAAATCTGGACAAGAACTGCTGATTTTGAGATTTAAAAAAAACAAAAAAACTAAAACTAAAACTAAAAAATAAAACACAAAAACCTCTGCTATGGATTTAATTCAGTTAAAACTTTCGATTCTCAAATTTTGTCTTACTAGATTTACATACATGGGATAATTGACTTATTGGCCTCAAAAAAAGGTGGTATGGCGAGATATTTTCTTCATCACCCACTGTTGTGGTGTTAGTAAAGGGGTCCTGCAAAGATTCGCGTAGTGGGGACTCTGTTCCCAGGGCAGCCATGCTCAGAGGTGGGCCTAGAGAGGTGATAGGAGCAGGAGGGCACTACCCCATCTGAGGATTAGCCCTCTGATGAAGGACACATGAACGTCTGATGGGCTGGGAACCTGAAGCAAGGCAATGCGCAGTGTCTGAAGAGTGTTCCCGCCCCTTTCTCCCTCTTTTTCGCTCTTTCCCTCTCACTCTGCTTCCGGGTTGCCATGACTTGACAGGCTTTTCTATGCCAGGCTATTTCTGCCCGGAGCCACCTGACACTCTCTCTCTCTCTCTCTCTCTCTCTCTCTCTCTCTCTCTCTCTCTCTCTCTCCTTATATACCTATAATATAGATAGGTGGAGATGTGGATAGATACGCCAAATACATTTGTAATATATAAAATCCTGACCATAGTCAAAATATAACTGCCCTAGTCACTCTTTCATCCCCGGACGCAATACCTGGCACCCTCAACTTAAGGGAAGAGAGGCTTATTTTTGCTCACACGTCAGTGTCAGAGGTCTCCGTCTATCCACGGTTGATGAGCAATGACACAAGGTCATGGCATGGAGGCAGTGAACAGCTGCTCAGCCATTGCTGCTCGGAGCAGAGTACAATTAGGGGACAGCATCCCAGTGGTCCACCCCTCGTGACCTGGCCATACTTCTTAACAGCATAAGAAAGCATCAGTAGATCTGATTAACCGTCACAATTCGATCACTTTCAAATACATCAGGCTCTTGGGGGACACTCCAGGTATAAATCGTTAACAACAGCTACACAAAGTAAGCTAATACTCTAATGTTAATTATAGTAAAATTATGCAGCTTTCTATTAAGGTTTTTAGCTTCATGGCTTATTTAAATCAAATTTGCATTGGTATTCTACAAATTAAAATTTTAGCAAGTATCTTTCTTAGCTTATGTCAGGATGTGTACTATATAATTCCCCTAAAAACTCATGTTCTATTTTCCTCATTTTGAAGACAAATCTACATGACCCAAAACTAGACTTTAATAATATTTTTATGTTAGAGAGTTAATGTATAATTAAATTAGAAAGAATATTAATTAAAGTCTAATGAATACAGTCCTCATGGCAATAAAACTGGCAAGAAATTGATACTGTTAATAAATACTAATGAAAAGGGAAGTTCTGTTTTTTTGAAAAATACCCAGTTTCTTCAAGAGAAATACAGTTTTCATCAAGAAGTCAGAAATGGTATGATTTTGGTTCCTATTCATCAAACAATATTTGAAGATTTCAGAGTAGGCAGAAACAAGCACACATTTAAAACTAAAATATAAACAAAAAACAAAACAAAACAAACAAACAAACAAATCCCCCCCACCATAGAAAATCAGTCGAGACCATAGGAACAAATCAAATAACAAGGGACCTAGTAGAACCCCCAAGCCTAATGCTGACCAACAGGGAGAAACTGGTTCTGTCTTCCAGACTGTAAAAGCAAAGAGTGGGTCTCACCATCTGTGAGACCCACAATTAGGGCAGGTCAATCTCAAGATAAAAGAGGAAAACTCCACAAATACTTTGAAATGAAAAACTCCTGAGGATTCAAGACTTTTCAAAATTTTAACCAATATTATCAATGATCCTGCTAAAATAAGCAAGACACACCTTTGAAGTAATATGTACAAACGATCACTGGTAATCTCGTATTAAAAAAAAAAAAAAAAAAACCTCTTAAAGGCAAAAAAAAAAAAAAAATGAAATGAGAAGAAAGACCTAGAACCTAATGGGGCTCATTTTTGCATGATAGAGCTATAACTTGTTAGGGAGGGCTTAATTCCTTGGGTTTTTGTATCTGAAAATGTTCTTATACAGGCCAATCTTTCTTTTAAACTTATACATGTTATTTGAAAATACATGTATGAGAAAACAAAGTGAAATATAGAAAAGTGACACAAGCATAAAATAATTGCAGAATGAAAGCTACCAATATGAACTCCCTTGTGACAACAAAAAAATATGTTCACCACAGGAAGAGAGGAAACAGTGAAGGTAAGAGGAAAAGATGGGGCAGGGCGGGGTGGGGCGGGGCGGGCAGGGCGGGGTGGGGCGGGGCGGGCAGGGCAGGGCAGGGCAGGGCAGGGCAGGGCAGGGCAGGGAAGGGCAGGGAAGGGCAGGGAAGGGAAGGGAAGGGAAGAGCAGGCTCAGGAAGAGGAAGGGAGGAGAAAGGAGGGGCGTGGAGATCCAGATTGCAAGCAGCATCATGAACTCAGTGTCAATTATTTGAGAGAAACCGGCAAATAAGAAAGACACTGGAAGGTTGCACATCAGTGAATTTTCATTCAGTTTTTACAAACTAAGTAGAAAAAGACTTTATCAATGACTACTATTGAAAATTTAGACTGGAATATGAAACTAAAGGTGGACTGGCAGAATCTTGAAGAGCAAGCAAGTAATTAAAGAGCAATTTGGCAGACTCAATTTCTTTGTTTTACTGGTCTGGTACACTGGACTGAAGTTTCTGGACTTTAAAGAGATTTGATAAGGTTTGTGTTCTTTCTTTCTGGAGCAAAGTATAGAAATATCACTTTGACAACATGGACTGGTACATCAACTACATTTACGGACTTTGGGTCTTTAAGATGAAGCCAAATTCTGCAGAGATTTCTAGATGAGGATTGCCGATCTCTATTCCAGTCTCATATCCCTGCAGTTAAAGAAATACATATAAAATAGTTTTATAAATACAAAAATATCAGAGAAAAGGAAGGACAGCAAATATTTTTGAAGGTCGAGACCTAAACATGTCATTAAAATTTCCTCTATCAAGTTAAATATAACAAGATGCAATTTATCAATGAACACTGGACACTTTCAACTTTAATTTGAAAAATGATCACCTAAAAAAGCAACAATTGCCTTCAATAAAAATGAAGACGAGAAACATAATCCTTATCTCACACCCTAGGTTTTATACATAAAGTGTATATTCAGCAATACACAAGAAGGTTTTGATAAAACATTTTCAAATCTTCTTAGTGACAATTTTGTCATGTTTGACTCCTGATAAATATACATATAATTATGCATATGTATGTGTTGTATATATGATGATTATCTTTAATGGCTTTAATAAAATTTCCAAAGCCATTCCTGACATCTTAAAAATAGACGAGTTCTAAAAGGAGAGCAATGGCCCCTAAATTAGTGCATTTAAACCAATGCCCATAAAATGAAATACTTGTCCCATAGAGTAAAATACGCTTAAAACTGAAATTTTTAATAAGTATTCTGGATGAACTGCTGTTAAGGCCTTTGAAATGATAAGCCCATAGAAGGTTAGGTTTATATATCTAGCTTTACAGAATCACATCCTTAAAGAGAAAAAGTATAGGTTAAAATTTTAGTCAAGCAGATATTTAATGCACTATTTTAAGATACTTTAAAACTACATAATAATGAGTTCAGTTGTCCTAAAATGCAGAATTGAAAAAAAAAAGGCTAAAATGCCTTTTGTTAAATTTGGATTCCTGTAATAAAACAAATGGGTGGAAAGAAGAGACATTTTATAGAAAGGAACTGTGAAAGGGATAAAATTAGTTCACTTGAAAAAGGAAAGTCTTCCAGACTTCAGCAGCAGAAAACCCCGCAGCAAGTTTGATAAGGCAGCACTGGGGTTGAGGAAGTCACGGTGCAGTTTACAGAAGAAGACATTTCTCTTTTACTCTCATTGCAATGGATAACACTGATTCTTCCTCTAAAGGTCGACTTGTTGACTTAGAACACTGAGGACAAAACAACAACTTTTGAACACATGCCCTAAGACTCTAGTTTCAGATATTAAAGTTCTGTGGTTACTGCCATCAGTTTTATTTTGATGACCATATTTTGCTGAAGAAAGACATTTTATATTATCGAATCATTGATGTGTTATGGACGGAGAAAAGAAAGAAGTTAATGGCATTTAAGTGCCTACATATCACACCAACATCATATACTGTTGGATTTAATATTCATATCTGTCTATAGCAGGTGACATTAGTCCCATTTTGCAAACGGGAAGAGAGGCTTCTCAGAGTACAGGACCTAATTTTCTATTCAAACACATGGTTATGAGATTGCATTGAGTCACAGATCATCTATTACAGTGAGATTTCACACAGTTGGTGGCATAATCTGGATCTTTCTAGTTCATTCAATTGATACATGACTTTTCAGTTAATTTTAAACATATGAATTGGAACTTGGTGTTTCCAAATCTCAGCACAGCAGTTACAATAAATATATTCATTTATATCAGTTTGATTGTCACAACTTTAATAAGTGCAACTGTTTATTTTCCTTATTTTAGAATAAGGAAGATTACACACAGGAGTTGGAAGCTGCCCAAAATCACCCAGCTAATATGGAGCCATATTTTGATTTTGCAAGTATTCTTTGAGTATCTTAAATAATGCCTTTCATAAAATAAGGAACTACTCTAACGCACTCCTTTCCCAGCTCTGAATGTATAAATAGGTGGTAAAGTTAAAAGAAAACTTAGTGGCATGAAGCAATTTGTAAGAAATAAAAACCTTTGAAGAAGTAGTTACGTTTAATTCAACAAAGTCAACATACTGAGCCATTACATATATGTTAAATCCATATATGAATATCATATACACACAAGATTTTAATAATAACTTGACATACAATTATCACTGACTCATCTGATTTTATTCCTTCATTCTCCCTGGTTCTTCCTTTGTGTGCAACCCTTTTATTAGTATTCCCTGGTCTGACATTTTTATTCTAAGCAAGTAAAAAGTATAACCCTAAACGCCTGATAGATATTAGGCTCAGAAGTGATTTTGAAAGGTTATTGGCCCATAGAACAGGAGGATTTGCACCTAAGCCGTATCAGTGCCAATGATCTGAAGCTGCTGCCCAGCCCGAGAGACCTGGATGGGCAGCAAGTGTGAACTGCTTCGAGATTTAAGACCATTGGGTGAAATAAATTATTCTGAGGCTTTATCAATAGCAGAAATCGCTGTAAATACGTAGCTGTTTTATCTTCCTTCTTTCTCCTCTGCTAATCTCACAAGCTTAGGAGTTCGTGTTCTCATCTAAATGCCAGCCTGTTACAGGAGGCTGACAGCCACTCTGTGCACTGCTAAATAGATACATGGGTACTTGTTAAAGTGCAAATTTACAGGGATTAATCAAAGCATTTCTATGTGCCAAAATTTTAAATAACAAATTTATCTGAACTAGACTTTGGTTTTTCCACTCAATACAGTAGGGATAGTTGTGAGCAAATTAAAATTTCTTTTGCAGCTGAAATAATTTTTCTGCTATGTTTTTCTTCTTTTTATTCCTGTGAGACTACTGAAGAACAGTGCTTAGTACTGGTCTTTTTGCCATCTTAGAGTGTGTGCTTGTCTGTGAGTGATCTCCAGAGTGAGGTATGAAATCACCTCCTGTTTCTAGCTGTTGCCAATAAGGAGGGTCGGTGCTTGAGGCCTATGGCAGAAGCAGAATCCCCATGCAGAAGCAATCCTACAAGCAGCAGGTCATGAAGCACTCCTGCCACCCTCAGCAGAGTCATGAACTTCAAGACAGACTTTTATTGCAGACTTTTGTGATTCCCCCTGTATTAGTTTGGGTTCTTTCAAGGACAGAATTTACAGATTTTATCACAAAAGGATCTATTAGGAAGGCTTACAAATCTAAGGATAGAGATAGTCCAAGATGGCTGCTCAGTCATGAAGTAGATCTCCTTCCTGGGACTGCAGAACAGCCCATGAGATCACAGTCTGCTGTAGATCTCAGGCGAAGACTGAAGCCTGAAGATCAGCGACTGGAGAGCAGCAACAGACAGACAGGCACAAGTTGAGACTGGAGCAAATCTGTGCTGACGGTCTGCGATGTGTAGCAAGGCGGCATCTGTAGACAAAGGTGAGATCTTTCCCAGAGAAAGAAGCTGTAACAATTGTCCTTCTTCCTCCCTTTTATACCCTTGGAGTTCCAGTTGGCCCTCCCACATCTGGGTGGGTGCTCTTCTCTCATAGGCCAGCCCACAAATGACTCACACTCTAATCCAGACCAGTTCTTGATCCTTAATCTAGGGTGGTTGACAAATCCTAATCCAGGTGTGGTTCCTGATCCCTTCAAGTTGACATAATACCTTCAATGGTCACACCCCAAAGCGACACAAAAGGAGGAAAAGTTGGTGAGCCTGACTGATCATATCTCTATAAAACTGCATTGAAGAAGTTAAAGAGAGTAGAGTTACAGCTCAAAAGAAAATACAAACAGATATTAATGCAATGAAAAAGCCACAATTTTAACCTTTCAAATTAAGCATTATGTTAGTCACTTTCCCATTGGTGGAACAAAACACCCAGTGTGTGAAACTTAAAGAAGCAGAGACTGATATCAGCTCATAGGTTCAGAGAGTTCAGTCTGTGGTTGGCTGGCTTCGAGATAGAAACCCATGATGGAAGGGCATGACCGAGGATAGTTCAACTCATGGCAGCTAGGACAAGAATATACTCTTCCAGGGCACAACCCGGTAACTGGACTCTACCAGCTGGGTCATACATCCTAAAAAGACACTCAGCTCTGAATTCATTAATGAAATAATTAACACACTGATGACTAAAGCATTCCTGTGATCTAATCCTCTTCAAAAGCACTACCTCTGAACACATAACACATTTAGGGGACACTTAGATCTAATCTGTAATGGCCAAACTCACAAAGTAAGAGAAAAATGAAATCCAAAAATTGCCTGGCATGAAAATTTTAAAAGCAAGTACCCATAAAGTTGTCTTGGGGGAACTTTTAATTTATTTTGCTGGGAAAATACACATATGAGCAAATAAATTTTTCCAGAGAAAATAAAAGAATCATAATGGAAATATCTAATACTGCTTATAAAGTATTATCTTTAAAACTTTGGAATGGAATATTGTCAATTGTCTATATCAAATTGCTAATTTTAGGAAGAACAAGTAACAGGGAAATGCGTTGAATGAGAATGAACAGGATTCTGCTGTGTAGGACTCTATCGATTACAGCTTCTTCAGCTTGCAAATTACAAGGAAAAGATTAAGGAAGACTTTAAAGATTCTGCAGAGACATACCAAGAAATTTCATATATGAAATATTTCTATAACCTCCAAAATAATCTCATAAAACCTTTGAATATTAAGTAGATATTTAAAGCTAGTAAGGAATTGTGAATATTTTCAGCATAATGGTTTTCTTGGCCATGTTTCTCTCCCTGACCTTGTATTTATTTATTATTTGTATCACTTCCATTAGGTTTTTTAAAATTATTTTTATCTTTGCTGGAATTACCCTTCTGGTCATGTGTACTGAAAACCCTCTGTGACATGGTTTTAATTTTGTCTGAATATTTCGGTACGATGACCAATGCAGGTTTGATACTACAGACTCTCTCCTGAAAGTGTCTCTAAACATTTTATCATATACCAGGCCATGAGTATGAAGTGTCAATGACAAGTGAAGTAGACGCACCCAGAGGAGCTTATCCCTGAAATTGCCAGTGTGAAGCAGAGAAGGGTGAGATGGTAGCTGAGCTGGGTCTGGGCTTTGCTATCTCTTTAGTTAGAGTCAATTTGTAGCTAGTTTCAGATATTCGGAGAGTACAACAACCCTCAACAGGACTTGTCATGTTACCAGAAATTTGCCCTGTGTTCTTTAGCTCTGCCCTCAATCTTCTGCGAGCTCTGAGTGTAGAGGAAAGATCTCTCCATTCTCACTTTCCGTTCCCAGTCAGTGAGTTCAGCAAGCCCTGAAAGGCATTGTCTCAACTCCCAATCTGCCCCGAGCTAACCACATGCCCAGGCTGGCACCGAGAAGCCCCTCCAGCACTCCTGCCATCCTCCAATAGGGGCAGGCAGCTTCTTGCTTCCACCTTGAACACTCCCTGTCGTATCTCCTGCCCAGTCTACCAATATTCTATCATTACATGAGCACTTGACCCAGAATCATGGGAAGGAACGGAGAGCTGGGCCTGTCTAATTTATTCCCTGTAGGCCCTTCTCAGTGTTCTACAGCACTCAACCAGATCACACTCCATTTTTAAACATGAAGTCGTTAGCTGATTTTGTTTCACCTCACCTGTGGGACTTTTTCCCCCTTCCTTTTCATGCTCAGCCAGGAATCAGAGTAATCTTCAATCTCTTATTTCCTAAAAGGATGCATCTTGTTTTTCAATGTTTTGAGATCAATTTACCTCCTCGTATGCAAATTTCACTGGTTTTATAGCATACTTACTTTGCTTTTCTTTTAAAAAGCCAGATAGTATTGTAATTTTCTACATATTCAGGGCATGTGGAAGTTCTCCAGTTGAACCTGCACCCTTCAGAAATACATACTAAGATGAAAAGGTATGGAGCTGGTGAATTGTGTTAACATAGTAAGTGAGACAGAAGGGAGTGAGGTAGGATGCAGACACAGGGAGAGTGGCCCTTGCTGGGACTATTGTAGACCTGGGTGTTAGGCAAATGGATGCTTGTGGTACCATTGCCTCTACTTGTAATGGCTAAATATAATAAAAAGATTTTTAAAACGGATACAGTGAAAATAGAAGCAAAACCTTAAAACATCATGGATTTGGGTTGATTTTAGGCACTTGTCCAGAGCTCAAGAGAGCAAATCAGCATAAAATTTAACCACAGTAACTGAGCTCTGGTTGATTGTTCAAAGCATATAGCTACTAAGCAAGGTGTAACCAACTGACTGGTTGTTAGGCTAAGCTTTAGCCAATTAGGTTGATTTCCATGGCTTATTATTCTATCATCGTTGCCTGAGCTCATTGTTAGCTTGAGTTCTCAGAACCTGCTCTCATCCTGAGAGCTACTCTACTTGTCAATCATGCTTGTTTGTGCATTGATTTCATCTTTGCTCACATAAACTACACTCAACACAATTGGCCTGAGGAATTCCCACATGTAACTCTTGTCAATGAGAGGAAGAGGTGGATCACAAAACTATCTCTATGTTTACTGTTGACAGACACAGAAAGAACAATCTTATAAAAATTAACTGCACTTTGTAGAACTGGGAACTAAAAATATGGTATTTTAAAAGATCATTTAAAATGGTATCAGATATATTAAATAATTATCAATAAATCTAAAGACAGATAAGCCATATCTTTTTACAAAATTATAAAGCACTGAAAAAACTAGAAGAAAACTTAAATGAGAATAGTTCATACACTACATTAAAAGTCATAATACTTAAAATTACCAATTCTACTCCAAGTTAATGTATTTTGATCCCAAGCAAGTTCTGGGTTTTTACTGGATATTAACAAGACAGTTCTACAACAGTATCTAAAAAGGCAAATGAGTACATAGTTAAGAACAGAAAATCATAGCCAGGCCCAGTGGCAGAGTCCTGTAATCCCAGCACTTTGTGAAGCCAAGGCAGGAAGATCACAAGTTCAAGCCCCACCTAGAACACATGGCAATTTTAACAAGACTCTGTCTCAAATAACAAGAAGAGGACTAAGAACGTAGCTAAGCATGAAGCCGTGTGTTCAAACCCAGGAACCAGCAAAACAAAACAAACAAACAAACAAAACGTATAAAGATTCATTCTATTGGATATCAAACCACATTAAAGTTTGAGAAATCAAAATTCAAGTATAGAAAGGAGACAACCAGGCAAATGTACGCATGAACAAACACAGCTCCATATGGCTAACTAACAAATTTTTACAACAAACATAGTACTGGAGATTAAAGATGAACTTTTCAATAAATGATTCATCGACATTGATCATGAAGAATTTTGAATTCTCTCATTACCATACCTTAAAAAACAATCGTACGTGGGTTGCTGATTTAAGTGAGAAAAAAAAAATCATAAAGAGAATATCTTCATGAAGCCAGCATATTTCTTTAGAAAATCTGGACATTTAGGTAATTTACAATCTAGTAATTCTATTCCTAAGTACATCTTTAACAATTTGTATGCTGTTGAAGGCAGTGGAATATTTGCATAATAACTTTGTCTGTAGGCTAAACAGAGAAAATAGCCCGGCTGCCCCCTTAATGGCAAAACAGATGGACATACGGTGCCATGTTTATCTACAGAATCCTACAGAAGAATCTGCACTTGAGAGATCTACGTGATGACTATCCTAAACATCAGGAATAGATTTTTATAATCAAAAATTTTTGATTCTTTAAATTTTTTCGTCTTTCACACCCTTGTAAAGGGACTTACTAGGCCCTCAAGCAGGGTTAATGAAATGGGGCGAAAGAAGTGATTGTGACAGCCTCACCTATCCCTCAGATATATCTTGCTGATGAGATTCCCAGGATGCATTTAATCAGATTGTAGATATCAGTGCTCTGATAGTCATTGGTCAGATTGTTTACACTGTAGCAGAACTTTGTGGGGAATTGGGCTACGTCCATTGTCTTCAGGTTAGAAATATTATACATGCCACTGAAACCTTGTGAAAAGTGAAGGAGCTGTGGAAGGTGATGCTCAGAAGAAAAAGAACCAATTTGTGATCTGTTAAAGCACTGCTGGTCAGCATCCTGCTTACAAGCTCTGTCAGGTTAAGTGTGGGCAGATCTGCTGGCCTTGTGGAAAGTTCTATGGAAACAAGGAATGAAAAGCCCTCTTCCCTCCTCTCTTCTTACGGACAGATCATGCTGGACCACGGAAAGCCGCCTCTTTTCCCTTCTTAACCATTTTTTCCAGAAGTCATGTGATAAAAGTGGAAGTTATGGATGTTATCAACAGCTCTCTTCCATCCCCTGTGACCAACTTCCCCCTCTATCTGTGATATAGGCCAGTTCAGGCACCGCAAGGGCTGGAGATTGAGCCAAAAAGACCTCATAGAGAAGGCTGCATGCTGGAAGATTCTATTCAAACTACAGCACGGAAGAATAGATGTTTCAGAGATAGAGTAAGCCTGAAAAGCCAACAATGTGCGAACCTGTGCAGGGGATAAAAGCAGTAGTTGGGAGAGCAAAAGAAGAAAGTGATTTTCATGCTGGTAAAAGACACATCTCTTTACCAAGTTAAAACACAAGTACTTGCTTTGTGGTAAACCGATGAGCTATGCATTTTTCTTTCATAAACTTTTCTGTTTATGAACTCTGTTAAGCATACACATATACACGGATTTATATATATTACAAAAATGCATAGCTGAATGAGTATTCATATTTTGATGAAAGATTTAGAAAAGGGAAATTGAGTGGAAACAATGCAACCATTTGTAGAAAAGTATGTAGTTCATTTGCTGAAATATCAATGAAAACAAACAAATCTCTTTTACTGTAGTGGATAAAAGTGAGATTCGATTAAGTGTGGATAAGGTGAATATGAGATTGGATCTCGATGAAGTACTTTATGCTGAAGGAATTAATGCTCCCATGAAAGTACATATTAAAAGAAAAAATAGTTGCATTTAGCCCAGAGAATCGGCTCCATACAGCTTCTCAGATTGAAGGCTGATCTTCTAAAGGCTAACTGACTCATAAGGGACAGTCCCTGAATGCAAATGAAACGATATGAGAACGAAAAATATGAGCTAATTTGGGGGGGGGGAGGAGGAAAGAAAACAAAAATAATGATTGAAGGCACTCAGAGGAAATAGAAATGGTAGATTCAATGGAGCCTTCCTGAAGGTTGACATGATAAATAGTGGGCAGCACAGAGAGGGACGCAAAAGGATGCAGCAATGATACACTACTTCGCAAAGGACAGAGCTGGGTCTGTAGCTCAGTGGTACAGTGCACGCCAAGCGTGTGTGAGAACCCGACTCCAATCCTCCATACCATGAGAAGAAATTTCCAGGCAAGTCCAGAGAAAGAAAAATCAAGAAAAAATGTCAATCTAGAAGTTAAATATTTACCAAGTAATTGCTTGAGCCTGCTGTCTGCAAAGCATTGCATTAAACAACAATGAGAGTAGGGCGGTCCTCTGGGCTGGTGTTGAGAAAGCACATACATGTATATGTACGTGTGTCATCACCACAGTTTCCTCAAGCATTCTATTGTAACTATGAAAATTATGCTTTAATAATACTTGCCTGGGAGAAAGAAAGAATTGATGAAGAAAATATGATTTTTGACTGAAATTTTGAGACAGTATAAGAGGGGCAAAGTATGAAGGTAGAAAATAAAAGTTTCTTGAGTTTCAATTAAGGATCAGTTACCAGAGAATATGGTTAATCTAGGAAATTTGGATATTATCAAGCATGTAAAAGGCCACACATAGAATGAGATAAAATAATGTCTAATAACTTATATAAATGATTTATTTTTCTCCAAAAATTATGCAGCCTATGTCTAACATATGTGGAAAAGCACACAAAATGTGGAAAAATATCATTAAACTTTATGATAATGAATACCAAAATCACAATGAGATGCTACTTCACATCCGCTCGGCAACCACAAGGAGAAATATAAATGTTAGCAACTCTTGCTGAGTATTTGGAAAAATTGGAACCCTAATAAGTTGTTGGTGGAATTCTGTCTTAGCTACTTTTTTGTCTCTATTACTCAATACCTGACACCCACAAATTTAGAAGAGGAAGGTTTATTTTAGCTCACAGTTTCAGAAGGTCACAGTCCATTCAGAGGCAAGCTGGCAGCAATCAAAGTACATGGCAGAGGCAGAGGTGGAAGCAGCTTCTCAGGACATCACACACAGGAAGCCACGTCAGAGAAAGTTTAGACTAGCCCTCAAGGAAGTCACAAGGCATCTTATGTATCCTTCCAGGTCTCATCCCAGTGATCAGCCCTTCCTGGATCCAGGTGTGGAAGGTGTGGTAATCAGCCACTACCTGCCTGTAATTAAATTTTCATGCCTGTAATCAAATTTACATGCCTGTAATCCACCTCTCCAGACTAGACCCCAATCTCTCAACAACATACTGTTTCATAGACAGTCTATAGCATTCAAATGCATGAGACTTTTGGGAGACATTCCAGATCCAAACCACAATATTCCACCCCTGCCCTCCAAAAGATATATGTCCTTCTCCCTATGCAAAACGCATTTAGTCCTTCTCCAAGAGTTACTAAAATCTTAACAGTTTCAACACTGTTAAAGGAACTCCAAGTCCATAGACTCCTCTGAGATGTAAGACAAACTTAGCTGTGAGTTCCTGTTGAAACCAAAGAGTTAAGGACTTACAACATAAAATTGCACAGGGTAAACATTTTCATTCCAAAATGGAGGAATAAGGGAATAAAAGGCAATAGGACCAGAACAATTCCTAAATCTGGAAGGGCAAGTGTTAGATCCTGTAGCTCCATGTCCAGCAACTGGGGTAAATACTGGTGAGGCATGGGCTCCAAGGGGCTTGGGTGGTCCCACCCCTGTGGCATTGCTGCTGACTGCAACCTCCATCTTCTCTCCTTTGGGCTGGATCCACTCACGGCCTGCTGCATTTCTCAGCTGACAGTTCATGCTCCCAGCTTCTCCAGATGTTACTTGCAGCAACTTCTGAGTGCCTGGACTGCTAAACTCCAGAAGCTGAACTCTGGCTAACACTTGCCTTTTTGGACTTACAGGGAGCACTGGGGTACTCTCATACAACAAGATCTCTTGCCTTTGCACTCTTTGGTAAATGGTGGGATCTTGTTGATTCATAAGACACCCTTAAGGCCTCTTTCTTATTATCCTGATTCCAAGTACATGAATTCTCTTTAATGTTAGTTTCTTTAACAACCACATGCTTTTTGACTCCAGAATGCAAGATTTATATATATATTCTCTCTGCCATAGTCTCCTGTCTTTCACTATAGAGCTGGCTAAAAGCCACAAACAGTAGCCATGTAACAGTTTGAACATCAGTCTGCCTTGAGATTTCCTCCATCAGAGTAAGCAATCCACTTCCCTTAATCTCAGTTTCAGGCAAAGTCTCTGGACAAGGGCAAAAATGCTAACAAAATTTTTGCAGAGTATAGAACACGTGATTTTTAGGCCACTGACCAATACAGTCCTTCCCATCTGAAACTTCTTGAGCCTGGCCTTTCCAATCTACACCTCTATTAGCATTCTGGTCTTCTGAGCTCTGACCAGAATCTCCCATCAAGCTCTGCTGAGAGCACTTAAAGGCTTCTCCAGCTGGCACCCTCAAGCCTTCCTAAATTCCTCCTGTAAACCATTTCCAAATGCTCCCAAGCCACATGGTCAGGTAAAGCATAGCAATGGCTCACTTCTCTAGTACCAATTTTTGTCTTAATTGCTTTTTGTTGATATGACTCCATACCCGACATCCACAAATTTAGGGGAGGAAGGTTTATTTTAGCTCACAGTTTCAGAAGGTCACAGTCCATTCAGAGGCAAGCTGGCAGCAATGGATGTACATGGCAGAGACAGAGGTGGAGGTGGCTTCTCACTACATCACACACAGGAAGCCAAGTCAAGGCAAGTTTAGACTAGTCCTCAAGGAAGGCAGGAGGTATCTTATATATCCTTCCAGGTCTCACACCACTGATCAGCTCTTCCTGGATCCAGGTGTGGAAGGCGTGGTAAGCCCCATTACATGCCTGTAACCCCATTTACATGCCTGTAATCTACCCCTCCAGAATAGGCCCCAACCTCTCAACAACACATGGTTCCATAGAAAATCTATAGCATTCAAATACGTGAGAGTTTTGGGGACATTCCAGATCTAAACCACAATAAATTCTAAAGTGGTATAACTCTTTTGAAAAAAAAAAGGACTCTTTCTCAAAATACTGAACATATAATTGCTATATTGCCCAGAAATTCCTCTTTAAGATATATACGTGATTTTTCTGAAAATTGAAATCTTATGTATATGAATGTTCCTAGCAGAATTATTATTTTTCATAATAGCCAAAAATATATATAAATATTTATGAATTCATAATAGATGATTAAATGCAGAATATTGTTCTTAATTCTTTCACTGTGAATTGTTGAACTCAATTGTACATAGATCTACTTCAATACAGAAAATAGAATGATTCCTTAATATACTACAAATATTGGTACCATTTGGGAGGCAAGTTTCATGTTACCAGGATTTTATTATTGTATAAATTTGCTACATGTTACAGAATATTACCAAAGTCGCATATTATATGAACCTAATTAGAATCATTTACTAAGAAACCAACATAATTTATTTGATCCAATCAGGTATAATAAATAAAAAGTTTATGTAACTTCATCCTAAAAATATAAATATGAGTATATATCACTTAGATATAATATATCACAAGAACATACAAATTATGATATTGCTATTTCTACATATCTTCATCACACAGTTCAGTCCTAGGCTTCTTTATCCTAGCAAATTTCTCAAACAAGAGCATGAAAATAAAGGCAAAAATGTAAAGATGCCACCAGCACAATCACAGTAGGACTTATCCTAGCTATAACATCACAATTGGTGGTTTCCATCCACATCCCAAATTCCACATTCAGTAAATCCCTGCATCCTTCCCTGCCTCCATATTCAGTCCTCTGTATTGTACGTGAATGTCTTTTACATTCCAAACCTTAAACATGATAATAAGTGGTATATGTCTAACTCTGAGTCTAAAACTCGTTCATCTGACTACATTCACCGCGTATACATTTATACCCATAATTCATTGAGTGTGAGGAAATGGCTCCCTGACTCTTGTAATGGCACCATTGTAAATATTCATTCACGGACGTAGATCCTGAACAATCAGATGAAATTGAGGAAATTCTTATACAATTTTTTAAAAATTCAATGTCAGAAGTAAAAATAGGCTAGAAATTTAACTCTGGAAAAAAAAATTTAAAAGATGTCGAGATTTTGATTTTGCTGTCCAGAATCCAATTAAGATGGTTTTTGCTTTTATTTATTTTCACTTACAGCTCTTTCAAGTTCTTTGTTCTTTGCTTTAATAAATCAAATAGAATTATCAGAAATGTTTTTGTTTTGTGTTGTCTGTAGTACCTGGGACTGAACCCAAAGCTTTCACACTGAATACATCCCAGCCTGTTTTTGTTTTGTTTTGTTTTGTTTTTTTTTAGGCAGAGTCTTGCTAGTTCTCTAAGTCACCCAGGTAGGGCTCAAACTTGAAATCTTTGTCTTGGCTTCACAGAGTTCTGTGATTAAAGGCCTGCAACACAGTGCCCAACCAATATATATATATTTACTTAAAAAGACTTTCTATGAATGAGAATTGTCACACACACACAACATCTCTAGCTATTGAAACAGAAACACATGGATAGATAAGTGTTAAGATGACTAACTGGAAAACTGGGAGGTTATCTTTCAACATTGATTTTTCAAGATTCTATTCACAAAATGGACATAATATAAACACGGGGCTAATGGTCATTAAAAAAAATCACATTTCAAATTCATCATGACTTATAGTAGAAAGACTTTGAAGGGATTAATGGCACTGTTCTCAGTTGCCTAACTTGTCGAGGCTCATATTTCAATTTCATTTTGAGCGTTAATAAAAAATATGCATTTAATACAAAATGTATCTACTGCTCGTTTATCTTTCAAGCAGTAACATATCCTTTAATGCCTGTCTTGCTTTGTTTTCGATTTCATAATAAAGAAAATTAATGTTATTTTTAACATCATAAAGATACCAAGTTGAAAATGTACTGTAGGTACTATAAAAGCTTCAAGTCAGATATCAGCTGCTCAGATAGTTTTGTAACTGTACAATTGACTAAACCTCTTCCAGTCTCAGTTCACTAATCTAAAAAATGGAAGGGAAACTCAGGAGGATTGCAGACTGTAAGCCGAGGCTCTTTGTCATGGTTCTCTTGCTTGCATATCGCAGAAAAACACATCAATCTAGCTTAAACAAACAGAAATGTGTTTTATTGGAGTATACTGGGGTGTATTCATGAAGTAAAATAGAATGTTGAAAAACAGAACTCAGAAAGGGTGGCATCAGTCAGATTCGGAACCTCGGGGGCTGAAATCTATTTACATCATTTTATTCTATTATTAACAAAGACTCCTTGTTCTGAATCTCTGTCCTTCTTTGTTCAAACTCTCTTAAGAAAAAAAAAAATACAATGGGTTTCTCTTACATCTTTCTTAGTTTCAGAGTTTTGTCTGAAGAGTTGTATTAAGATAACAAAAACATATCTAATTACTCCTGTACCTAACTCTATTATTTCTAGAAAAAAAAGTTGTGAGTTGAATAAACCATCCTAGAAAAAAGTTTTCTATATTTTAATCCTTGGATATTCAAAATAAATATGCTCTTCTCTGTACTAGTGAAATCAAACCTATCTCCCATAATATCTCCCCCGTGTAAACACAAATGTACAAATCTCCTTACACACACACACACACACACACACACACACACACACACACACGCACACAATAATGAAAAGGCTTTCTACATTAATGTCTTAAAAGAATTTTGCCTGGAGTCCATGATTTCCAGATGATGTTCATTTTGCCATAATTATATTGTCAGTTGTTTGACTATGTTTTAATCTATGGTCTAAATGATTCTTTTGGAAATGGAGAAAGTTAATAAACACGTGTGATGTGTTTTTTTCCCCGATTTTATTGATATGTATAAGCACAAACTTTAAGGTTTACAATGAAGTTGAGCATTTTGTGCACATACGTATCTTGTCAACGTGACAAGGACTTTCCCACTCTACTTTTGTCCCTCTCCTACCCAACTCTCTCTCCCTCCCCATCCTACCCCCTTGTTTCACTTTGTTTTTTGTTTTAAGTTCCATAAGAGCTGTGTTTGATGTGTTTTTGAAGAGATTAATTTATGTTCTCGTCACATGGAACATGCAGTGTAATCTTGGAAAACGTCAATATGAAACCCAGAGTACAGTCTTGGAAAACGCTAAAATAAAATGTATCTTAAAATAAACTGCTTGCCTAACTCATAATATTTTTCTTTCATGGAATATTTAAAGGATAAAATAATATAGGTAGAGAGGTAAATAAAAAAATTAACAAGAAATCATCAGTAACAATTGAAAACATATCACTTAAAGCCAACTAATAATTTTGCATAAAAGCAAATACCCCACTATATATATGTATATGTGTATACATATATATATATACATATACATATATATATACACATATATATACATGTTATACACACACACACACACACACACACACATATATATAATATATATATATATAATATATATATATATATATATATATATATATATATATATATATATATATATAATATGTATGTATTTAGGGATTCAGGTTGGGTTGAAGCCTATCTAGCTCTAGTCTGGGACAACTCGGTAGAAGCACACTTCACGGCTAGCTCACGCTAGATGGCGTTCCTGAGGCGCACCTCCCGCCTCCTTGTCCAGTGACGGACTGCTGATTGGCAAGCCCCGTCCTTCTTCTTCTACTCCCTCCTTCCTCTTGGGCGGCACCACTAGTTAAGGCCTTGCTAATTGGCCCGACGTAACTTCCACATTATCCTAGTTTATTTAAGCCCTGTACTTGCTAAATAAGTCAGACTTCATTCTCTGAAATGCATTCCCAGATTGTGTACTCTGTCGTCTGACCCCTTCTCAGCTGTTCTGGGGGTCCCCATGGGACGGAGACCCCTACATATGTATGTATATATACATCTGTTAATTCATGTTAAAATGATGACCCACCAATTCTTTCTCCAAGTATCCTGAGTCTTCCTTGCTTTTCTAAATTGCTATGTACTTACGCTTCTTGAATTCTTTACAGAATACCTTTACAGAGATTCTAAACTCATGCTTGTTAGATCAGTGATTCTTAACATTGGTTGAACATTGGACTAGCATTTAGATCTTTTAAAAATATTGGCGCTTGCACCCCATCCCCAGGAATTCAAATTTAATTAATCTAAAGAGCAATCTGGGCATTGGAATTTTTAGAAGATAGTCACATGGCTTTAACATGAAGACAAGGATGAGAACCACTCTTCTGGGAGCCAGTGATTTTGAAGGGTTGGTTTTGCGTAATAACGCGCGTGTTGAAGTTTTGACATGAGTCGCACCTGGTGAGCTAGGTGGAAGACAGCCAGAGCTTTCAAAGGAATGAGGAAGGATGGAAGAGAGCATTAAAACCCCACAAGAATGAGAACAGGAGAGTCTCACGGTTCCTGAGTGGATGTTCACTCAGATCAGCTTATGATCACTGGCAACTTGGAACTTTTTTGGGCCATGAAAGCCAGAGAAGCTGGGACCTGCAGCAGGCAGCACTGCTGGTGCCTAACACTGTCAAATTTTTATGGCATGTGTGTTCCTTACCTATTAAATAAGTAGCTGTCCCCTTTGCCTATGTTTATGGGATCACTCAATCCTCCCAACAATTACCCACTGATCAATTTCAGACTTGCTTTTGGTCTGTTTCCCACCACCTTTGGTGCTACATAGCTGTGGGTTTGACAATAGCCTCTTGGGACTTTGCTTAATCCGATTCCTTGTGAATTTTTTTTTAATTGCCAGAGATCGGTGTAAGCATGAGCATGAGATGTATTTCTATCCAAAAATAAAAGTAAGAGTTCAGTCTCATGCTTGACCTGAGTCTCACTCTTGACCTGAGTCTCAGGCTTGGCTGAAGAGTATATTTTCCATTAATAAGTGAGGCATACAGAAAGTCACCACTTGCTTTCACTGGATGTTTTTATGTCTGTATATGCTGTAATTAGTGATCATCAACCTTTTTGATAATGTCAGGGACTGGTTTAGTTGAAGACTATTCTCCCAAGGAAGGAGGGAATAAGGCTCCCCCTCCTGCCAGAACAGAAGGGGCATTAGAACCTGATATGAGTACACTGACAGGAGACAGAGCTCCACCTGTGGGTCCCAGCAGCCAGCCCTTTCAAGGTCAAGGATCTATTGGACCCAGGATTTGGGGACTCCTAGACATGATGTCAAAGAGAAGACATTAAACTCAAGGCCATGAGGCAAGTCCTTAATGACAAAAGTTCTCCTTTCACAGCTCCCTGCTTTCAGAAAGGGAAATATCTGATCTATCACGAGAAGTAAATGTCTTATTGGGAAAAGTTCATAAAAAGACAGTTCTACAGTATTACATGGTCAATAGCTGCTAGAAAGCTTTTTATTAGCTCACCGTAACTGACTTAACTACATGATGGAAATATTTAAGCCCACATGGGTCTTCCTTGTTCGTGCTCTTAGATATTAGACTGTCTCAATCATGTTACCTCTTAGGAGAATGTGGTCTGCAAATCAATGCATGCTAGTCCTTGCATAGCTGTAGTTGTTGCCTGGTCCTTGTGTAGCCGACGGTCCTCCTGTAGCTGCCTCAGCAGAGAAGTTAGAGGCCCTCACTTGCTTCAAGGTTTCTGAAAAAGTGCAGACTAGATTTTTGAGAAGAAATAAAAGGGTGGTTGTCATTCCACATCTTTTTTTAATATTTAAACAAGGTTAATAGATAGGTCTTTAGCAAACTCATCCTCAAAGCAAGTCAGAGGCAGATCACATGGACGTCAGGTCTTTAAAACCTTAATAAAGTTCACACTCATAAAGATTTAATAGGTAGTGAGATAAGGTGTCCTCACAAGCGAACACTAGATGAACTAAGCCAGTGTTTCTTCCATCAAAGCCATCCTAAGAATTTCGGGGTGGAAAGGCATCCAAAATGCCCACATCACATAGGAAAGAATCCTTTTCTCTATGCGAGAACAGCTGCTGTTCTCACATGTGAGGCTGTGGCTTTGTATGTTAGAGAGCAGAGAAACACTCTTGGCAACAACAAGGAGAATTTTTTAGATGGAGAAAAAATATCTAGGAATATATTAAGAGGTATGTTGGACTACTGTAAGGAATGAAATATAGGACAACCCTAAATGAAAAATGAATCATTCCAGCTTCCCATCTCTCTCACAAATTCTAGTTTGGTAAATAAATGATAACTATGAAGGAAGCTAGGGAGCAGAGGAGGGTGAGAGACAGTGGCACTCAGATCAGCAAGTTTTGCTGGAATAAGGTTCCTGACCTCAGCATCAATACACACACACACACACACACACACACACACACACACACACACACACACTGTGTTTGTACATATATGCACTGCTTGGAGATACATAAAGCTACTGTCTATGTAGGAAAACAAAGAAAAGAGAGTTTGTTTTTAATTTAGTTGGGGCTTAGAACTCAAAGCCATATGGAAAGGGGATCCTGGCTACACCTACATAACATTTAAAGCCAGAAATAAGCTGATACTAACTAAACTTACAATCTCATTCTCACCCAATATAACTTCTGATAAGTTTAGCTATTTCATCCCAGTGAATATACAGCAATGTTACTTCCTGGGCATGGGAGTAGGAATAGGGAAAGACAGGTACTTAGGCAGGTGAGAAGATAGATAAGTGTATCTATGCGTGTGTGTATTATTTTTTCTTAACTATTCTTTTATGCATACTACCAGCATAAGTAAATATTTTGAATCATGTAAGGCAAGTGAAAAACCATACCAAGAGAAAATAATTCACCAGTAGAAACTCCATGACCTCAGAGAAAGGAAAAAAAAAATCTTACAACAACAAACAACAAAACCCACATCCAAGCATAACAAAGCCAACCTATTAAAACAAAACCTTCAAAAGTAAACAGGAAGTGTTCGGAGAATAAAGTCACTAAGTTCAGGGGAATAACATCAAGGATAGTAGATGACTTCTTATCTAAAACAAACAAACAAACAAACAAACAAAAAACAATAGGGTAACATAGGCATTGTGCTTAGAACATAAGATTTGTATAGATGACAAAATTATTTTTCAAAGTTAAAAGCAAGATATTAGCTGAGAGTGCTTCCCATAGCACTAAAAAAATGCTTCAGGTCACAATGGTAAAAAGTAGAAGTCACAGGAGTTCAGTGATCTGTGGACACCTTTACTAACTGTGCAAAAACAAAAGTCAATCACTATCTGTAATCTGTTTCTTTTGTTCCATTCTTTATCTCCTCTGTAATTTCGGGGTTAGTTTCTGTATATCGTCCTACAATCTCTAATGCTATTCTGTTTCATTTTTATCCTGATTCAGTATACAGCTTCAGTCGCCTTCAATGCATTGATCCCTTGGAATCATATTTAACTTTTTTTATAACCATCTAATAAAATTTAATTCCAAAAATCATGCACTTTCAGTTCTGCAATCATTCAGTTCCCTATAAATTTCCATGTCTATATAATTCCACAATTCTTGACCCACTTTGTACATCTTCCTCCTAAATATAGTAACATATTTATAGTAATGTTTTATAATACTGTAGTAAGAAAATATGCTTTCTGAAAATATGCTTTCTAACTGAAATTGAAATAACAGTACATGAAATAAAAATAATATATGTAGAAATTAAATATTTAATAATACAAACAACTGAGAGGAATATAATTATATTATGGTAATATTTTACAGCAAGTTTTGATCTCTAAAGAAAACACTAAAAATGAGGAGTAAGATATATAGGTTAAATGCAATAGAAAACAAATATTGAATAACAGCTCAGTGGTTAAATCTAAGTAAATAACAGCTCAGTGGTTAAAGTGCTTTGTAGGCAAACACAAAGCCCTAGTTTCAATTCCCCAACAAGACACGAACTGGGGGTCGTAGTATATGCCTGTAACCTCAGACTTGGAAAGCTGAGGTAGGAGGACTGTCGTGAGTTCGTGGCCAGCCTAGGTAACATATTGAGTTGAGGACCAGCCTGAACAACAGGGAACTATAAAATATCATATTCTGTGAACAATGTTTACAACCTTGGACTTTTTTTGCTTATTTTGTTTGTTTTGTCTTATTTCACTTTTTTGAGACATGGTCTCATTCTGTAATCCATGCTGGTCCTGAAATCACTAGGTAGCCGAGGCTGGCTTTGGACTCATAGCAATCCTCCTGTGTCAGCCTCTCAAATTCTGGGATTACAGGCATGTGCCACCATGCTTATGTGGTGGTTGGGAATTAAATTCAGGTACTTAGCACTTGTTAGGCGAGTGCTTTATCCACTGAACCATTTCTCCAGTCCCAACCTTGGACTTTTTGAGACTATTTATGCAGCTTCCCTCAAAATTCTTATACTTACCAACACTATTACTAGGGACTTCTGGGCGAGGTAATGGCCAAGTAGAAGTCTGTTCAGTGGCTCCTTCCAGGCTCATTCATAAGGTTGAGATATAGTTACAAACTACCCGCTCAACTGAGCTAGGAGAGGGAGGAGAGCTCTAGTATTTCAAAGGCCACAAGAATGCCAGTCTGGGAAGCTGCCCTAGGTACCCTGGGAAAGGTCATAAGCAGCAGTCAGCCACAGATAAAGTGGCTGTGGAACTAGGTATCATGGAAATTGACAGCATCCAGTAGTCTCGGGCCAAGGTTAGCCTGTACCTGGGAGGCAAGGGCATTTACAGCAGGCAGTAGCCTTGGGCTCCGGAGACATGCCTGTGGGTAGTGCAAAGTGCACATACACAGTGAGAGGCCCCTGGAGCTTAGCAGCCCAGCTTTGGAGAAGCAGCCCTCATTAGCCATCCAAGGATGTTACATAGGCAAGAGCCATCTTATCAAGAGCCCAAGTATGAATTATTTAGGGTAAAAGAAGCCACAGACATCAGGGAATTTGTTGATGCTTTTAATCAATGCCTAGGAAGGAACTGGCACACGACATAGTTGCAGAGAGGGAAGAAAAGCTACTACTACGGATTTCCTGAATGGTTTGGGTGGTAGTGGAAGTGCCTCTGAGAGCAGGGAGCCCTGCCCTCAGGGGAGTGGAGCGGGAGAGCTTTGCTGTTGACCCCACAACCAAGTTTGTATTTCTATACGCTTGTTGAAAGAAAAATTCTGCTGAATATTTTTATTCAATGGCGTGGAAAGCCAGAAGACTGCCCAAGAAGATAGAAAAACAATTGTTTTGAGTGCCTGATACCAACACACAGTATAGTGAAACTAATGTGCTACTAGAGCCTTTGAGTTGATTTACATGGGGTCCAGAAAGATGAAACACTGTGTTTGAGATTATAGTGTTAGTAATGGACAACCACGAACAGTTAGAATGAGGAGCCTTTGTTCGTTCTTCCCTAGTAGTCTAGTAGACTAGTAGACTCCCTCATTCACTAGAACAACAATTCCATAGCTACACGAATATGATAAATTACAGACCTGCTAGCAGTGAATAAATTTATGTATAGTTTAGAATTATCTTAATTTTTCTGCTGTAATAGCGATTTGTAGTTGATCACTATGAGAAGTTAGTGTTCTTCTGTTTTCATCCCCCTCCTAAATGGAGACCCAGATGCACAGCTCACACAGCGACTTCAGAAATTAGAAATCTGGGACTTGGACAAGTAGTTGAAAGGGAAACTTTGATCTATGGGACAGCTTAGCTACATTCAAGAGCATGCGTTAGAAACGACTGTTTCTCACGTTGACTGATGAAGGAGTGTGTCAAGGGGCGGAACGCGAGCCTTCTAGCGCCTGGCTGTTCCCTGGCTTTAAACCTCCTTGAACTCCACTGCAAGAAGGAGCTAGAAAATAAATTTTGTACATAAACCAATCTGTGGAAATCGCTGCACTATTTTTGTCTTTGGAGTCTCACATAAGTTTAGGAAAACCAAAGCGGTTCAATATTTTCATTCCTTTTAAAATACTGCATGTATTTTAAGTTGATGTGCAAGGGGTTGCTTGGGACAGCTCCCTTTGATGGCATCTGAGCATAAATGAGAACATCCGGTCCATCCTTCCTTGTGGATCAAGGCCAGTGGGGCAGGTGGGGGCTTTTGAATCACAAATCCACCTGCCACCCTATTAACACAGATTCTGTCAAATCTAGATTACTTTTTCTCCGGATCTTTTTTCTTTCTTATTTTTTTTCTTTTTTGAGACAGGGTGTCACTCCTCTATAGCTCAGTCTGGTCCTGAACTCACTATGGAGCCCAGGTTGGCCTTGGACTCACAACAATCCTACTGTCTCAGCCTTCTGAGTGCTGGGATTACAGGCGTGCACCACCACACCTGGATTATGTGGTGCTGAGGAATTGATATCATGTACTTAGCACTTTCCTAAGCGCTTGCTACACAAAAGCTTTAACTCACTGAGCCATACCTCCAGCCCCTCTCCAGATCTATTTTTAAGTGAGACGAACATTTATATTATACTATGTAAAGCCAATGTTCACATATCAAAGCTTAAAGCAATCTCAGTTGTTCTAGGATAATGTTTCTGCAATTCTCATACTGTTATAATGCTGTGATTACTTTAAATGAAGAGCGTGTAAAACAATAAATAATAAAAATAACTACATATACTATTATTTTGTCCTTTTGTTCATGGGAAGTTTTGTGCTAAATTTGCTCACTTCTCTCTATAAAGACAACATTAGTAAGATCTATAGCACTATTAATGAAGGACATTGTGTTAGGAGTGGAAATTCATTATACTTCTTTTCTTTTGCCCATGCAAATTCCAACAAAATTAATTTGATATGTTCTAATTCTTACTGTTAAATTTATAAAAAGTAATAATTTATTTAGCTATGAATATGTATGAGTAATTTTTTCTATCTAAAAAATAGAATCGGTGACACTGTTGTTTGTTACAGTCTTTTCAGCATCTTTTATTTTCTTCCTAAAGCATGTGTTATGAGATGGCAGTTCAATTGTTTGCTAATACTGGAAAAAAAGGCCACGAAAATATTCTAAGTGAATTTGTACTTTTAGTTCCTACAGTGAAGAGATATGTAAATGTAATTGTGCTGACTTTTTTCTCTTGTACTACTCTAGCTCACCAGGGGAGCTCTTGGCCAAGGTAGGCATTAGGTGAAAAGAGGTGGAAATGGGTTGGCATGAGTGAAGACTGAGCCACCAGGGACATTTTCTATGTGGCAACTGAAGGGGAAATACAGACTTTCAAGTTCAGAATATGTATTTATTGTTTATCTTATGACAGAGGACAGCCTCTCCCTGAGCCCTTTGCAACTGGGCTCATGTGTTTATGACAGAATGTTAAGGGTGAGAAGTTGAGGGAAGCCAACTAAGGTAAAGGCAAATTTCTCCATCAAATTCAGTGAGCACCTCGGAAGGATGACTAAAAGTCTGCTATGTTTGGCGTCATGTAATGGGATAAAATAAATAGAGGAATTGCTGGCTTTACTTTTCAAAGGCTTGCTTTGAGTGTAAAGGACATTTTCTGTAGATTTTTGACATAACCCTAAAGCTTATTTGGTTCAAAATTTACCTGAAATTGGGTATGGAGACAAAGTATCAGAAACTCAATTTCTCATTAGTTACATATGGGAGTTCTTTTAAATTTTGTTTTACAAAAGTAGAACTTCCTTCCTCCAAGGTCTAAGGTAAAGCACATGAGATAAGGAGTCCAGGGGGTGAGTGCAAAGATGGTTTTCTTAGAGAGCAAAAGGGCTTTAAGTGTGCAAACACTTGAGAATGTTGCTTGTTGGAAACAGCTTCCTGGACATTACATTTGCTTTCTTTTAAAATGTCAGAAGTAGACTTTTCCCCTTCCCTTCTGTGAACAGTTGTAGTATGTGACGCCCTAGATAAGAGGATCAGAGAGCTGGCTTTGGACCATATTTTCTGAGATTTGTATCTTGTCACTTAATGTGTGTAAAATTTAAGGCAAAGTTCTTAGTTCCTCTAAAGCTCCATGCCATCATCTATAGACTAGAAATCCTACCACAAGTTGCTCTGTCAGACTACAATAAGACTGAGTCAATACTTATAAAATACCTTGAATGTGGTTTGGCATCATGTCAGCATTTACTTCCCACCTCACCCATTAAATTACCTGCAAAACTAAATAATTCTAACAAATACTTTGTCATGATATGAGAGATAAGAATGAGATCATTTGTGGATTTTTAATGATGAATTTTGCCTGTTCTTTGAAATAGCAAAAAAAAATGAATTTTGAATTGAAGCACTGATACATTTGGTGCGGTAACCAAGAAAGAAGTTGAGCTAGAATCAGGAAAAAAGGAAGGATCTATAGGAAAGAAATTAAATCATTACCAAAAACAGAAGGTCAGAATAAAGAATAAGTGAATTAGGGCTTTGATCCCCACCCCCTTCACCTGTAAGGCTCTGACACATCTTCTGAAGACCAGTTCTAGTGTGACAGGAGGACCATTAGCACTGGGTGGTAGAATTCAGTGCCATGAAGGCTACGGTAAATTAGAGGCAGGAAGCATGGCATCGTTAAGGAGAATGGAGGTGGCGAAGGGTAAGATGGAGAAAGCAAATTTCCAACACCCAATAACCTTGAGGAATTGTGGTACAGAACAAAGACAGCAGTCACATGTTACGCAGATTGTCCTATTATCCTTGAGAGTTTCTGCTTCAGTCTAGCTTACAAAATTATTAAAATTTTGACTGCTGCCATGGTATCATGCAAAACATGTTACTGCAAAAAATGAATTAGATATTGAATTTATGGACAGAAGTGAATGAAATCGTCAATGTGAGCCAGGATGGTCAAAGTTTCTATGGAGTGATGGTATTAAACTAGGTTTCAATAAGTTATTCGTGTGCAAATAAGACCAAAGAAGTAAGATTGTCGTTGTGTACTGAGGAGTTTGCCCTATTTTTTATTGGGCTCCGTGTTTCATGGGAGTTAACCTTCTTGTTCTTTATATAGTCTAGACATTAATCTTCTATATAAAGAGTAGCTAGCACAATTTATTTCTCCCACTCAGTGGATTATCAGGATTACCTGTTCACTCTGTTGTTTCCTTTGCCAGGCTTAAGTTTGTAATTTGATGTTATCTTATTTGTCAAATCTTAATATAATTTCATGTGCTTTTGAATCCCTATTCAGGAAGTCTTTTCCCGTTTCTATGACTCCGAGTGTTTTCACTATGTCGTCTTCCAAGATTGAAACACAATTTAGGTTATTGATTTTTTTTATCTGTTCTTAGTTTCTTTCTTTTTTTTTTGTGGGACAGGGTCTCACTCTATAGTCCAGGACGGTTCTGAGTTCACTATGTAGCTCAGACTGGCCTTAAACTCACAATAATCCCCCTGCCTCAGCCTCCTCAGTGCTAGGATTATGTGCCACCACACCCAGTTTATGTGGTGCTGGAAAATAAATCTTCAGTACTCAGTACTGAGCTATTCCTTCAGCCCCTTAGTTGTATCTTTCGGTACACCATATCTATTGACTTAGGCCTGTGACATCTCTCTATCAGAACCAATCAGGGAACTCGCCATCACCACTGAAAGTCCGAAAGTCTAGGGAGGAATATGCTTGCTCAGAAATGGAGGAGCTTCCTCTGCATATGGGATCCGTGCTTGACAATGATCAGAGCACAAAAGACACAAATTCCAACAGGTTTTGCTTCATCATAGAAGCTGGAAATGGAACCAATTGCTTCTGAAGATTATGCATCTCTTTGTGCTCACAGCGACTTGTTTTTGTCTCAGTGTCATCTTCCAACTTCTATCTAAGTTCTTTGCATAATCTCCTTTGAAAATACTTGGTTATCATTCACTTTTCCACTTTTTTCCAATTGCTTCGTTTCATTCTTTTAATTAATATGTGTTGGCAGTTAGAATAGACAAACACAGTCATTTAAAATCCCACAGTTATTCATGGCTATTCAACTGGAATATAGGAGAGCGCTGACAAGACTGAGTATGACATATGGAATTATGATCCGCATCTATTATATTGCTAAGGTTGAATATAGTACATGAGAAATGAGCAAGTAAAAATATTACCTGAGAAATGAGAACATTCCAAAAATATCAATATTCTTAAGTAGGAAATAATTATATAAATGCCAACAAGTAAAATTTACTGTGTAATGAATAGCATAGCTAAACTAGACTAGTCATTTAAGCAATCAACTGGAAGAGAACAAATATAAACTGGAGAGATTTACTGAGAACGGAGTTTCACATACATGAGACATGCTGACTCCACATTCTGGATGATATCAGCTTTTTGTATGGATCTAAATGTTGCCCACTGATAACTGACTAAATGTATACACTCATCCTTTTATAACACAATAAACCCGAGAGAGGCAGGTAAACCAGGCATGTTAGAGATGTAATCTTGGGAAAGAAGCCATTACCCTTCCAAAAGAAAAAAAAAAGAAGATAAGATCTCATGGTTTGATTAATGACTGTCACAGCTACAACAGGACCAAGATAACACATGTAGAAACAGAAGAAGATAAGAAACTAAAGGGGACCAAATGTCACCTTTAATGGAAAACAACCTGGACAAAATGTTCTAAGCATTTGACAGTGGCGGCTTCTTTTTTATCTTCTTCCTCCTCGCCATCCTCTTCTTCCTCTCTTTCTCCTTCTTCTGCCCTAGGAGCAGCTCCCGTTCAGCCCTGGGGTGAGATACAGTAGTCAGTTTTCCAGATGCTTTGCTTTCCTCTTGCAAGCACCCATCCAGCCAAGCCGTTCTTTGGGACAGGTCAAGGGCCGGGTAGCCCAGTGGCAGCTCTACAATGGATTCCCAAAGGCTCACTCCATCACCAGTCTCTCTCTCTCTCTCTCTCTCTCTCTCTCTCTCTCTCTCTCTCTCTCTCTCTCTCTTGGTCATGGTCTCGCTCTGTAGTCGAGGCTGGTCCTGAACTCACTATGAAGCCCAGGCTCACCTCAAACTAATGGCAATCCTCCTGCCTCAGGATCCTGAGTGCTGGGATTATAGGCATTTGCCACCATGTCAAATTCCCCATGTGGTGCTGGGGAATCAAACCCAGGGTCTTCAACTAGCTAGACAGGTGCTTTAACTTCTGATCTATTCCTCCAGCCCAAACACCATCATCCTTCTTACCTTAGAGCCTTCTCTCAGGGTTAGCAAGTGAAAGAGCAGGGCCAAGGACACAGAAGGCTCAGGCCAAGCATGCCAGCTAAATTGGATGGTCACCTTGGTTAGTTTGATGGCCATCTAAGAAGATGGTAAAATACCCTTTTGATGAGTCCAGGTAGATCACAGAAGCACTGGGACCTCTGTGTGGTCCTTGGTCTCTTGCTGTCTGGGGCTCTTTCAATCTGCTTGGGTTGAAGCTGAAAAATAAATAAGCTCATATATTTCTTACCACAACCTTGCAACATATGATCATTCTTAACTTCTGTCAGGACTTGGAAGCCTTTACTGTACCAGCAAGTGTTTACTCAGAGCCTATCTGGTTCCAGGCTGGGGTAGACCCAGGGTGCAGTGGGGCCTCTAATTCCAATTCCTTTGAGAACATAGACATATTGGAGCCAGGACACCAGGCTTTGCCTGCATGCTCTCCCTCTGATCTATATTCTCATGAACTCATGGGAGTTATATTTTTTAGACCAAAATCTTACCAAAAAAATTAACTTTCCAAATTAAGGCTTTTAATAATTGCTTTAAAATTCTTCCATTAGACACTCGAGAGAGCAGCAGAGGAAATGACTTAATTGAAATGACTTGCTTAGAATAAAAGACAGTAGGGGTCAGAGCATGGAACACAGAGGAAGATAAGGCTGGGCAGAGGGTGTCTGGGAATGGCTACTGGCATTCTGGAACACAGTAGACAGCTGTGAGCTCACCTCCAGTCATCTTGAGAGAGTTGAATCCAGAGAGGTTTGGAAAGTAGGAGGGACTCAGAAAGAAACAAGATAGTGCTTCTAGCAGATCAACCAAAAAAAAAATAAAGAGGAATTAACCAAGTGCAACCAAGATCATTTTTGCTTTAACAACAGAATTCACATAAAAATAGATGCTTTACTCTCTTCTCCTTTTTGTCCCACATGTCCCTTCACATACACGTCCGAATCCAGGAGTTCAAAATTCTGCCAGTTCTCCTTCCCACCACCCATGCCTGAAAACCTGCTCAGAAGTTGCTTTAAAATCCATGGGACAAAATAGAGGTTGAGGATGTAACTGATTTTAGGCTATGCCTCATGTAGACTAGGACCTCATACACAGATAACCAGAGATTCCCTTTGAGGATCAACATCTATGTTGAGTTTACAATAGGACGTAAGTATACAGTGTTTTAGAACATGAAGCACTTATGGAATTTTTTTTTCTTTGGTGTAAATTTGTGACTTTATGAGCTGTCTTTAGTATTTGCCATTCTTAGGTGACACACCCTTTAAAAAGAGCTGAGTTGTGTGAATGCATGCTGGCTATGTAGATGCCAGAAACTCCAGATTTTATTTTCTAAAGGAATTGCAAAGAGAAAGTGGATATTTCCTGTGATCTGCTCTTGAAGATAAGTACTAACAGCCATGGCCTAGACTGAATTTACATGACTGAAAGGCAATGAGCCAAAGCCTTGTGGCAACCCTGCTCACTTTTCCAGACCCCTAGAGCAAAGCAGCATAGTACATCCCTCTTAAAAAAGAAAGAGGACAGCAAAAGGCATCAAATGGGTCTCTTGTTATAAGTGAATTCACTCCAAATACTTTCTATTCCCTGAGAAAAATGGGACTAGAATATTAAACTGTAAAAAAATCACAGAAACTTAATGTGTTTTAGATCACAAGGCAATATTTAGGATCATCTGGTCCAGTGGTTGTTAGTGTCCTGGGAATAGAGGGAATCTAATATATTTTGGAAACCCTTGCCATTAAAAAATATACATATGGATATTAATGCAACCTTGAACACAATGATAGGAAGTTCCGGAATTTCTTTAGCTCTTTGTTACCAGATTGAAAATCCCTAAAGTTGTGACATCCAAAATTGAATCAGAATGCCTCATTTCTCAGATTCCAAGCGTTTTGTCTAGGGTCACATGACTGACCTGTGTGGGAGCACATGACAGATGACCCAGCCCCCTACTTAGCTCACATCTGGCCAGATTAACTACTGAAATTACAGCAATCAATGTCTATCTACTCAAAGTTTACTTGCTGTCATTCATAATTACACTTTACAATAGCAGTATTAGCAAATTTCTAGACAGTTTTAAATTAAAGGACATTTTTTGTTTCATTTGGTCTTTGCATTTGTGCTATTTCATGCACTTTAAATTTTTGTTGTTGATTTGAAATGTAACATATCTCTTTATGGGGTGATAGAAAAAAATCCAAAACACTCATGATCATCATAAGGATAGTTCTCAGAATATCTGGTATCTGTGCAGTTCCATTAAATTGCTTTAAAGTAAAATGAGATTCTTGAGTAAATAGGCTTTATCCTATCTGAAGCAGCATCACTTCTACCAAAATCCACAGGATGGTAATCTAAAGCCGGTGCTGTCAGGTTTTCTGATGAGGTAGGCATGCTTATCTTAATACACAGATTTTAAAAATGACTTTGCTGGAACCAGGGGGTAACTGGAGGTTGTAATGTTACATATCCTTACAAGAATGGAGATTATCTATGTACTAATATGCAACCATTATCTTTTTTCATTTTAAAAACATCAAGAGACAGAAAAAAGTGATTAAGAGACATTGTCACAGTCTTTCGCAAACTGCAACCTCTCAGCAGGAAGTTGGATTCATCTCTCCTAGATTCTCACTCTGCACCCCTACTATTGACTTATCAGGCCATATTTTCTTTGTTTTCCTGTCTTCTACAATAGCTTTCAGCTTGTCAGGACTGGGCCTCTCTCCTGTTGTACCCTACACACACAGTAACTAGCAGACAGCCCGACACTAAGTGCTCAGGAAGTATCTGTTGAATTATTAACTGACCAAAGGAAATAAGTTAGCGTTTGCAGACTTCACAACCTGGGCAGGAACCGGAAGTCCCAGAAAAGATACAGTGCAAGTTAACACTCCAAAGAGGTTTTCTTCTTTCTTTGTTTGCTTTGACATGTCTTCTCTAAAACAACTTTTCAAAGTGAATGCTGCTATATTAGCAAAGAAAAAGAAAAGGAAGGGAAGCAGGCAATCAGCTGCTCTTTTCAGATAGTGTGTGTAGTATTGGCAAGGGAATAGACTTACGGATTCACTGAAATTGATAAGGATATTTGAGAAGGGATATCTAATAGACTTGACAGAAATTAGATTTCTCTCCTTCAAAAACCAAAAGAGTGATTTACTGAACACAAATATTCTAAGTAGGGCTTACGGTAGGATTTCCCTGAGATTTTATGCACTATTTATAGGGACTTATCAGTTTAGGACAGAACTTATGGATGCCTCTGATATTCAAGAGCTAATCCTACCTTCATAAGACTCTTCACATTTCAGTACTAAGTGTAATGCCTAGCACATAAGAGGTATTTAATATATCTTTTATTTATAAAATGTATTGATATTTATCCATACCTACATGTATATATTTTTCTGTATGTTACATCTCTCTATATTAAATATACTAAATACCTATATTTTGGTGTATATTTCTCTCTATATTAGACATAAATGTATCTCTGTATTAAATTGTGTTGAATTTGCTTTCCCCTGAGTGAAGTGGTTGTTGACTGGCCCCTACACCCAAATTAATCTTTTGTTCAACTACCTAAGAATCTATGCTCCATTACTACAAATTCATTCTCTTAAGTTTGGTTCTTATTCTTGGAACGTTTGAAAAATAATGAATTAAATAATGTTCTTCAGAATTTCTTAAAACATGAACCTTTGCTTTGCGCCTTGTGACTACTTAAAGAGGAAAGAGATACCACAGCAGTGTTTTTCAACTTTATTTTCCCTAGAAGCTTTAAAAAATCATAATTTTCACAGAATATTCTGTAGGACACCTATCAGTAGTGGATACCGGGAGCTATTCACATCAGTGGGTTATGTTTTTCTTACCATATACAAATCTTTGGGGATCCAAAGAAGAAACTTGGATTATAAAGTAAAAGGAAGAGCTCCTGAAATGAACACCATGATTTTGCAAAGGCTGTGTCTTTCCCCTAGATCTTCCTTCCTTGAGAAGGGGCAGGACAGACCATGCACCTCAGGTTCATATGTTGCACCTGCCACTGAGGATGATAATAACAATAGTCATTAATGGCTGGCAAACATTGTTTAAAAACAATAGGGATTTGTGTGTGTGTGTGTGTGTGTGTGTGTGTGTGTGTGTGTGTGTGTGTGTGTGTGTGTGTGTGTGTGTGTGTGTGTGTGATTTGGCATGATTGGTGTTTTCTGAGCCAAAGTACTGGTGACCTTGTTAAAAGAACAGTCGAAAGGTAAAAGCTGGGAGACCTAAAGATGATGAACTATCCCGAGGCGAAAAACAGGTTGGGACCCCCTGGAGCCATTGCTCACCCTAAGGGGTGATGAACACCCAAGAGAGGTGTTTTTTTTTTAATTGTTGCTGTTGTTCTTTCTTAGGAGAGAGGTTGGACACGTGCTCATTTCTTACATGGGCTCCGAGATTCACTATTTCATGTCTTCTGTTCTGTATGCCAATCCTACTTTGGATGCACAGGAAATATCTGCCTTTACAAGGAACATGGAAAACACATGCTTAGACTATCATTAAGTCAACAACTACTCCGCTGCTTAGTCAAAAGCATTGTCTGCTGTCATAAAATATAAACCCTTAAATGTTAATCAGGTTTTTATTTTGTTCTACTTACTGTGCTAATTGCTTTATGCACACTTTTTAGTGCTTAATCTTCCCAGTAAAAACATTTACACTCAGTGTTATGATCAATTCACAGATGAACGAATGAGGGGTCAGAAAATCAGGTCTCCAGCCTGAATTATTGCTGCTTCATATCACTTGATGCACTTCAAACTTCAGTCAGGTTGACCCACAGTCCCTCTATTAGGAGGCAGCCGCTCAAAACTGAGAATTCTATTTGTTTTTTTCTATCAATGTATTCTTAATGCCTACAGTGTTTAGCACTCAGTGGGTGCTCATTAAACATTTGTTAAATGATTGATGTACTGCAGTCAGGAGTTAGGAATGAAAGTCACATTCTTATGAACCAAAGCCCAGTTAGCAAGTCACTACCAAAGTCACCTTAAGGGATAGACTTAATTCAATTTTACATTCTATTATAGATGTCATATAATATATTACGGAACAATTTAGAACCTTAAAATTAGTTGAGGCAGAAAATACTTGAACTTGGTACACATTGGCTTATTTATAAATTTGAATTTGTTTTGGCATGAAAAAGTTTTGTAGTGGCATACCATAAGTAAATAAATAAATATTACTGTCTCCTAGCAGAGTAAAGAAATTTGTTTTGCACTATAACTCATTTACCAAGAAAGTAATAAAATTTTCAACCAGTTTGTGTGAGTTTGTCAAAATAAGGCTTATTTGAACAAAGTTTAAGTTGAAAAGAGAAGGGTTTATACTTAGGTAGTGAAATTATACTTTATATTTCCATGAAATCCAAAAATAAACATAATGAATTGCATCACAATATATAATCCAACCCACAAGTCTTCTCATTGTGCAGATTATATAGTTTGAAACTATATCTCAGGATATACACAAATTATAGTAAGGTGATTTTTATAATACACACATATATGAATAATAATAAGATATAATGCTATTATAATTTTAAGAGTTACTATAGCTAAAGAGCAAATGAACAATAAATTTGGTCACTGGCTACATGGCTGTGATAATTAATGCCAAAATAGGGAATAACTTTGGCTAGTGGAAAATATAAACAGAGATTTTAATTGGACTAAAGGGACTCTAGTGCCATTAATAATAGATTTGGAAACACACAAAGTAGATGTCCTCTCGCCACTGCATTCTATAAAATAGTCCACAAAAATCATTTTTTGCTTCAAATTTAATCTACATATGAGCAGTTCATTTCCATTGATTTAGAGACTTTGCTTGTTATTTATTAAATTATTAGCATACACTCAGGGGGCCACACACATTTTTAGTTACCCCTTTGGCATGTAGATGGATATGCGATTAATCTAGAATGACAGAGCCATTATCATTTCTTTCAAAGGGTGAAGATCCTGGGGATGATGGGATTTCTGTCTGTATAAATGTTCTAAAATTCTTGTCATATTTATTTAAAATCTCTCTTTCCATACCAAATGATAAAAAGCTCTTATAACTAGAAGTTAACATTAGACATTTTAAAATTAGAAATCCTCTCACTTTTCTTCTCCCCCTGCTCTACGGCCATTTTAGGCTTTTCCTATCTCTGCATTACATTTTAAATCACTAATGTGACCATTGAAGGGATAATGTAAATTTGTATGAATTAGGAAACACCCCGGGGTGAGCTTATAGTGCGTGAAGTGACTTGTGGGCCAGGGACTGAGGCAAGAACATCCACTCTGGATGTGGGCAGCCAAAGAAGCAGCTTGAACTAAATAAAGGGAAGGAAGAAAAAGATTGTCACAGCTCTTCTGGGAAAGCTCTGGCCTTCCCTGTTGTCTCCAGACACCAACTTGTTCCTGTCTACAAGTCACCGATCTTCATCACAGAGTCTCTCATGTCTCTTGTTTTCCCCATTGTTCTTTGAACAACTGAGATCCACAACAGATTTGCATGGGCTCTCCTGCAGTCCCTGGGGGGTGTTCTATTTCATGCCTGACCCTCTAGCACTCCCAGGTGCAGGCCTCCATTTTGGAGTCTGTCTCTCCTTGAACTTGTAAGTCCTCCAAATCAATACCCTTCCTTTATAATTTCTGACAATTCTGCCTCTCCTAGAACCCTAAAATTACCATCCATGAAATGCCAAGCACTGACTCTTAGAGTCACCTTCTTAACAAATCTAAACTTTCTGCTTTTGTTTCCGCTCTCCTAATATTTTTTGAGGTAAAGTTTTCCATTAAAAAGAAAATATTGTCTGAACCAGAAATGGTCAAGATCTGAATCTGAATACAGAGTAGAGTTTGTCACTCAGCAACACAGAAAGAGGATGGTGAGAGATAGATGTTCATTATTAAAATACACGAATAACTGTGAAATCAACTGTTTTGGCAATATAGTTGTGTTTTAATGTAAATATTCATATTTCCTAAAATCCTGAGACAAATATTTGGAACAGCTAAGGAGCATTGTTGTTCTAACTGGGGTGCAAAATAAAACAGAGGACACACTGCTTGTCTGTTCCCATAAGTGTATAAAGTATAAATCTCAAAGGGAAGCAGCTCACTCCAAGGTGCTCAACCAAAATCTCTCACTGTTACTTACAGTAACATGATCTGTGTGCTAGCTATTAAGACAATGGATGTTTTGGACAAGCCATATTTGCAGGAGGAAAGATGGGGAAAGAAACAGAGACAAGGCCTCGCGATATGTACAACAACGTTGTTTACAATCTCAACCCAGGACAAAGTAAAAAATAGTAGTCCTGGATTACATGTTCTACCTGCCTAGAAGTAGCCTTAGACTTTTTCTTCATTCAGACTTCCAGTAAAATAGCACTTGAAGAAAACCTTACCTTTTTCAAAGATGGATGGTATCAAGAAAGACCCAGAGTAAGATTTAAATAAAATACTACAGAAAATTATGAAGATTGGAAAAACAACAAAAAAAAAATGGCAAGAACAGAAGACTCTTAAGAAAATAGAGTTACAGAACAGATAAAATTATATTCAAATGTTTCAGGATTTAAAAAAATCAACTGACTGAAACAAGAGCACTATACAAAGTCAAATTCAAGTAAGTGATAATAAAAATAACAGGAAAGAAGATTAAATGTGAGCTGATTGGCAGGCAGATCTCAGAAAGAAATGAAGGTGCAATAGTGGCACACGACCTAAGGAGAAAAATGGAACCAAACACAAGATAACTGACCTTGCTCAGCCCAGCAAGGGACGCAAAGGGGAAAAGAGAGCCCGCAAGATGCAACTTAATAAAGAATTTAGAAGAATAAAATACAATATGGAAAAAGGCACACGAGAGTCAGTGTGCATCTAACTGGTCTGATAGACAGTGACAGTGACAATAATAAAGGACACACCTTTGAATGTATAATACATAAAAGCTCTTCTGAAATAAAAGAAGGTTTCAATTTAAAATTTGGAAAAGCGTATGGTGTCATGAGAAAAATTAAAAAGTTTATTCTCTAAGAAAAGTAGAATAATATTAAAAATTCATTAAAATATTTTCATAATTTTATAATTAGAAGCAGTTTAAATAGAACAAAAATGTCAGGAATCTGAATGAAAAGATTGGTAAGATAATAAAATGAGAAGTTTGCATTGTAAAACCCACTATCATCAATGATAAGGTAGATGAAAATCTGAGAAATACATCTTTAGCTCACATTACAAAAACTTATGTAAGAATATATTTAACATTGCATATAATAAAAATACAATAAAAGTAAGATAGTCTCTTCTTGTTAGGTAATGATTATAAAAATTTGATAATCCATGTTCTACTAAGGGCGAGAAATCGCCCATCTTGATCAGCTTTTGTGCAAGGCATTTGGATAGTTATGTATCAAATCTCAAAATTTCCATCGTCTTAATCTCTCTCTTCCAATTCAAAGATTCTGTCACGTGTACGTCAATATAAAAAGATGATGTGAATAAAATCAATTCTTTGCTATAGTGTTTCTAACAGGAAACAATTAGAAGCAATTTAAATTATCTTTAATTGGGAATTGATTGAGTTGTACTATGTACACAATAAAGTTACAATACACGCATAATAGAAAATTGCACCGTGGTGTTTTCCAAAATATAAACACTTAAAAGAGCAAAGTAGAAAAGAGATGCCATGAAAATAGAGGTAGCCTTTCTAAAGATGAGGGGGCATCTGGAGAAAGGGGACACAGGACCGTGGGAGGGGGAGGAGGAAATAAAAGTGATTAAGACACAATATGTACGGGACCATACGCCCAGGCTGAATGTAATCACTATACGTTGCAAACATATACTCACAAAAATAATAATCCTAGAAAAACACTAAAATGGAGGAGAAGAAAAATGTCAGGTATGAAAAAATGTTAATGAAATTTGGGAGAAAATGAATAAAATGAGCCTGAGTTAGGAGGTTGGCACGAGCTCTTCTGGAACTGGATGACTTTTTCCAATTTATATTCATCGTGTACATGGAAACTTGTATTTAAATATTTAGTGAATGCATGTGATTTTTTTTCACTCTACTATTAATTTGTCAGGCTTTCCTTTCTTCCATAATGACAAAACAAGTGGCACAATAAGACTTAACACCAAAGAAAGTAAAACCAGAGACTTTGGGGTTCTGGTGCATTTGTTATCCATCCAGCTTCTAGTAGAGTTGCCACCAAGACATAAATGAAAGGCAAGTGATCATCTGGCATTGTAGCTTAACAGGAGATTTGAATGTTTGATACTACCTTACCTCATGTTCCACTGTACATTACTAAGGAAACTATTTCCTGTTTACTAATATGTTATTCTTCTTCAGCCCAAAAGCAGTAAAGGCATAAGCTTTTAATTTAGTTTCTTTGGTAGAGAGTTCTCATTTGTTCACTATTTAATAATAAAATAAAAGTTTAGTCACACCCCTCAGCTATTAAAACTTTGTAAACATAGCCCAAAGAACACAAAAAAAGTTTCAGTCAACATCTCTCAGAATCAAGTAGTGTTTTGTTAAATTTTGTGAAATAGGACGTTAGATAAAAGATCTATGAGCACGTATGGATGTTGACAGAAAACCCATGAAACACACTACAGCTTCAAAAATATTATATGTTAGTTGGTTTTTCATATTTGTGACAAAACATTGCCCAAGGAAAACAACTTAAAGGAGGAAAGATTTATTTAAGTTTTAAAAGTTTTAAAAGTTATCAGTGAATGGTCACTTGGTTTTTTGTCTCAGGGACTGTGGTGAGGAAAAATATTATAGTGGAAGGTCAAGGGGAATCAAAGTAGCTCAGCTCATCACAGCCAGAAAAGAGTCAAGGACAGAAAGATTTGAAAGACAAAATATATTCTTCAAAGCCATGCTTCCCATGACTGGCCTTTTCTAACTAGGTTCCAATTTCTAAACCTTCTACCACCTACTAACAGCTTCATAAACTGGGATCTAAGACTTCAACACATGAGCTTTTGGGGGACATTTCAGACACAAGCTCTAACACTATCAAGTTCTGTATTGATTTCCTAGGGCTGATGTAATTAGCCACAATAAACTAGCTGGCTTAGAAAATAGAAGTGTCTTGTCTCATCCTTCTAAATGCCACATCCAAACTGTTGGTGAAGCCATGTTTCTCCTGAAGAGGCTGCAGATGTATTTTTGCTTAGATTCTAGTGACCGCTCGTGTTGCTTGACTTGTACTTAATTTTCTTCTCTTTGCTATCTTCTCCCTAAGTGTATCTACCTTAGTGACCAAATTTCTCTTTTGAGGATGCCATCATATGGGACAAGTCCCACCGTAATGACTTTAACCTACCTCTTCTAAGACCTGGTTTCCAAATGAAAGCACATTCTATAGTACTGGGCATTAAAATTTAATATTTATTGTGAAACAGGGATAAGTCAACTCATGGCATCTACCCCCTGCTCCAAATTTCATGTCCTGCCATATGCAAAACTTATTCACTGCATCTCAACACAAGTCTTCATAATTCTAGAATCAACTCTCATCTGAACATCATAAATATCATCAATTGAAAGTTCACAATTTCATCTTCTAACCTATCCAGATCAGCAGTGAGTGAGACTCAGGTAGGAGTCTTCCTGGAGCAAATCATGAAGACTACTGATAATACTAATGAAGGGAATTCTAGCTTCTGTAAGACCTGAGTCCAAAGACCACATTCATGGATTATCAAAGTTTAGAAATAAAAAATAATAAACTGTTACAATGGCAAAACCATACAAATAATTTTAAGCCTGAGTTCCAGAAACAGATGACTATCATTTTAATCTTTCTGAAGGCATTTTTACTGTCATTGTCCCAAACACATAGCTTATCTATGTAATGACCAATATGAGAATCAAAGAAAGTTGGTGATTCATGAGAGATCACGGGTTCGCATGCACACAGTGAAATCCACTTGTGCTTTATTAGCTTTTAGCGTCATACAGAGGTATTTTTCTGTTGCCGAGTCAAACTATCTGATACCTGTAACTTAAAGGAGGCAAGATTCATTTTGCCTCCTAATTTCAGAGAATTCAGTTCATTCTCTGGCTTCAAATCAGAAACATCGTGGTGGAAGTTCTAAATCATAACATTCCTTAATTTGTCTCTATTTCAGTAAGAAAATTGCCAGAGACAAAAGAAGCACAGTAGAATATGTGTGAGGGATTGTAAAAGGAAAGGCTGATTGTACAAGTGGCCAATGGCAGACCACACGTAGCAAGGGAGCTCTCACCTGTAGTTTCTGCAGCTGAGAATGGTCCAGTCTGATCAGACACCAGAACAGTCTCCTCTTCTAATTCTGCATCCAACTCAGAAGGAAGGAAGTCAACCATGCTCCTCAAATAAGAGGCCCCTCGTCTACATTTGCCAGCTGCAGCTTCCCCACCACCTGTCTAATAAGAGACTCTTAGAAGCCTCCCCTTTTTCCACTACAAAACTTTTTCAATCCTTTGTCTGTCTCGATTCTCTGAAAACTACAAGTGGTGCTGACTGACTCCCATGCTAAAGCAGGGAGTAAATAGCCACTGCTTATTTTCTGCATTTCCGTCGATGTAGTAACACTTCATCTTGAAACAAGGAGGAAAAAGCTCGGGTGAAATCTCAACTGGGATCACTCGCTCCCGAGCAGAGTAGATACAGCTCCTTCACGGATGTGAATAGCGTGCTGCTTATAGTGCTGTTATATTTATATGTTCTGGATAATTAGAAGCCGGAGGAGATTTATTGTTCTATACTGTTAGGAAAGAATATAATTAGGCAATTAAAACTATAAATTACGTTAATTTATACACTAGCTTACAACAGATTAACTTGTGTTGTTTGTAAGACAAAGAAAAATAGTTGACAGACTAACTCCTGTTACTCTTGAATAATCATACAAGCCAGAATCACATAAATTTCAAAATTTTCTCTGAATCCAAAAATGGCTATATTCTGCAATTTTATTCTTAAGTAATATCTAAAGTTTTACACAGAATGCATGAGCTCCTATGTAATCAGTCAAACATCACGTTTGTGCAGTGCACATTCTGAGCCCCATACAGAACCCGCATGCTTGTACTTAAAAATGAAATATGATCTAGAAAATGACATGCTGACTACATTTAGAGGAGACTAAAACCTTGGTCACATTTGTAAATTTTTCTTTTAATATGTTTCTACATAATTTTTCTCAGGCAAAGAAAAATTTAAGTCTGTTGTGTCCTGTGTGAGGCATTAAGAAAAAAAATGATTCTGTAACTGATTATTTTATCACAATCATTATATATTTAAAAGTAAAAACAACCTTAAAACAAAATACCCAGGCAAAGGGTTCTTTTTGCTTTGCAATTTCAATGTATATATCTCTCGCAACATGCATGGCAGCCCAAGGCACTCCTTAGTGGGTATTTCTTTCTTCATCTTACAGATCTTTTTCCTTAGTTAAGAATCAATACAATGCCTTTAATAGAGACATAACTTGAATGTCCTAGCACCCTATGGCCAGCCTAAAACATATGTGTACTTAGTAACTACAGGGTGAGTGACTGAAGGAATGAATGAAACTGTCCTCCCCTCTTTCCCTTGTCACTGGCTGTATTCTCTGTCAGAAGGAACTGAAGCATTTGAAAAGACCTAATAGTTGATTTGGTTAAATCTTAGTTATGGCTTCAGTGCTTATTAGACAGTCTTCAAAAGTTAAGTGACTAAGAGACTGATACCTGCCTCCAGTATCTACTCTGTACAAAGCCAAACTAAGGCTCAAGACAGGGATAGCATAGTTACTGAATTTGACCAACAGTTAAGAAAAGCCTTTCATTCTAATTCAAGAGCAGCAGGAAAAGCCATTTCATGGGAAAACTGACAGATGGTTTTAAATTTGTTACAGGATTACTGTAATAATCATACAAAAAAGATATAGGATGGTGAACGTTTCCCTAGATTTTAAAGAGGCTGGGCACAAATATTGTGTGTTTTCAGCCATTGATTAATATGTTTCTTGCTGGTAGATTTACATGCTTAGGGAAAACGTTGCTGAGTATTAAATTTATGAATAAACGTTTCAAAATATCTTATTGGGAAGACAGTGAGACAGTTTGTGCATCACATAAGAACTGGGCAGTGATAATAAAAAATAACAAGGTACCCTTTATATATGTGGTTGTTCAGTTACATGAGATAAAGCATCTCTAAATTCAGCTCTCTCATGAATTACAACCACTGTGCATCGATTGAACCAGCCTGGACCGCAGAGCAAGACTCTATCTCAAAAAAATCACATATAATCTCTATATTGGTATCTGCAATGCTCAGTTCTCAGATACGGCTTTATTTGAACTACCAACAACAAATGGCATTTGATAGCCACTCCTTTTTGAAGCACTGTTTTTTAGGATACTATTTTTCTGATTTTCCTACCACAAAAGAAATCGTTCTGCTGTTTGTTGGTTCCTTACCTAGGCTGAAATGCAAGTACCTAATGCTCAGTCCTTGGTTTTTATCTGAATCCACAGCCTGGGGCAGTGGTTCTCCATGTGCACTGCTCAGACGAGTAGGTGTGGCACAGCAAGGAAACTTGTAAGAAATGCAAATTTTCAGATCTCTCCAAAGACCTAATTAATCAGGAACTCCTAGACTGGGGTCCAGAAATCTGAGTTTTTAACAAGTATTACAAGAGATTCTCTTGAATGTCAATTTTTAAAAGCTATTTCTCTGGAGGACCTTATAGAGTTTGACCTCTTAGTGTATCAACGATAAATTATAGACTACAATTTTCTTTTAAATGTGAACTCGTTCCCTCCCTCTGAAGTCTAGATTTATATATACATTGCTCACTTGAATTTCCTTTTGGATATAAAATAGCATTTCCACATATCAAAGCTAATCTACTGCTACTTCTCCTCATTGCTTTTCACATATTAACATTCCCCAGTTCATTTAATGGTTAAAACTTCGAGTCAAAGTTCATAGAATTGTCATTGATATGCATATCTGATTTACCAGAATATCTGGTTGGATTTTTAAAATATGACTACCTCTTCTTATCTCCACTGCTACCAGCCTTATCAAATCACCAGCTTCCTTCACTCAGATATGTATAATTCTAACATATCTTCTTCCTTATTCCTCATCTGTTGTCTAATTTCAACAAAATCGCTACAAAGCTCAGCATAGAATTTGGGCATTTAGTTCCACTTTGACAATATATGCCCACTAAATCCAATATTCCTTCTAACTATAATGAAAATTTCCAAGCAAAATATGATAAATATATACATATGTATCAATTTTGCTGGTTATAGTATATTAACTATTATAACTATGTACTTTGCAATGCCACAAGGTAATGCCTATATGTTTTAAAGAAATTAAGACAGAAGAGTTTAATTTGGCATATAATACCTCCCCAAAAGCAAATTTCAAGTTGTATGGTTTCTATATTTGAGAAAGCAGTGACATTAATCTCACAGAAAATTCTTCAGAAAGTAGAAAAAGAGACATCATTATTCAGCTCCACTTGGAAAGTCAATATCATTCCAACAACAAAATCAGACAAGGGCCATTAAAATAATTAAACCACAGGCCAATATCTTAATGAATATGCATATAGGACTTCTTAACAAATATTAGAAAATTGAATCCAATACTGTACTGGAAACATGATACATGATTAAAAAGAATTGTCTATTCAGAGAGTGTTTGACATTCAAAAGTGCATCACTGGGGACCAGGAGTGGTGGCACAAGCTTATAATCTTAGGACTCTGGGAAGCTGAGGCATGAGATTTGCTAGTTTGAGCCAAGCTGGACAAGTTGATGATTTAAGGACAGCCTTATTCAAACTCAGAACTTCAAAAAATGGGCTGGGGTTGTAGCTCAGTGTGACAGCTCCAGGTTCTGTCCCCAGTACTCCTTAAAAAATATTCAATAGAATTCAGTATATTAACGAGAGAGAGAGAGAGAGAGAGAGAGAGAGAGAGAGAAAGAGAGAGAGAGAAGAGAAACATGTAATTCTTTCAATAGATGCAGAAAATGTATTTGATAATATTCATTTAAAAAAAGTCTCAGTGAACTAAAAACAAAACTTCTTTAAATTGATAAAGTCCATTTAAGAAAAACTTACAGCCAACTTGGTGGAAGATTAAGTAGAGTTTCCTCTGAATTTAAAAGCAAGGTAACAATCTTAACTTCATACTAGCAGTCCTAACTATTGATATGAGGTAGGGAAAAAAAAATGAAGAAATTTTTAAGAAAAATAAATTTCAGGAAAAAAGGATAGGACATTTTTTATTTGTAAATGATTACATTGTTTTAGTAGAAAACTTCATGTTTTCTACCTCTTAGTAACTAGCTTCACTAAATTAATTGAGCTATGTTACAGAGCCCAATATTATCTTTTAAAAAAATTAGTAAGAAACTTTTAGACAAGATTTCTCTATAAGAGAAAAAATAGAAAAAAATTTATTAAAAATATTTTGATCTACAACAGATACCATCAAGGAAACAAAAAGCCAATCTGCAAACTGGCAAAAGATATCTATGAAACATGTATCTGATGAAGGATTTGTGTCCAGACTATTTGAATGCATTATGCAACTTACCGAGAGCATGAAAATAAATTTTTGAAAGAAAATGATTCGAACGGATTCTTCCAATGTACTCCAGATCATTAGCCATAAAAGAAATACCAGTGAAAACCACAATGAGGTAGCACGTGCTCACTATGAAAGTCAAAACCACATCGATTGACCACCCCTAGCACCAAGGAAGGTACGGAGCCCTAGAATTTATCCTGTACTGCTAAAGAATTCAAAATGGTTTTAGAAATGGCAATTTGGCAGTTTCGTAAATTCTGGCACGAATCCCACATACTTATTACTTTCTACTCCTAAAATACAAAAACACGTCCACGCGAGATAAATCCTTAGTATTTTCAGTAACACTAATCTGACTGGTGGGTTTAAATTTTCAATCTTTCTTCTTTTCCCTACACTTTCTATTCATTTCACCGCCTACTTAATTTTTCCCTGGTAATTATCACCTTACAATTTGTATTAAAAATTATTGGTGTAACCTTATATAATATAAGCTTTTGGTCTGTTGTGTTCATAATCCCAGAGTCTAAATCAGTGCACGGCGTATGGAAAGTGCTGATTAATATTTGTCGAATAAGAGGGCATCTGTCAATAAGTAGCCGAGGAATCACCTATCCTGAGCCTGGGAGCAGCAGATCATCAGAGCATACTCTTCTTTAGCCTCCCTTTTCCAGCCTGTCTCCCTGGCACAACGGGCCGTGTTCGACCTCACCTCACTACAGTCCTCACCCCAGCGGCATTCCTTCTGACAATTTCTTAGTCCACTTGACTGAATTTAAGGTGTGAAGGCGGTAGTGTCACTGGTGATAACAGGTAGCACTTGCACCCTATGAGGCAAGTGTTGGTCTTTTTGCCAAAGTACAAAAGACAAAAATCAGATATGTTAGAAATGATTACCAATGATTACCACCAAGCCATGAACTCAGACCCTTGTTCCTAAAGTAATCACTAACCCTATTTTTCTACTTCTGTACAGTCATATTAACTGAGTGCTGCTTTCAATCTTTATTTTCAAAAATATTCTTATTTATAAAAACAAGAAGTGGTGGACTGAAGTCTACTAATGTGTTATGTAAGACGAAAGAGTGAGCATACACCATTACCAAGGACCCACCACTAACTGATAGCCAATCAGGTAGGTTGTTTGGATGCTAAGAACACCTCCTGCATCTCAGCTAACACAAGCCACAATTCATGAAATATGAGTAAATTTGCATCTACTTATCTGATAACTACTCCCAAAATGCTTCTGAGGTTTTTTTTTATTATTATCCCCAATAATCAAGTATGGCGGAAGAGAGCAGAGTCACTCATGGCTCACTAAGGACCACCTTGGGAAAAATTGATGGAAACCAGTCAATGTGACAAGTTGGATTTAGAACCAGAACGTTCTCAGTAAAAATACCTAGCTTCCTCTAGCTGTGTAACAAAGCTGAGGAAGCACACGATGCTGTTAACGTTAGCCATTGTAGAGGCTGTCTAGGTTTGGGCAAGTGAAACGAATTCCAACTTCTGCCTAAAGTCTGGGACTGAGCTTGTGTTCAAGCTAATTGACTAACAAGTGTTACATAAAAATGATACAACGAAGAAAGAGACCGTTTGTATTTTGTAATAAAATAGTCCAGATTTGAGAAAATTTCAGCCTTCCCTAAATGTTTATATTGTGACCTTTAACTCCAAAACTGCACAACCTCCAGGCTAACCATTTGGTGTCATCTTCATAAAGTAGATATTTACTTAGACAGAGGCAATATTCAATTCAACTGAATTCAGGGGACCAATGTTTTATTAAATTGCAGCTCTGTAAGCAGACTCCATGAGGCCTTGAGAGACATACCAATATGAGAAACTTCATTACCATCTTTGGAGATTATTTGCTAATAAGGAAATAAATGGTTGATGGAGTTGTCAAATCACAGAAAGTCAGATATGAGCCAGAAGATTTGCCTGTGACAGTTAGAAGTGACATATGAAACTTAGAAAAGTGTCAAGAGCTAAATATAAATTAGGTTTGATCTGCCCGGATGGAATGGTTGAAGAGAATGAGATGATGGAAATTAATCAGTTACAGAGAATTCAACAGAACCAAGCAGATGAGAAGTAAAGGCCCTGGGAAAATAGCATGTTTCCTCTATTTTATGACGTGAAAGTATAAGAATAAGAAATAGGAAATATGTTACATGGTAAACACTGGAAACCAAAGCAAACTAAATATTATTCAATGGCTGATGCCCAGCCTACTTATATAGCATCTTAATTATATAAATTATATATAGATACAAAGTTCTAAAGAAGTAGTGATGAAATTTTAAGACCTGATTGTAGCTGGCCTTCCTATGTTTAAATTTAGAGGGTTAAATTATTGCAGTGAAACCTTATACCGAAATTTCTTCCTTTAATCCTCAGTGTCGATCACAAAGGATTTAAGCAATGACAGATTTGGGTGCTCATTAGAAAGTCCTCATTAATTACCTGTCACAGGCGATGACTGGTAAGAGGAGGGAAGGATGACACTCGATCTACACAATCAATGACTCTAGGAACAGTCAATTTTGCCCATTTTCGAAAAATTAAAAATACAATAGACATAAAATATTTCAAAAAGGCAAATGAGAGTACAACAGTAAATTCTACAAGAATTTCAGCTCTAAGAAAAAAGCTGAAAAGGTGCCTAAAAAGGATTTCTATTCAAGTTATAGAACAATAAAAAAAAAAAAACCTTACATGATGTTTGCCTCTGAGGCTATGTTCTTGCAGTCACTGAAAAGAAAGTTAATACTATGCGTCAGTTTGGAGAGGTATATCTACGGAGGATAAGAAACTTCTGGAAGGTTTGTCTTGAGATCTGCCCTTAATGTAGCTGCAGAAGAGTTCTGTGCTTCAACTACTGCTCGCCTAGGAATAATCCGTCTCTCTTGTCTTTGGGGTTCTGGCATTTCGACCTGAAGCGCTGTGGTCGGCTCTGCTGCTACCCTCTCCTCCTTCCTTTCCTTGGTAACAACCTCTTCTGCCATCCCATCTCCTCCATTCTAGTCACAGAGTCCCTGCTGCGTGAAAGGGGTTTATAATCCCACTTCAGGACCACGGCAGCCCGTTGGTTTTCACTTCCTCTCCTCTTTCCCCAGCTTCCGTTAGTACTTTCCAGGTCGAGTTCTCTGGAAGAAGACAATATTCGGAGATACGATTTTTTAGTAAGGATCGACACCTGTGAAAGGAATGAAGACGCAGGCCTGGAGAGGAAGAAGGCAAACTATCAGCTGACAAGTCTTCCCCGGGTTCACGGTGAGGTCGGGAGTGAGCACTGCTCCTGCATTGAAATTATCATACTGTCTTGTGTCACCTAATCACATGAAAGGTATGATCTCAGGGCTGCCCCGTCTTGCTCAGACTGAGCTTAAAAACGGAGAGTAAAAAAATCCTCACAGACTCAGTCTTCATAGCTAGACATCATGCAATCATGCATGTTCCACACATTACCCACGTTTGTTTTCCTTAAAAAAAAAAAAAGGCTTCAAAAAAGCATGGTTTCCTAAGTCTTTTGTTTCTACAAAATTTACATAATTTACTCTGGATGAAATACCTCATCACTTCAAGCATTGTTTTACAGACACACACACACACACACACACACACACACACACACACACACACTACTCACATCTTTCCCTCACTATCTGGCCCAAAGTTTGTTCGAATTTTTATCTCCAGCTCTGCTCTTTCTGTAAATGACAGCACAATTCTCTCACCGAGTAATCTCAATAACTTATGCCAATTGAAAAAAAGGAGTTGATAATATAAAGCAATTAAAATGTGTTTAAAATGTTTTAATTTAACTTAACCATAGGAAAATCTAATGTTTAATAAATTCATATCATATAAACTAATTAATCCATGCTATATTTCAATTACCTGAAAAGGAGATAAAATTATTTTTTTCTTAACTGATTAACTCATCCTTTCTGCTGAAGGAACATCACCAACTGTAGCCCCAGCCTCTTAAACTTTTACTAGGACAGTGACAGTAGTTAAACTTTGATAATTCAAAGAACTTTCCTTTTATGATAAAACAGTTTGAAAATTAAGTAATGATGACAGAGGAATCACTGAAATGCCAGTAAAAAGCAGAAAGTCGTTAAAAATGTATTAAAAGATATGAACTCATCAAGGCAACAGAAAGAAAAAGAAGTAAAGCCAAATGTTATTTCAGGTAAATTATTATATGCTTTTATTCAAAGTCAAGCTTAAGATCCTCCTCATACATTAATAACCTACTTCTTTAGTCTTTTTCCCTGCAGAGAGAGCTTGAACCAGCCCCTTAATTGCCATGAATCATTTAAAGATCAGACATTTTTCTGGGCTGCAAAGCAATGGTTAACCACTGTAGCCAGTCCATCTCTGGTGAAATTCTTGGGCATAAACATTGTGATCTTTGGGCATTTTGGTTCCAAGTTACCCCTTTCAACTCCCCTAATTAACAGCAACCAATTGACGCCGTATTTAGAGTGTATCAATCCATTCTTCTAGGAGACTATATTGTCATCCTGGATTCCAAATCCTGCTTCACTGTCACTTCTCCATAGCAATGACCTGTGGATCGGATTACATTGGTTTTCCAATCTTAAATTATTGTCAGCAGGTTCACATTTTTCCAGCCCATTTTCAGCCTAGTGTTCACTGGACACAACTACTGACACATCAAGAATTACGCTGGTGTACTGGTTCTGTTCCTCTAAAAAGTTCTATCTGAAAGCTTCCTCATCTCTGGATCAGTTGAATCTCTCCCTAGATCTTCTGGGCATGTTCCCAAAAGAAATAAAGTCAACATACCGCAGTATGTGTTTTCATGACTGTAACAGCTTAATTCATAATAGCTACATCTTGTTTATAGCATGGTCATAGCAGTGCAATTCATAGTAGCTAAATCCTGTGAACAACCTATTTGCCTATCCAGAGAGGAATGGATGAAGAAGATTTGGTGGTGGAATACTATACAGCCATAAAGAAAGACAAATATGAGGCATTTGAAAGAAAGTGGGGCCTCTTTGAGTCAATAATCAGTGAAATGGATGAAACACAGAAGATTGACTATCAACGGCGTCCCTATTATGAAATTCACACAAATTATTATAAAAAATGACCCTGACAAGAACGAGAAGATAGGAAGAGGGGTGATGGACTGGCAGGAGAGGGATGAATCTCTGAGAGTTGGGAACTGGGAAGGCAAAGAGAAGAGGGAGGGAAAAAGAGGCCAAAAATGATAAATAAGTCTTCATTTCTTGCTTCTCTGGTTTTACAGAAAATAAAGGGCTAATGTTTTGGAGTATAAATGACAACCACCAGGTACCAGGTGTCTTAGTTACTTTTTCATTGCTGTGACTGAGTACCTGACATCCACAACTTAAGGGAGGGAGGATTTACTTTTAGCTTACAGTTTCAGAAGGTCTCAGTCCACTCACGGGCAGCTGGCAATGGCAGAAGCACATGACAAACAGGAAGCCGGGGAGGGAGGGAAGTCTGTGGCATAAGCCCTTCCACGTCCCGCCTCAGTAATCTACCTCTTCCAGATCAAGCCCCAGCGCTCCACCCCTTCCTACCTCTTAACATCACCTGGTTCTGTAGGCTCCCCACAATATCAAAATGCATGAGAATTTGGGGGACATTCCAGATTCAGACCATAATGCCTTGAATGACCTAAGTATTGAGTAATAGCATCATAGTTATGCTAATTCCACTATGGGATGCTTCCAAATAATGAAAAGAAAAAACCACCACATTTTTAAAAGAGGGAAAACACAATAGACGCCTTCATGAGTGACAGAAGTCTGTAGTGACTGGAGGTTCTGTTTATCTAATAAGTTTATCTGTGAATTACTGTTGGACCTGTAGGAGCAAGTTACAAATCACTAATTGGTAATTTCAGTTTCTGGCCTCCATACCTTATATTTTTTTCTTCAACAAAGTAAAAGATAAAGATATTTGCGAGCAGAACAAAACATGGAAATAAAGAATTCACTTTTTCTCTTTCAAAGGCAATATCAATAATGGTGCCACTAGTCACTGTACATCTCCTTTCTGCGATAAACACAAGCTCAGTCTAAACCGTGACTGTGAGTTACTTACCTCATATCATTTGAATGACACTAAATTCCACGGAGAGTGTCAAAACATGCAGCTACTCCGTGAGAGCTTTGAGTTACCGGGAAAGCTCTACATTGGGAGAAAATGTGTTATTTTACAGGTGTTAGAAATAGAAATGTGGATACAAACCTTGCGGTAAAAGCTTGCACTGAATAAACTGCTTGTTTGGGAAGAATTATCGTATGAACAAGTATCCCAGCAGGGGGAACTGCAATCCCCACACATCCCTCAGGTGGAAGAATCACCCTTTCTCCTACCCATCCCTGGTAGATGCCTGTGCCGGGGTACTTGGAAGATTTTTCTTACCCAGTGTTTTTATTTCTAACTAATTGTCCACATTCTCACTGTTAGAATTATTAACATTTAATGTAACTTAAATTTGTTCATGGGAAAATAGTTAAAATACGTGTATTGCTTCCCTTTCCACTTCCTCCTCATTCAAATGCACTCTCCCGTGACACAGGTGACCCATATGAAGGAATGGCACTTTCCTTTATTCCTTCTTAAAATTTCTCATCAATTCTTTCCATGACGTAAGTATGTTGAGATAATTTAGTAATCTGACTCATTAGCCATGCAATGGACAAATATTACGACTTACCGAAGCTCCTAGACCTCCTTCCAGGTTATGTGGGCAAATACGGTCATTTGTCTTTACTGCCATTCAGGTGCAAGCTCACCAGACACAGTGGTAAATTGCCTCACTCAAATCTGGACCCAATATATCCAGTACCTCTTCGTCCTTCTTTGGATAACCTTGCCAGAAAAGGCAATTAGTTCTGTCCCATGACTTACTTTAGATGGGCCCCAGTTGGCACTTGAGGAGCATGACTCCTGTATTAACTACTCAGTAAGACAATTTGTTCTGGAATTTTCCCTGGAAGTATAGGCAAGTTTGCTATTCTGTAATTGGCAGTGCTCACCTTTACAAAACATTTAGTAATACTGTCTGCAAGTTCTTTGATAATGGGCCAAGATGTAATTTATGGGAATCAAGAGATTGACTCATTGTTCAAAGGACAAGAAAAGGAGAGAAAGAATGCCGTAAGTGACGAGACGTACTGGGCAGTACACACGCACGGCTTGGTTTAATGATTGCCCTGGGAAAAGGTAAAGATCAGCCTGCAAAGGTCACTAGCAGGCATTTTTGTTCCTGATTTAATTGATCTACTTTGTCCCTCTTTTTCTTGCATGAATTTCTCCTTCAGATTTGTGTTGGTTTGAACTTTTATCACATTGCTGGCTCATTCAAGAATGCTCAGTAGCTTCTCAATAAAAGCATATCTTTAAGGCTTTCTGATATTTAAGCCAGTCTTTCATATGAACTTATTATATCTTATTATTTGCTCTAGAAACTCCACGAGATTTGGGAAACTGAGTTTCTTCTCTCTCCCTCTCCCATCTCCAACAACCATCTAGGATCATCTGCGACTTGCACTTGCAGGCTGGCCAGGTTAGAATCCCTCTGACTGCCTCTCTATTGACATCTTCTGCGTCCTTCAAACCCGTCTCATGTGTAATGTCTTAGTTCAAGGCTCACAGTTACTTTCTTACAGAGATTTTTATGTACAGATCATTTACTAACAATTTACTCTTCATTTTTAATGTATTTCACTATGCTATATTATCTTATTACCTTTATAACTTGCCCTAAATAGCAGCAATTAATTTGTATGTGTCTCTCCGTCACTTGTTTGTTCCATGTTTGACTACTGAGCAAGTGATGAGCAGTTTACTCTAACCAACATGAATAAATGATTTACTGTAACCAACATAACTCATATTTCTTCCATCCTTAGCAACACTTGCCACGAATCAAACTTGGTCATTAAGTACACCATGAATATTCAATATGTATTTGAATTCTGGATCACCCCCAATAGTTTCGTATTTATGTGACAAAGTTTTCCAGTTTTCAAATATTTGATGTCGATAAAATTCTATGTCCAGGGATTAGCTGGAATTTTTGTTTGCGCAAAGGAAAAAGTTGTTGGACACAACAACACATTAGATAATTACAATAGAAAGAAAAGACTGATGCCTCGGTATGTGTGATAAACATGACTTTTTTCATTCAACTCCTAGGCAAATGTATATTTGTAGACTTGAACAGATTGACTCACCTAAAACCCACCAACACCCAAATTTTTACCTTTGAGTTAAATCCATACATTTATGTGTTGCATAGTGAGGTAAATATGAGACATCTGTATTATATCTAATTGAAAACGGCATCTCTGTCACATCTCCTATTTGATAGACATATTCAAATATGGATATTTTTATTAAAGAGGTAAGGTAATACAAAAGTGATAATTTACTTCAGAAGACTGCATCTTCATCTTTCCATAAGAAAGATATTGTTAAGATATTTATGATGGAACTTAAGAATCTCAACACACTCTGTCACAGAAAGACTGGACGTCACCACAAGCAAATCAGAAATTAAATTGACTCCTTCATCTCTTAATTTTGAAAGGAGCCTGCTTGTTTGTGGATTACACTAAATACTAATAAGCCGTACATTTCTTATTTCTTTCTTCCTTCCTTCCTTCCTTCCTTTCTTTTTCTTTTTCTTTCTATCTTTCTTCCTTTTTCTGAGACAAAGTCTCCCTCTGTAGTTCAAGGTGGTTAGAACTTACTATGTAGCCCAGGCAGGATGACTCACAGCCTCAGCCAACATGTAAATTCCTTAAAGTCCCAAAAGTACAGCTGAAATGTGCATATTGTTCTAATACAGGACAATCATAACAGAACACCCTTATATGTTCAGGCACTGTTTAGGATTCAAAATAGTTCTGGAATATTATCTCACTTAGCCCTCACAATTACCCATCATACACTCTATGATCACAAAGAAAATGAGACTTTGAGAGGTCAAGTGACGTGCGCAGCATTACAAAGCCAGTAATGGTAGAACTGGATTTGGAGAGCAGACTGGCTCCCTCCACAGGGGCGTTGTTCTTCACAACTTCTTTGTGTTGCTTCAGCATAAAACTAATACAGAATGATTGGCGAGTGATACTGAATGGTTAATTCAAAACTCTCATGCCTGGTGAGGAAGCTTCCTAAGTCTGTTCCAGTAAGCATACAGACCAGGATTTCTCTCCACAATGTGTGAAGTGATTCTATTTCCTTCAACATTGTATTTCATAGACTTGAATATAAAAGATGATATGTGCCTTAGAATCATTTACAATTTTATATTAACTTTATGCTAAAATTAAAATGTACAGCATCTTTCCATTACTTCCACCAAAGGGCAGTTGTAACACAGTCATTGTCATTAGTTAACTGGTAAGCTCAAGAAAGAGTGTCAGAACTGCAGGACAGCATCAAAAACTCAGAGACAGAAGTGATCTTTCTCTATCTTTCCTTTCTTTCTTTCTTCCCTTCTTTCTTTCTTTCTTTCTTTCTTGGTAAGAAATGCAACATCACCTATGTTTTTGTTATTTGTACAGTGAACTCTGCTAGCTTGAGTTGAAAGCTATTTCAGATGACTCAAATTCCAAATTGAAAAATATTTCAGGAATGTTTTAACCACTCAAATTATATCAGTCATTTATTCTTTCTTTCATTTTAGTTGATAATACAATGACTAATCTTAAGTGACATCTTCCACCAAGTATGAAATGTAAATTCACAATGACAGGAGCATTGTGTCCTAGGTTAAGGGCAGCAATTAAAACAGTAAGCCATTTTAGATACAATCGTCAATGGAATATGGCAAAATGGGCTTTAAGATATCACTCACACATAATTAGCAATAGGTGTCTGCTGACTTCCTGCCATTTTGGGTCCTTATAACAAGCAGTCTCTTCTACACCCCAAGGAACTGCCCTTTCTGTGACCGTTGGTAGCCATTGAGGTACAGATAGCAGGGATACAACTGTTTTCTCATTTAGAATTTGAGGCAGAGGAAAACTGTAATCTGATTGTTTCCCATCACTCTATAGAAACCACAGTTTATATCTACCTATTGTAATCTCTCACAGTGTTATTTTAGCAGGAAAATAGATAAAGTACTGACACCCCAACTTAATGGAGGAAAGATTTATTTAGCTCACAAATTCAGAAGGTCTCACACAACCCTTGGTGGGCTGCTGGAAATGGTAAAAGTATAAGACAGAGGCAGGAGAGCCACTCACCCTGTTGCAGACAGAAGCGATGTCAAGCAGGAGACAAGTGAGTCTGGAAATTCAAGCAAGGCTGGAGTTTTCCCAGGAAGAAGCTGTGACAATATTTCTTCCTCCTTCCTTTAATTAATTCAAGTTGCTAATTGGTCCCTCCCACTCAGAGTGTATGCCCCTCCCTCACTACCTGGCCAAGACAACAATACACAGTTCCACATATATGAGGCATTTGGGTGACATTCAAGATCCGAATGATAGCAATATATTAGAAACAGAAATAATTTTTTAAAAAATTGTACCCCTAGGATTGTATCAATGTGTGTGCTTTCATTTTCTTCCCTTTGATTCCCAAAGAATGGAACATGCATAGAAAGTCTTCTGAGTGCTCCGCTTCCTGAAACACTTGGTAAAGCTTTGCTCTGATTATTTGGAACCTTTTAATCTACAATCCTCACAGAAGAAATGTAGTTTTACATTGAGTTTTTATTTGTTTATAAACTTTATATTCTCAGCAGCAAATATACTTTAACTTAAGGCACACTTTAATGCCTGCTGACAATAAAATTGAAACTTCACATCTAAGTTGGATGTCCCAAAACCTTGACAAAAAGAAAATAGAAGAACCAATAAAAGTAGTTTGCATCCTGTGTCCTATTTCCTTGGCAAATAAAAGAAATGCAAATTAAGTCAATGAGATGCCATGGGAAAATATTTTAATGCATCATCATCAAAGAACATATAAAACCCTCTGGTCTTCAAATTCTTATCACTGGTTTTATTTTTTCCTATTTTTAATCTTGGGGAAACTAATGAGTGGTGCGCCGGCTCAGCCACTGCACACAGGCTTTTGTTACCCAACAAATGTGCGGTCCTCAAGGAAACTCCATAACATAACTCTGTTACCAAAGAACAGTACGGTTAAGGGGGAATCAATGAGTCTTTGACACAACCACTCCCGCCTCTTGATTTCCTTCACTTCTCACTTGCTTTCTTTTTCAAGGAAAATTCAAAGGTCACTTGTGACATTTCCTTGTTGCTTGCAGCCTCCCTCCTCACCTGTCACCTTCTCCTATTGCTCAGACTGCAATCCCGTAGTACTAGCGGGATTCAACTCTCCCGGCACGCAGTGGGGCTACCTCCTTACATCCAGATGAAGGGCTGAGGCCCTGGAACTAATTTCTTGTCAAAGAAATGTGGATAGAAATAAGTTATGAAGCCTGATCAAAATATACAGCTCATGCATGTTTTAATTGATTATAATGAAAGACATGTTGCTACTAGTCTCTTTCTAAATAGTCCCCCAATCCTAAACCCACCTGTATCACCGTTCTTGCCACTTTCTGAAACAGCTCTGGAAAGACTTCTTTTGTGTCTTTTTGTGACATTTCAATATCCTGAATGGATGAAAATATTTATTGAAATTTCTGTCAGATAAAAACACTCCTTTGCATACAATGTATCCTCATCCACATTATCCGCCAGACCTGGTGACATGTGACTTCAGGCTTTTCCCCAAAGTCAAAATGATGTCAAGAAGGCATTAACCCTGTGAATAGATTCAGGGCATTGAGGCAGCCACAGCAGCTCAACTAAAGACACTCAGGAAAAAGGAGCTCTAGAACTGCTGGGACAAGTGACAGGAACAATAGAGTAAGGGACTGAGGTGAGGGGGGAGCATTTTGAGGTGTCTACTGGCAGTATGGTTTGTACTATTTTTTTTTTAAATTTAAACACTCACCCTATATTTTGGTCATCTCTTTTGCGTCACCCCGAGGCCTGAGTCTTGATAATCTGTGAAATTGATCAAGTCTTCTTTCTTTATCTGATAAATTGGTGAAGAAATTTTAGCGGAGATCTGAAGCTGAGGCGTGAGAGGAGCGGTGGGGTGGGAGACAAGGATGGAAGATTGTGAGAAGCAGAGCTGCTCATTCTTCACACCGCTATGCCGTGTAGCAACAAAGAAGAAAACAAAACTCCTTGACTTTTGACATGCTCTGATATTGGAGAGTTATGGGTTGGAGTCATGTGCTTCCTGCAATTATTATAATTTCCACACACAATGGGCTTTCTAAATACTACAAGAAAACCATGCTACATTTCTCAAGACTGTACACATTTCTATTATCCTTGACAATTATCCCACACCTTCTCTGTCCCCAAACCTCTAACACTCTTCTGACTTATAATATGCTTGGCTGAGAAACTAAGATCAACCAAAAGAGAACTTCAACAAATCATTCTAACCTGCTCTACCTCCCCACCAGCCTGTGCTCCTTTGTAAAGGGGACCTCGAGCTGTTCATCCATCCTCTCCCACCAACTCAAGAGAATTAACCAAATTTTCCACCTCTCTTGTAGAATCAATCTATTAAATTATTTTTTAACTAAATGTGCTCATGTTTCTGTCATCTTGACAAGAAAATTCCTAAGGAGATTTATCTACACTCAATGTCTCTAATCCTCTTCCTTCCAGGTTTGCCCCTCTGCTCCACAGATACAGGCTTCCTCTGTGCTGGACCCTGTATGTGTTAAGCCCATGGTCAGTTGCCCATTTAGCCTTAGCTATGGCTAGTCTGTTCCAACCATGAGCTCTTTGATCTTCCTTAAAACTGAAATCTCCTGGTCTTCTCTCTACTTTGCTGTCTTCCTTCCTGATTCTTCCTCATCACCCTGATCCTTTGTGGGTCACACGAGGGCTCAGTCCTTGGTCTTATTCATTAGACACACTCACTCCTTAGGAGTCCAATAGCTTTAAGAACAATCTATATCTTGTCACCCTCAACTTCACCTATTGTCCAGGCCCCCACTTGAGCACTTTTGATCCCGTTGTCTACTTGACTGCTTTGTGCACACCTGAAACTTAACATGTACAAAACTGAGCTTCCTTCCCTACCACCAACCTTGTCTTTCCCTCAGTGCGTGGCTCCTCCCCCTTTCACACTGCCTGAAGCCAAATTCTTTATCATCAATTTTGACTCCTTTCTATCACACCTTATGATCAATCTGTCAACAAATCTGTGAGTCTACGTTCACTGATTTGGACTGTCCTCACACTTCCACCAGTAGCACCCTGATTCCGTTTAGAGGTATTGTTGCATAACAAGTCCTCTGACTCCCCTGGAGGGAGGAAGGCCAATTCACAGGAGCACTTCCTGGGAGGGGCTAGGTGAAGCCCTCAGCCTGGCGCCCTGCCTGTGCCTGGCCTGCAGCCATGTGTTAATCTTCCCAGGTGCAGCTCCTAGCACACACCCTCCAGATTAGGGCAAACCCCATAGAGAATGCACCTGGACCTACGTCAGGAAGCTGAGGTCACAGAGCTGTAGCCAATGAGGGAGAAAATGGGAGAGGAGAACTTCAGCCACAGACAGCAAGAGCAGGGCAAGTCAGAGCAAACAGCAGCAGCTGACCACTGAGAGCAGCGTGCCACGCCCTTGCATCGCCATGGACACTGGGGGTGGGCCTTTCCAGTGAGAGGATGTGACTGTTCTTTGAGTCACTCACAGGGCTGAAGTGAAGTCACACTCTTTCCCCTGTAGATAGTCCTCGCCTATGCCCCTGTAGTTAACTCACCACTCATACCCCTGTAAGTAACCCCAGCCAACTCATTGGTTAACCAAACTGGACTGGAACAATCATTGCTTTGGTTGGTCTGCTGTGCCCTATCTGAGGTGAACAGACATGGGGGTTCTCGGCTCCCAAGGAAAAGTTGTTCACGCCACAATCACATCTTGCCAGCGTTACTCTAATGGCCCCGAGCAGATTTCTCTGCTTAGTGTTTTGCTTTCCTACTACCTACTCTCCAGCACGATCGCATGTGTGTATACGTTAATTTAGCCCATTCCTTTGTTCCACAACCTCCAATGACTTCCTATTTTCCTCAGAGCAAGAAACTAAATATGTCCGTATAAAACAACAATAGCCCTGTCATACATGATGATAGGACTCTGACTCATGTTGCCCGAAGAAATAGGCTGTTCAGGCCGCGCTACAAATCCTGCAGCAATTGGTCGAGCACTGTAGCAACTGGGGCAAGAACTGAGAGCTTCCTTATTATTTTGCCCTTGATCTCAACTTTGAACCAACTAGAGGAAACTAAGTCTGCTCCTCTCCCAGATGGCCACCTCCAGGCGTCCCTGCCAGCATCTCCATCCGAGCACAGTGAAAGCCCGCTGCCCTGCCTGCCTTGCAATCTAGGAAATGAAACTGGTAATGGCAGGCATTTCTTGCTATAAAGGGAGCTTTGAATACACAGGATCTCATTTTTCAGCTGTGTGACCTTTATTTTCCCAGCAGTAAACCTGGATTTGCATGACCCCAGACAAGTACCGGTCACGTGTCAGGTCAGCACTCCGCCTTCTCCTCCACAGCCCCTCCCTCTTGCTCACCCCCACTAACTAGACTGGCTTCCGATTTTTTCTTAGTCGCACAGGGCATGGGTGCCGTCCTAGGGCTTTGGCTTGTCCGCCAACGCTCCTAACACACCCCTTTTACCTACGTGGTTTACCCTTTGCTTCCTTCAGTCCTGTGACAGTTAGGTAGGTGCCAGTTCAACTGGCTTTGGCATCCCCCGGGGAAGCACATTTCCAGGTGTGGAATTGTCCCCGCTGCTCCGCCTTCTGGCCACCAAGCAGCTCTGCTCTACCATGGCATTTCACCTCAATGCTCCTGCTAAAAGTGACCCTGGACTGAACCTCCCAAGCAATGAGCTAAATTAAATCTCTCCTCCTTTAAGTTGTGGGTGTCAGGTATTGTGTCACAGCGATGAAAAGACCAAGATCTGTAAAGCCTTTGCTTAAAAGTAACTGCGGCAGTGGGCTTCATTAATTGCTGCTCCCCAGCCCTATATTTAAAATACTACATTTATCTAGCCTATTCGGATTTTTCCTTGCTACTAGCTACTATTAACTTTTGATATATTATTGTTTTTAAGTGTTGTCTTACTTCTATACTCTTTAGAATAACATTGTCAAAAGGGGAAATTTTCTCTGTTCTGTCAATGTGGTCTAGTGGTTGGAGAGGTAGAACAAAGTTTTATTTATTCTTTGGATACTATATTTCTTAGATATCTGATATAGCCTATCTGTATCCCGTGAAATATTTCAGAATATCTTTGTCTATTTTCAAACAGATGGGTGCAAATTTAATACACGTATGTTAATTTCCAAGAGAAAAATAAAAATTACAAATTATTTCAGCCTAGTCCCTACATATTTCAATTTTTCAGTGTGCAAAGTGATTTCTATCAGGATACTCAATATTTTTTCAAGTAGATTAGTACAGCAAAGGAAACATTTTAACATATACCTATAAGCCAGAGGTTATTAAGCTAGAATATGCACTAGAATCATTCTACTAAAACACAGATTTCTGCTTCTCGCTTCTCAAATATTCTTGTATAGTAGGTCTGAGAAGAAACTTAAGAATTTGTATGTCCAAATTTTGGGGGGATGCTGCTGATTCTGGTCCAAAGACTACCCTTCAAGAACCACTACCAAGGCATAATCTGGAAATACATAAACTACTCAGAATCTCAGTCTTTATACTAAACTATTCATTTAGAATTTGCATTTTTAACTCAGTAACACATATATTCTACATGTGATTAAATTCTAAACATTGGGATTCTAAAGTGTAGTTTGTATACACACAAAAGTATACAGAATGTTGAGACATGTTAACTAGTACAATTGCATCTTAAAGGAAATAATAAAATGCATCATATAATCACAGATTTTTTTGTAGTCAGTAAGAACGGCTCATCTTTTTAAAAGATAATATGCTCAGCTTCAAAATCACTGAAAGTACAAGTAGAAAACCATGAGGCAGAAAATTTAGAATGGAGTCAGCTTCCAGGATTAGCACACAGCGAGTGTTCGCATGGCCGCACACCTGAGCCTCGAATTGGTCAGGAGTGGAGAACCATCATGAAAATGTCCAACGACTCTGGCATTGCAACCCCTGGGAAAACAAAAGACTTACATATGGGTTGATTTTATTTGTTATGTCTTCGCTTAATGGAAGACTTATTGTATGATAGCATAGCAATGTGCTAGAGTAATTCTAGACAATGTGATTAAGTCAAAGGTTAGGGACAAAAGTAGCCAAAGAAACATACATGTGACAAGCATTACCTAGCCTCTCTATTATTCTTTATTTAATATAAAAAACTTTTACTGATAATAAGAAATTCAATAGAATATCAAGAAAGCTTAACTATCTAGGTAAATATATCTATATCTAGAGTATAGCATCTCTACTGCTCAGAGTGTAGCATTTTTTAAGAAAATGCTTATACAATTTTTCCCATTTTATTGATATGTATCCGTGCAAAATTTAAGGTTTACAATGGAGTTGAGCATTTTGTGCACATATGTATCTTGTCAAGGTGACAAGGGCTTTCCCATTCTCCTTTTGTCCCTCCCCATCGCTTCCTTCTCTCCTCCCCAACCCTACCCAGTTTCACTTTGTTTTCCATTTTAAGTTCCATAGAGTTGTGATCTGGGTCTCTCGTATCAGAGAGACCATTCGATGTTTCACTTTCTGCTTCTGGCTTATACGTTTTTATGTTTACTATTTTATAATAAAATTCAATATTGAAATAACAATGGACCACATTTGTGACAAAAATTCTGTGAAAGTGTTATTAAGTTCCTTAAGGGGTATGTTTTACCAAGTAGAGGACATTTTCACTAAGAATGAAAGTTAATTGTTCTAATCAAATCTCTTCTAACGCAGGTCAGAAAATAATGTATTTCTAATATCTACAATAAAATGACATAGACTAATACTTTAATAACATTTACTAAAGCTCATACATGTAAGAGGATAAAAGATTACACTAAACACTTTCAAATGTGTCTGTTTAATATTTTATGCTTCTGAAATTTCCTGCTTTTTATTTACCTGAGTATAATAAAAATACACTTAGTTTCTTATTAAATTCTTCAATTCTCATTGTTTAATGAGACCTTTCTTCTTTTAATTAAGAAGGTCTTGTCTCAGAAATCATGCATGCTGACAGAAGTAATAGATTTTTATAGGCACATAAGCTTAGAAGTTATTTTATTTTCTAATAGCAATGGCAGATTTTATAGCAGTTTGAACTGCCTTGTATGCTTCTACCTGGTATGATAATAAAAAATATATGAAGAGACAGGCTTCTTTTGGGGCTTTCCTTTCCTTTCCTGGGAAAGAATAATCAAAAATAGCTGCAAATACTCAGTGTTTGAATTTAAATAAAATATCTATTTCCAAGACCAAAGCAATTTCTGAGCTATCTGAAAATGACTCATGTCTCACTGTTCACTTGTGGTACTGATTAGGATGACCTAGGGAGGGCAAGCTTCTAGAACAGAGACATCAACTTTAACATTGATCTAATTCTTATACTTAATTTTTCCACCTTCTCCCAGTCAGCATGTCTAAGAACTGAATCACACACCTACCTATGGATAAAATGAATATTGTTTGTATCTAGCAATTACTTCTAAGTGACACAGGGAACAGATAATAATTGCATGTGCTTATTAATTTTTTAAAAATTTAATGCTAGAATGACCCCTGAGCATGACTGCAATTAGTGATCTTCTGTTACATTTAGCGAAATCTTCAGTACCTGGTTACACAAATAGCCTTTCTTATAAGAAGACACGCTTCATTTGAGTTACTTAAGAATTCTGCTTATTACTCTTCAGAATTCTTCTGTGGTCACAGATGGACTGAGCAACCAGAAGGGATGGATTTCTTAATAAAACCCAAAAAGCCAAAATCATCTAATGCAATTATAGCTATGCCCCAATGTGAAGAAAAGTTGGATTTTTCCATATTGGTCCACAAATAGAGGAAGTACCACTTGCAAGAATGTACTAGAATTTTTGTCCTGACAGTCTCACAAGCTACAGTCCCCACAATAACAACAAACCCAGCATGTTTCTGCTGTGACCATGTGTTCTTACCTTCCCATTTTCCCCCTCCCCAGTGTCTCTAGACCTCCCGTTTGTCTACTTATGGCTTCTACTCTATAAGTTCGCTATTCCTCTAAACGTGCCAAGTGCACCGAGAATTCCCTGCCTGTGTTGAGGCTGTTCACTCCGTGTAGTTCTACGCTCCTTCATATTCTTCCGGCCTCTGATCACTGGGGTAATCTTAGGTATTTTTTTATTGCAATACCCACATCTAGATACCACTCTGAGTTAGTTTCTTATCACTATTGTAAGAAATTATCATAGATTTAGTGATTCAAAGGGATATAAATTTATGATCTCAAGTTTGCAAATCAGGAGTCCAAAATCAGTTTCAGTGAGCTAAGATCAAAGTGGTATACGTTGCGCTCCCCCTAGAGCTCCAAGGAGCCATCATCTCATCTGCTCCAGCTTCTAAAGGCCATCTTGATTCCTGGGCCCAGGGCTCCCCGTCATTCCAACTGTTATCTGTCTTTACTTCTCCTTCTCTGACTGTTGCATTCACTTTCCCTTCTATATAGTAAATTTTGACCACACTTTTTCTATCCAGATGATTCTGAATAGCTGTTCAGTTTTAAGATTTGTTAATTGTATCTGCAAAGTCTTTTGACCTTTGAAGTAGACACAATATTGTTCATAAATAGACAACTTCTTCAAAGGAGAGAGTCCTTTTGCATACTTTTATCAACTTTCTTATGAAAAATCATGGGCACTGTGTGACGTATGCTGTGGAAAATTTCCATAAAATTTTGCTTTTGAAACTCTAATCCCCGATGTTTTGGTATTTGGAGACGAAGCCTTTGTAAGGTAATCAGGATTAGAAGAGAAAGCTGCTGAAGAATAAGTAACTGGCCCAACAAGATCTACAGAATTCTGCTGGCAGTCTCATCGTCACGTCAAACTTCCCTAGTCGTTAGTTGAAACAAGACAAGATCTTAAGAGATAGTAGTGGGGAAACGAAGCTACATGTGTTTCACAGTCAAAAGAACTCCTGTAAAAAGTTGACTTGGTCTTTTTTAAAGGACCGTGAAATCTAGGATCTTGGGGGAAAATAGCACAAGGAACCCTTCAGGGCCTTGGGCTAGAGTTAGAGAACAAGCCCACACACTGCAGGCTTCAATTTATGAGTTTCCTTTGTGCCAGGGAATAAATACTTCCAGCTTCATTACTCCTTTGTAATGGAGTTGAGCCTTCCAGACTTCTTTTTGGATTCTCTTGGAGTGAGAGCTCATCCTGCTGTCTTCTCCTGGGTCCGAGGGCACAGATAATGCCGAGGCCTGTGCTAGCATCAGCACACTGTATCATCTTCTTACAAAAGCCTCAGAAGGTAAATATGTTCATTGCAATTTTCGTTTTTGGAAAACAAAACAAGAGGTTAGAAAGGCAAAACACTGTAGTGTTTTAAGATGGAGATTGAAACCTAGGTTTCTCTCTCAAACTCTGTGAACATCATCACTATCCTTGCAGTCCTTGCCAACTGAAAGACAACTTAGACTTGGGCCAGGCCTGTTTTGTGGAACATTAACTCTAGCATTTCTCACTGATCTAATTCATAGTCAAGTTGTCCTAGTAGTAAAAATAGAGTCAAACTCACAAGTAGCAAAAAAAGCATACTTTGCTTCTGCTCTTCTAGGAATCCCTTTTCCCTCTGAAAAAAATGTTACTTGTACTCCCACACGAGGCTTCTGTATATTAAAAAATGTCAGTGCTCGGTAAAAGGGACTGAGCCCAAAAGATCGACTACTATAAAATGCACAAAAATAATGACAAAAAGACCCCAACATGAATGGCAATGGTGAGATAGCGAAGAGGTAAACCTCTGAAAGAGTGACATAGGCACTCACTAATTCCCCAAACCCCGTGGTTCCAACGTGTTATAGAATTTGGAATTCACATATTTACCAAAAAAGTTACATTTTATGTTATATGATTTTTTAACCAAAATAAAATTAAATATATATAATGTCAGTGCTTGGCAGATACTTAAAGTCGGCCCCTCAAGTGTTCAGAATCTAACCTGAAAGACTCCAAAACATGAAGGGGAAGCATCACTGGTAAGAGACCAGTCAGGGAAAGGTGACAGCGCCAAAGACCCTAGACAAAGTTGCACCCCTGAGATATGCACTTTTGCAAGTGTTCATTTAAAGTGTTCTGTCCTTTCCAATTGTCAACAATATAGGCCAATATAGGAGATGTACAAACAGAAATACATCCTGCTGTACCGGATTAATGCCTTGAATCTAGAGAAAAGGTCAGTGCAGAAACTTATGGTTTGTGGGGTTTGTTTAGCGGGTTAGGACTGAGACCCAAAGGGCTAAGACTGAGGTCACTACTGCTGTTTGGAGTCCTGTCAGCAACAGCCTTAAATGAATTCCACATAAGACAATCTGAAAGACTTTGCCCCAACCACTGCCAATAAGGTTAAACAGAGTTGCATACTTATGAAAAATTCATCAGAAACCCAACCAGTGTTGAAATGAGGGACAGGTATAGTGGGAGGTCTCTCTTTCCACAACTCGCCTATTTCTGCATGTAAATAGGACACTTATTTTTTTTTTAATTTCTAAAAACAAGACAGCCATGGAAGATAGAAATATTTTGACTTTATGGAGCAAAGGACAGTGCATTTACTCTCCAGCAAAAATAAAGGCTTTGTATCTCTTTAGGGCAAAAGGCAAAGGTGCTTATTGCCCATTATATACACCTGGGATTCTCCAAACTTGAGGGAACTCTCTCGTAATGCAACCCTGGCACATGCAGGTGTCATTTACTCCCCTGCATTCTCAGGTGATTGATACCCAGGAACCAGAAGAAAAATACAGTTATTCCCACTATGGCTGTCGCTCTGAGAACACACTGCAGTTATCTCTGAAGTGGTAATCTGATGCCTTCTACCTTGACCCATGGAACTGTGGCAGGCTTGTTAGCTTCCATGTGGGATAAAATCTCAAACTATTTACAGCTTCCAACAATAAGTCCCAGTGAAATCCAGTGTGTTAGACTTACCTCCCTATTTGGGAAAAATCACCTTTGTATATTAAGAAATTCAATCTGATTTTGTAGTGAGAGGGGAAGGTGGAAGACCCCAGGGTTATCGCTCAAAAGCAAAGTTTAATGTGGAAAAGAAGAACATCTATACTGGAGGTACAATTATGGAAAGATTGATTCTCAAAAATGACTGAATCCCCATAAGACTGAAATGGGCATGGGTGGAAATGGACAAAGGAAAGGGTAGTTAAGTGCCAAGGTCACGGTGACATTCTGAGAAGATGCAGTGGGAGGAATCTCGTAGTGGAATGTGTGGCACTCCAAGACCCCTACGACGGTGGCAATGGCCAGCTCATTCAGGCAGGGCAAAGCCTTGGGTTGAGGCAGGCGCACGCAGGGATGGGGATGCTAGCTGCCAGCTTTCCCGCGTTTTTTTGTCTGAAGAAGGAAGCAACTTGAACTTTTTGTCTTCCTTAGGCTTGGCAAGTTTTTTTTTCCCCCAAGGTTTTTGCAAGCTGACCTCTGGTTCCAGGTACTTATCTCATTCAACTGTCAAGGCACCCTGTCCGTGCTATGGTTTGCTGCTCTATATTCCAGGGATAAGGTAAACACCACACCAAGCAAACACCAAGAAAGTATGTATTGAAAATAATTGTTCTCACTGAATTTATATGCCAGTGAAGTTTGGGGGCACAGACTACGCATCATACAGTAAGTGGACCGTGACAAGGGCCACAGCAAATAGTAAGCTAGTGAGAGCCATAGAGGGCAATGATGATGGGGGCGTTGGCATAGGGTGTTGCGAACATCTTATAAATGCCATAGTCAACAACACAGGAGAGGCAGAGTGAGTAAAGTAGATATCTGGAGGGGCATAGGTAATGGCAGATGAAACCAGATCTGCAAAAGCTCTGAGTTAGAAAGAAAGTGTGCTGTGCCATATTTAAGGACCAACAAAGAGGCTATAGTGAGAAATAGGGGATGTGGGAAAGGGACTAAAGCCATAAAACTACTGATGCTGAACCGTGTTGACCTTTCGGCTGTTGCCGGGACTTGGGCTCGCTACTGTGTAAGATGGGGAGGAGAATCTCTGGCATAGGTAGCATGGGGTGATGTGTGCTTGGATGGACCGTAGTAGAGAACGTAGGGGACCTCGGGGGGAGGATTGCAGAGGGGAACCATATCTTAGGATCTGTTATGGGCAAGGAATGCAGTGCAGAATTACAAGAAGCAGCGTTAGTCGTAGAAAGCGCCTTCTCCAAAGAAGCAACGAAAAATGGCAGCAAGGATGGGCAGGTTTGTTACCGGAACTCAGGAACTTCCTTTTGGTTGCTTCTATTTTGTGGTGTTACAGGAAGAGGGACGTCAGCACAGGGTGAAGAAAATGAGATGGGGAGCTTTAAAGAAATCGAGGGTATGCTCTTGCGTTTCTGTGTCCATTGGTCTGTTGACAGATGCTTTGACATCGTCCGTAGCCTAGCTACTGTTAGCTGTGCTGCTATAAACATGGGTGTACATGTATCTTTGTGACATGTTGTTTTAAAATCTTTAGTAAGGATACCAGAAGAGCTATCTTTGGATTGAATAAAATATTGATTTTCAGCTTTTTGAAGAATCTCCATATTGCTTCTGACTGCACCTAGTGATTGTACTAGTTCATAGTCCCACCTGTAATGCCCTGCAGCATTTATGCTGGTTGAGCTCTTAGTATAAGCCATCGTCACTGGGGTGAGACGGTGCCTTAGTGGTGGTGTGATTGCATTTCTCTAATGCCTAAGAATGTTCAACATTTTCTCATGTATTTATTGGACATTAGTACTTTCTCATCTGTTTATTACAGTTGCCTATTTTTAATTGGGTCTCCAATTTTTAGGGGGTTATATTTCTTCAGTTCACTATATATTCTAGATCGGGGGCATTTGTAGGTTAATGGATACAACTTGAAACCATCATGCTTAGTAGAGTGAGTCCGATGCAGAGGGCTCAATATCCCAAAGTTTCTCTATTCTGAGAAAACCAGAACATACAGGCAATTCATAGAATAAAATGGATGAGACATTAGGAGTCGTGGAGAAGTAGAGGAGAATGAGAAAGTCAAGGGGGAGGTGGCAGGGAGGGGGAGAGATTATCATGACGTCATGATATTATGATATATATGTGCACACAATTCTCAAGTGTAATGTAACCATCATACATATGGAGTGAGCTAGTTACTGCTTGTACTTCAACCTAAATATCCCCCCTTCTGAGAAATCTCTCTCCTCTAAAGCAGCCTCTCAGTAACATCAGCCTACTCTAATTCTCTGCATAGCATATAGCAAGTATGGGTTTTTTGCTGTTCCCTTGGTCATCTGAACCTCAATTGTTTCTTACATGGTAATGTGAGACAGGTCTCTACTTTTCTCTCTGCGAAGTTTTAGAAGATGGCTTGGAGTATATATTGGGTGTTCCATAGACAATAAGTAGAAGTCTCCGGTAAGTGTGTGTGTTAGACATCAGCTAATGAGAGTAACTCTTCTTTCTTGAATTATAAATTCAGGCTGTCAAAGACATCAAAGCCTAGAGTCTCTTTGCTTTCATACTCACCTGTAGCCTTTTATACTCTAGAAAGGAAAGGAAATATTCTGGAAACATAGTTCAGTGTGTACTTTCTTCCTTAATAGGTGAATTTTCATACTGGAATAAAGAGGAGAGCGTGGAGGTTGGCCATAAAGATGACAAGAATGAGCAGTTTTTTGTTTGAAGCAAAGCTTAAAGCCATGGGGTGTGGGGGGGGGGACACCTAGCCCTTCATGAAGATTAATAAAAACCATTGTGAATCCAAGCCCCTATCAAGAGGTCAAAGTAGTAAAGCTTTTAAAATGTGAAAGGCAGGACTTAAGTGAAGCCTGGCATTTTTTCCCCCTCAGTGATGTTTCCCCATGTGGAAGTAAAGAGAGGGAACAATCTTATATTTAAGCATGAACAAAGGAGAAAACTGGGCCTACATGAAAAAGTAATTCTAAAGTTAACCAATAATGGAATGGCATTGCTCAAAATAGTGAGCTTCTTGATCATGTCGTCCAAAGAGCAATTGGGTTAGAGGATTACTTATCTAGTTTACAGCTTATATAGCTTATAGTTGAAATTATGTCAGGAACACGGGCAGACCTGTGCATATAAATGACCATATTGTCACTCTGGGAGAGTCGGGCATAGGACAACAGGTTTGAGCCTCATGTGGACAACTCAGTGGAATCTTGTCTCAGACTAAAAAGAGAGCTTGAAATATGCAATTCAGCTAAAAGGAAGAAAGAAAAAAGGAAGCCCACAGAATCTTGTAAAAACATCTAAAATGATATTTTTACTACTGTTTTGTGTGTGAATGATAAGATTAATACTAGTACTTATCACCGCATGAATAATCTTATAGTTAAAGGCAAATAATGGCTGTGTGCATGCGTGTGTGTGGCTGGGCCTGTGGGTCTCCACACTGAGCTGAGAAGGGCCTGGTCACCCAGCTTATACTTATCTTTGACTTTTTTGCCACTTTAAAAAATGCTGTAGTAGCATCTATACTAGTAAAAAGGCAAATAATTGGGCAAATTGGCAAAGGTGATTCGACTAGTAATTCTCATATTTTTAAGGAAAAGCTGGTGAGTTTCTCTCGAAGATGAAATCATTATTACATCTTTTCCTGTTTTCTCTGCGTTGTTTTGAGTCCATCCTCACGTTTTGACCTGAAGGACTGTGACTTACCGAATGCTGACTGCAACACAATCCATTCTTCCTATGGGGTCAGAATTGTTTTTAAAATGCAAACCTGACCAGCCTGCTCTATCCTTAAAAGCCTGGCTTTCTGTGGGGTTTAATATCACCTCTTAGAAGACTTCTGGAATCCTTCATGAGGTGAACCTCAAGCGTATCTCCGGCCCCATCTCCAATCCCATCTCTCCGTAGCCATAACATCTAGGTTGTGGTGAACTAATTTTATTACTTCAGCAATATATTGGCTCCTCTCGAGGAATCTGCCAGAAGTTCCTTCATCTGTGTGCTTTCCTAGGCAAACTTTTGTGATCTCCCGTGAGGTAGGGTCACCTCGTGTCCTCACAGACAACAGTACTTTCTTTCTTTCTTTCTTTCTTTCTTTCTTTCTTTCTTTCTTTCTTTCTTTCTTCCTTTCTTCCTTCCTTCCTTCCTTTCTTTCTTCCTTTCTTTTTTTGTACTGTGACCCATTTTTCTTTTTCCTCATCATTTTGAAGATCACTGAGAGTTGGAACTGGGGTCTGTCTTCGTATTTCTTCTTGAAGTCTCAATGCGTCTCATCATGCTAGGCTCCTGGTACAGGCATGCTTGTACTTTGCTTCCTGTGAAGTTTTAAAGCATTGTTTGGCTTAGATATTGGGTGTTTGATAAATGGCAAATGGTCACTTATCTACTTTGCACATTATATACTTTGTCTTTGTTAAATAAATACATTTTTACTCATTGCAATAGATTTAAAATTAATTTTATTTCAAATGAATATGCATATTTAGGCACACAGTTGACACAATATACTCACAGGAAATGTTTATTTTGTTTATTGTTGTCAGGATGGTATGATTGTTCAGGATGCTTTCAATTCATATTCTTCATGGCTTCATTATGTTAATGGCCTTAATTAAGCATCTATATGAGATTCTCTGTAAAATTTGTGAGCTGTGTCTTAAGACTGGTTGATAAGTCAAATGAATTACAATTAAAAGACAAATGTAATGTTACCTAAGTGAATGGGGTTTAGACAACATGAAGCACTTCTCTTGCGACGGTCATTTTCTTCTATTTCTTTGTGCAGAGACAAGTCGCTTGGCGGTTCTTGTCCTTGTGGTAACATAGGACACCAGATCCATTTCACAGCAGCTGAACACTATGAACAGCTACTGAGTGCACTTGCTCTCCTCTGAGCCCGTGACATGAGCCACCTCACTGGAATCCCTCATGGCAAGTTATGAGTGACACAGAAAACAAAGAGAGTTTTGTGTAGCACTCCGGGGAAGAGTGGATGATGCTGTTTCTTCATAGATCTGACATGCTTGAATGATGACACCGATTCTGTTTTCTTGAAATGGCAGGAGCTTTTAAACAAGCATATGTGAAACTAAGCCTGAGGGTAGAAATTCCTGGCAGCCGGGAAAGGAGAGGCATAGTTTGCCAAAGCCATCTGTTTAATTTTCCTAATAATCTAACACCTGCCAGTGAGACTCCTCTTGTATCCCAAAACAGCAGAGAGTTTTAAAACACCACCATAACATCTCTCAAGTCCCTCACTCTCATCACAAGGAAAGGTGCGTTTACAACTTACCTGCTTACCCTAAAATGATGAGGATGTTACTGTTTTTCAGCATCATCACCACTGCCATTAAGTCCTGTATCTCCGGTGTTCTTGGGGCTCTGTTTAAAACAAGAGATTGATAAAATACCCAGCACCTAAGAGAATAAACCTTCCACCTGGAACACTAGTCATGGACTTTTCTATCTGTCTGGGTGAAGACTTGATTTCTGTTTACTTTTAACCAGCATTAAAATAAGCACTTACTTCCTCCATAAGAAAGAATGTCTGGATTTTCATTAATACGAAAAAGTTACCATGACTTAGATCTGTGAGCAAGGTCCAGACACGTCTTTCAACCCAGAATTATTCTCTTAGATAGTCTCAGATGATTTTCAAAGCTCCTCACGGTCATCGTCTATTAAATAGCCACTTCCGGTAAGCAAGATCAAGGGTAGAAGAAGCAGGAAGGAGAGTCAGGAAGTTTGGAGACATTTCCTGAAAGGTTCATTCCCTTCCTGAATATCTCTGTTATTAGAGAACAGGAACTTCTGGGAATGATCATTTACCTTTTATGACTACATAATCCCTTTCTTCTCTCCATAAAGGATAGAACATTCTTCAATAAATACCCGGGTGGGTGATTCAAGTTCAACCCAGCACACAGTCACTCTTTCAGAGCAAAGAAGAATTTGTGTGAGCTATGTTTTCTAATTGACTTTTAAAAATGAATAATCTTAGAAAATTTTCCTTATTATATAGACATGCAAAAATAGAACTCATTATCAAGGTGTCATGTATTATGGCCTGACCTTTTGGAGTCCCATTCAAAAACATCATGGCCCAGACCAACGTCATGAAAGGTTTCTTCATGCTTTCCTCTAGTCACTTCACAATTTCTGATCTTGTGTTTAATTTCTATTCTACCTTGAGCTGATAAAAGGCCCCAACTTAATTTCTGTGTATGCTTCACAGGATCATTTATTGGCGACTGTCCTTTCCCTATTTTTCTATTGTTGGAACTTTCACTGGATACCAATTGACCATAGAGTGTGGGCTTATTTCTGACTTCAAACGTATTCTGTTAGTTGATGTGCTTATTTTCAAGTTGGAATTCTCTTGTTTTTATAATAGCTTTGGATGCATTTTGGAATCAGACAGTGTGGTGTTGTCTTAGCTCAGGTTTCTTCTATCTATTTTGTGGCTCCATATAGATTTCAGGGATGTTTTTCTTATTTCTGTGAAAAATGGCATTGGGATTTTGAAACAGGTTGCAATGGTTCTTTCAGGTGCTTCAGGTAGTATGAGCATTATGATTGCTTATCATATTATGTCAACTAAGAGTGGTTTAGAAAACACCCAACGAATTGGTGAGGCAGGTCGTATCTGTGGATGATGGGCATGTGGGCCAAAGCACTGAGGAAAGAAGCCCCACCTCAGGTGTGGGTGGCACTGACCAGTTAAGCAGGAGCTTGGACTGAGTAAAAAGGGATGGGAGGAGAAAGGTTTCTTCTTGTTCTGGGAGGTGTCCAGACTTCCCATCACCTCCAGCACATAGCTGCTGCTTTCCACCATGGCCACTGGACAACGATCTCTACCTCAGAGTTTCACTATTGTAGCACAGGAGCTTCCAGCGCTCTGGTCTCAGTTCCTCCATTTTCATATCTGAGAAGCTTCTGGATCCTCCAGTTGTCCCATATGGAAGATGACCATTTGGACTATCTCTTCTGACTCTGTAAGCTGACTGAATATTTGTCTGTCTGTCTCCCTGGTTGCCTCTCTCTCTCTCTCTCTCTCTCTCTCTCTCTCTCTCTCTCTCTCTCTGTCTGTCTTTCTCCTAATACAAAATTTGCTTCCAGCAGTGGGTTTTACCTCACCACGTACCTTAGAAGTCTTTGGAAGTAGTTTGAGGGAGGAGTTTGGAAAGGTCTGGAAATGTGGCTCAAGAAACTTCAAAGTGCTATAATCCAAACTTTATAAAAGTTTCAGTTAGAGCTCAGAAGCCCATGATGCTGATAGAAAAGCAGGTCATAAAGGCCAAACTCAAAATGTTTCAAATGTGAGGAAGACTATTGGCAAATAATCCAAAAATGATGTGTGTTGCACTCTTATAAATACCGTGTGGGCATTTAGCCCATATCCTTCTTAGTATTTACCTAAAACTGAGATTAGGGGGAGCAGACTAACTATCTGATGGTGAAATATCAAGGCAATCCAATGTTCAGACTGTCACGTGAGTCTTGCTTGCAGCTTTTAGACAGTTATATGCTGAGATTCAGAAAAAAAAAATGCCAGGGCCAAGAGAAAGAAAAAGTTTTCAGTTCTGCCAGAAAAATATGGTTGCTGAAAAGATTAATATTAAAAAGAACCCACGTAGGTTATAAGCATAGGTCAGGAGTAAAAGTACTTACCTAGCAAGCACAAGGCGGCTGGGTTTGATTCTCTGGCACCACATAAGCTGAGGCTGGTGGAGTATGCCAATAAACTCAGCACTAGGGAGTCTGGGGCAGGAAGATAGCTGTGAGTTTGGGCCATCTTGAGCTACATAGAGAGTTCAGGGTCAGTATCAGTCTGGAATACAGTGGGGACTCTGCCTCAAAAAAAAAAAGTGCATGGCATTAGGGTTAGGGCAATAAAAAAGGGGCACGAGGGCATTACAGAAATTAGCAAAACCCCAACCTTCTCACCAGTTCAAGGATGCAGAAGCAAAGGACTTTGTTTTGTGAAAGGAACTTTTCTGGACTGTAGAGGGAAGCATTTGCCAGCATTCGGGCACCAGAGCTTAGCAATCCAGGCGCTTAAGTGCTGCCGTAGCCAGGTCCAAAGGGGCTCAAGACAGCTGCAGTCTTTGTCATCATGCATGGAGTATTGGCTTTACAGGCATGCAGGATGCAGGAGTTATGAGGTCATAGAGGCCACCAGCAACATTTTGGAAAGCCTTGAAGGAAAGGAGTGAGCCCCGAGAAGATAGTTTATGGAGCTGTAAGAGGCCAAAGTGCAATGGAGAACCTAGAAACTGGCAAATGCCAGGAATGAAAACTGGCTGTTGAGGAAGGCCATAGGCTATGAGTGGAGCCAGGGCAAAAGCAAAAGGAGCTGGAGGCACTGTCACGGGGGAGGATCCGCCCAGTCCTGTCAGAGTACAGCTTGTCTCGCCCTGTCCAGGGTCCTGAACCTATATAGAGCCCCAGATTTTGTTAACTTTTAGAAATGCTATTGATTTTTGTATGTTGGCTCAGTATTCTGCAACCTCACTGAATTTATTTACCAGTTCTAATAGATTTTAATGGATTATGTAGGATTCTTTATATATAAGATCATGTTATCAGCAAACACATAGTTCACTTTTGCTTTCAAGTTTGGATACTTTTAATTTTTCTTGCCTAATTTCTCTTAACAACACTTCCAGTATTATGAAGAGCAAATGAGGCAAAAGTGAGTACCCTCGGTTTTTCTCTACTTTTAGAAGAAAACTTTTTCACTATTTAGTATGTTAGCAAATGTGAGCTTGTTATAGATGTCCTTATTAGATTGAGGAATATTCTTTTCCCATTTTGATTAGAGTTTTTTTTTTTATTCCTGGTGTAGAATTACGGAAAATGCTTTCTGTAATTTATTAAATGGTGTTTTTCCATCATTCTGTTGATGTGACAAATTACCTGTACTGACTTGCATTTTTTTTTTTTTGTATTTTGGTGAAAATATTTGTATCTGTGTTCATCAGAGATGTTGGTTTTTAGCTATTTTTCTTATATTGTCTGGGTCTGTTTCGGTATCAAGGAGAGGCTGGCTACTACGGTTTGAATCTGGAAATTACCTCCAAAAGCCTCATGCATTTGGATGCTATGGCTGATCCTTGAAGCTTTGTATGGTTAGGAGATGGGAACCTCATCTGGACGGTTGGGTAGAGCACTGAGGCTGGACCTGAGAGAGGTGGATCACTGGGGCAGGATTTGAAGGGCATATGCTGCTTCCTCTCTTCCTCCTGGAACTTGGCTTCCTGTTTTCAATGCTGTGAGAAGATACCTCCCCTTCTGCCTCCGTCATGTGCTTCCACCATTACCCGCTGCCTATGAATGGACTGTGAGCTAAAATAAATCTTTCCTCCCCTAATTTTGCATGTTGGGTATTTTGTAACAGCATTGAGAAAGTAACTAAGATGTTGGCCTTATAAAACAAGATTGAAAATATTTCCTTCTCATAAACATTTGGAAAGGGTTTGAAGTTGACATAAATTTTTCCTTAAATGCCGGATAGAAGTCAGCAGTGAACTCATGGTATTTAATGGGAATTTTTTTTAAATTAGTGATTTAATTTTTTTCTATGAATAAGCTCTTGGCATATATTTATGGTAGTCTTTTATGAACTTTTGTAGATCTATGTTATAAGTTTTATAAATTTCTTCTTTCAGTTTTTTGTCTCTCATCTTTTTTCGTATGTGAGCTAAGTGTCAATTTTAGCTTTAAAAGAAAGATAAGAAAATCTCTCACAAATGACTTTCCAGTTTCTATTTCATTTGCTTTTGCTCACATCTTTATTTCTTTATTTTGAAAACCTTAGCCTAAGGTGTATGGGCTGTGGAGCGTGGGGATGGGATGGGTAGTGTGGATGTGAGTGTGTAATACTGAAGAACAATGTTAACTTGATAATTTAGAGTTATTCTTCTTCTTTGATCTAGGTATTACTGCTATACACTTTCCTCTTAAAACAACCAAAATAGAATTTAGGTCAAAACTGTAAATGAGATTAAACGAGGCCATTATTTGGTGGTAAAGGGGTCAATTTAGTAAGAGCACATTACAATTTTAAGTCAAAGAGAATCAAAGGATCTAGATTCATAAAGCAAACATTAAAAACCTGAATCGATTGAGCATTCCTGCCTGCCTGCCTCTGTCCTTTGTGGCTTGCCAGTGTGGTATGTTATGCTTTGGATCTTTTATCCTTTGGTATCTGTTCTTGCTTTGTAGTTATCCTGGGGTTTATATAAAATATAACAGGTTGTTTTAAGCTAATAATCAACTTAATTTTATTGCATTAGAGACTCAACACTTCACAGTTTAGACAATATGTCTACATCTTTTTACAATTTGTATTTCTTAGCAAATCATTTTAGCAATTTTTCCCTTTTTCCTCATTTTATTGATACATATAAGCACAAAACATAAAGTTTACATTGATCTTGAGTATTTTGTGTACATACATATCATGGCAAAGTTACAAATCCTTCCCCTCTCTCCTTTCAACACCCCCCTCCTCTGCTTCTCATTATTTCCCCACATTAAGTTCTATGAAATAATTGTGATCTGGGTTTCTCATATCAAAGAAACCATTTGATATTTCATCTTCTGCTTCTGACTCACTTCACTGTGCCTGATGGTCTCAAGTTGTCTCCATTTACCTACAAAAGCCTCCAACCTGTCTGTCTTTATAGATGAGTAGTATTCCATTGTGTATAAATATCACAATTTATGTATCCATTGGTCTGTTGATGGGTATTTTGGTGTCTTCCACATTTTAGCTATTGTCAGTTGTGCTGCTATGAACATGGGTATGCATGTATCTCTGTTATGTGTTGTTTTTAACACTTTGGGGAGAATTCCCAAAAGAGGTATCTCTGGATCAAGAGTATATTTCCAGTCTTTTGAGTGGCTCACATACTGCTTTCCATAGTGGCTGTAACAGTTTACATTCCCACCAGCAGTGCAGGAGGGTTCCCTTTTCCCCCAGCCTCGCCATCAATGATTGCTGTTTGCGTTCTTGATGTATGCCAATCTCTCTGGGGTTTAGTGGCATCTTAGCGAGGTTTTGATTTTCATTTCTCTTAGGGCTAAGAATGCTGAACATCATTTCATGTATGTATCGGCCATTTAAATTTCTTCATCTGAGAACTGCCTGTTCATTTCTTTTTCCCCTTTTCCAGTAGGCCTTTTGATTTCATGCAGCTTCCTTTTCTTCAGCGCCCTGTGCATTCTGGCCATGAGCCTCCTACCTGAGGTGTTGCTGGGGAATGTTTTCCCCTAGTCTGTCGGTTCTCTTTGTACACTGTTGATAATGTCCTTTGTTGTGCAGAAATTTTTAATTAGACATAATCCCTTTTATTGATAATGGGAAATATTTCTTTTACTTTTGGTATCTTGTTAAGAAAATCTTTGCCTACACCTATAACTTACTCCTGCTGCTTTAAAAGTCCTTGTTGGTTCTAACTTCTGACAATCTGAATATGATTTGTTGCAGCATGGGTTCCTTCAAATTCATTTATTTAGTGTCTTTTAGGCTGCATTAAAAAGGGTTTCTGCTTACTGCTGTAGCTTGGAAATTTTTCTGCCATTGTTTGGAAATGTCTTCTGTCCCTTTCAATTACTCTTTTCTTTCTGTAACACTAATTATGAATGATTACACATTATGTTGTTTTTTCAGTTCAGTTTTGGCATTAATATTATTTAACTTATAATTTGTGTTTGGTACTTTAAACATACTTTTTGTACCTGAAATTTACATTTTATTTTTGCATTGCTCTCCTGACCTCAGTGAACATCTTTATAACTATTATTTTGAATTCCTGTTGGGTAAATAGCATAGCTCCAGTTCACTGGGGTCAGGTTCTGGGGACTTTTTCTTTTATTGCAACGTGTTTCTCTTTTTCCATTTTTATTGACTGACTGTGATGGTTCCCATGTACTAGACAGCTAACTATCTCTTCCAGTTTTCTCAGACTTGGTTTGTGTTAGAGAAAAGTCTCAACAATCCTTCCAGAGAATCCGAGGTGCTTCTCACATCTTCGTGTTTGTTCAAACCATTCTCTTTGTTTCTTGATGGACCGAGGAAATTATGGTGCACTTCATTGACTCAGCATCACAGAACAGTAAATAAGATAGAAGCCAGGCATTTGGGCTGCAGCTTCTGTTACTTCTGTATTCACAGGGAAGCTCTGAGTGGATATTTAAGCCCCACCCTCTCTGCAGCATGGCACGGAGGGAAGTTGTGTTCAAGGCCTCCGTTCGTGTTCATACTGGACTCTTTGATCTGGGAAGAGTCACTGAGGTGGGTCCATCGTACGTCTCGTTATTTTCTGTAATCTAGGGTGTCTCAAAACCACAGAATCGCAAGTCCCAGACAGAGCTGCCTTAAGAGGCAGTGCCTAGGGCTACGGCATAGTGGTTGCGATGCTGCTGTGGGAGTAAACTTCTTTCTGGAAGAATGCATTCACGGAGATGTGTCAGTCACTGAGGCAGGCCAGGGGAGAAGCTTGGGAATTATCAGGCTTCTCTGCTGCCGAAGCTATATTGTCTGTCTGTCAATGTAAGGACAGACTCCTCCCAGCATTGTGGGCGGGCGAGGAGTTACAGTTGGGGCAAACCAGGCGGGAAGCCTCTGGAAGTGCCCAGATCCTACTTGCCCTGCTAGAGGTCTGGCAACTGCTAATTGGCTGATTACCTGTGACGCCAGCTAGCTGGAGCTCAGCTGTCAGTAGAAACAGAGTGTTCTGCCAAGCACCTTTCAGGAGGAAGATATAAGGTTTTTGTTTTTGGTGTTCCTATAGTGCTCGCCTGCTCACCAGAAGTTGCCGTTTCTCCCCATTGGGCTACAGACACATTTGTCTACAGCCTTCCGGTTTTAGAGCTGGTGAGGAGCTACAGCATGGAGAAGCTCGGGGTTAGTGCACTGCCTCTCCTTTCCCTTGGGAAAAGCTGCTTGTCAAGAGTTTTCTTCCCAACTGGCACCATGCCGGGGAGGAGGAAGTGCTGAGATTCCGGGAGCCCGTCCTGGCCAGTTGATGTGCGAATTTCCTCAACTCATATTCTCCTGCATCTTGTGGGGGGGCTGAACTGGGCGGAGGGCTCCCACTCTACCAGATTGCTAGAACATTCTATTTTCTTTCTTTTTCTTCCTTTCTTTCTTTTCTTTCTTTTTTTTCTTTCTTTTTTTATTAAATAAGTGCTAAATTAGGGTGGGTAGGAAGATGAAAGAAACAGAACTCATGCAGCATATAGACTTTTAAAAGTATATTTAGTGAATTCAATTTAAATTCAATAATATTCCTTAAATGTTTCTCATCTTCTCCTTAGAAGGTACAGAGTGAAAATTAAAATTATAAATATTAGAACATGTTACGTTTTCTATGAATAGGATTCTACACATGTTGATCAATATTCTACTTTCATCTGCCTTATGGTATTTGAGAATTCATGTTTTATAGTAGGATAAAAGCGTTTTTAAAGGCAAATCGCATAAGCAATAAATATGGGATCCGAAGCTCATTTCATCTTTTGCTTTTTGATTCTTCAAAGTTATTGTTGTCTTTCTAATTGTGGGTCTCTCTCACGACTGCATTCCTTAATCTATTCTATTTGTTCTGGCAGGTACTGCAGATGCCATACGAGAGCAGTCTGTTGAGTTTGCTGCGTTTTGCTTCATTCTGGACTACGTCTTCTCAGCTATCAGGGCCCCTGGTCTGCACCACAGGGTAAATCTTTTTGTGGCTCTCTGCATCTGTTCCCTTTGAAACTTTACATTTTTCAGTTCCAAATATATGTGAGGCAAAATAATTCAAGTATTGATTTTGAAAAAATATGGCCCCAAGTGCAGCTCTCAAAAAATTGCAATTCATGGAATGATCAAGGTAATACTTCATTATAACATGAACCAGCACTGTGACCTTGAGCATCTTAGACTAAAAGAGAAAACAATTATTTATCATTGTGAAAGAAAATAATGCCCTGATCACACCATTCTGAGACATTTTAACTACTTTTATTTTCATGCATACACTTCTTTTGTTATATAAATTATCCTAAAGAAATTGTTAATACTGGATCAGTGTGAATGCTCTAACATGACACTAAAATGATGTAATTTTAATTGGAATTAATTTAGAAATGACTGATGTCTCAAAACTGTTCAATCTTCTGATGCAGAAACAAGGTATTTCTGTTTGCTCTTTTTATAGTTTTGATTAAAGAAGGACCTACATGATTGTGTTTAGAATCAATTTTGTTATCCACAGACAGAAGACACCATATATATTATATCACAATGAAACAGAAACTGCAGGCATAGCCCAATGGAAAAGATGTATGAAGTAATTTGGACATTAATAGTTTCATATCCTCACAATAAAAACCATTTTCTAACTTCCTTTAAAAATGTTGCAATTAAGATTTATACATAAAAATGTTGGAATTATGCATAGAGGAGTTTTGAAATGCAAAGCTACATTCAGTAAAAAAAATACTCATTAATATGTTTACCTTTACATAAAAATGAATCAATTGATGATGAAATTAATAGATTTAAAAAGAAGAAAATTTAGCATACATTAGAAATAACTATAAAAATAAATTGAAGCTATTCTTTGGAGTATAGGAAAAAGCAACAATAATTGTGAAAATATCAGCATGTTGATGATAAAAATATGAGTTTGACCAAAAGTGTGAAGATAATGTAATAGCTATGACTGCAAAGTTTTAAATATGCAAATGAAAAAGTAAGAGATGTTCATTTACATATTTCAAAAAGGTTTAATTTCAGTACACACATATGAGTAATATGACAGGGAAATAAACTGTAACAGTTTTTTAGCTGTAGAAAATATTTAAAATTTTTTAATTCCTGTAATAATTGTTCTCTTCTGAAAGGTCACATTGCACATAATTTACCAGTTAGTGCTATTGTGTGCAAAGGATGTTATATGTTCAACTACCTCAGGATCAATGGAAAAATGTGGAATTCCTTGAAGAGCTAATCTCTATTGGATCTGGCTATATCGTAAAAGTCTCTGTCAATTATTCTCAATATACAAAGGTCTGTGTTATTTATTGACAAGAATAAAAATAAAATGAAAACAAAAATTTTACTTACAACAAAGACCAATAACAAAATTGATTCTAAACATTGATTTGCAACAGTTGATCTTTAACATGTCAAATAAAATGCTTTCTTAACAACTGAGGCATCAGATGTGTCGCCGTGCACACTTGTCTGTTTCCTCATTGCTGGTAACATTTTGTATCTCATGTTTTGTTTAGCCCTTTATTTTCTTTGCCATTTAAGAACAACTGAATTTCATTTTGCACAGCTTTGTGATATATACTCGACCTATAACTATCCACACATGGTAAAAGCGTACAAGTTGAGGTCTTAACATGTTAAGTGTAGGGTCCTTGTTTCCTTTATTCCAGCCCTGCCCTCTGCAAACTTAACTGTTAAGACAAGTTTGCGTTACCTAGAATTTATGTTTTGTTTTCCAGCAATGACTATGATTGCTTTGAGACTTATTCAAGTTGTTGCATATTCTTTAATAGTGTTCCAGTGCACAGACAAACCACACATTATCCATTTCTTTGTTGAAGATATGTGCTTTTTTTTTTCCAGTTTCTGGCTATTACAGATGAAGCTGGTGGTAACATTTGTGTTTATATCCAAATGTGCTTTCATTTCTCTTCCCAAAATGCCTAAATATTTTCCCCTTTGCTAAAGAGCCCTTTTAAAAAAAATAATAATTGTCTTTTAAGAAAAAAAATAATTTTGGTGAAGTTTATCAATTTGTCTTTTAAAGCTAATATCTCTAGTGCTATATTTAAGAAATTGCTGCTAACTCAAGATTGCAAAGATTTTTTTTTTTTTTTTGGCTTACTTCTATGACACTTATATTTTAAGCTGCATCCATAGGTCTGTGATTCATTTTAATTTTGGTAAATGGTATGGTGCATGGCAAGCTATTCAATTATTGAGACAGGATCTCACTCTGCAGTCCAGGCTCTTCCTGAAATCACTGAGCAGCCCAGGCTGACCTCCTCAAAATCACAGCAATTTTCCTGCCCCAGCCTCACAAATGCTGGGATTATAGGCATGTCCCAAGCTGACTTTTATACACAGAAATACTCAAGCGTCCAGCACTTTTTGCCGAGACTATCTTTTGTCCACCACATTGCCTTTGCACTTTTGTGAAAATCCTGTCATCCACAACTGGGAACCTAATGCACTCCATTCTATCTTCATATCCACCTTGAGGCGTGTGTCAGTTTTGATTATTGTACTTTTATGTTACGATTCTAGATCACTTAATCTCTTCAAATTTTAAGTTGATTTAGTTATTTTAGGAACTTTGAGCATCCATATAAATTCAAGAAACCAATATCTAATTCTTCTGATTCTCCTGGGCTTTTCACTGTTTGCATTGCATCCAGATATTTGGGGACAGTATCCAACATTTAAAAAATATTGAATTTTCTCATTTATGAGCAGTCTTCATATTAGATCATCTTTATGTAATATGTTTTCACTGTGCAGATTTTATATTCCTCTTGTCACACTCATTCCTAAATATTTCATGTTTTGACATGTAATTGGCTTTCTAATGTGTTTCTCATCTTTTCCCTAAAAAACTCCAGAATTATAATTAATTCTTTTATATCAATCTCATATAACCTTGCTAAACCTAATTGTAATATTTTTGTATATTTTATTAGAATTGTTTCAGCTGTGAACACAAATATTTTTACTTCAATTAAAATACCTTTTCTTTCTTTTGTAAATGAACTGCTAGAACTTCCATTACACTGTTAATTGTGAGGGACGATCATACTTGTAGCAGGAAAACTTTAAGATGATCCTTATGAACCCTAGTACTTCTTTAGGGTTTCTGTACTTGTCCTTCATGACATTTAGGAAGTTTCCTTTTGAGCAGTTTGGTGATAGTTTGAATCTGCGGTGGATGTTGTCCATTCAGTGATTTGATATTTATAGATTATTTCAAAATGTAATGATTAAATTTATGTTTTATCATTTTTGAAATCTGGAGTTACCTGAAGACATTCATTTCAATATACTCGCATATAATGCTAGGAATTTGGCAAACTTTTCAGCATATGCTGTGGAGATACATTGAGTTCGTGCTACTGATTTCTTAAAGTGCTTTGAGTCCTTTTAGTATGGTTATTGAGCCCAAAGCTTTTGCTCTGAGATTCATCTCCAGCCTTTCTTTCATTTTTTCTTTCTTTCTTTCTTTCTTTCTTTCTTTTTCTTTGTTTCTTCCTTTCTTGCTTTCTTCCTTCTTTCTTTAAGGAAATAGGGTCTTGCTAAGTTGCCATCCTCCCTTGATTTAGCTGTTCTTCTGCCTCAGCCTCCCAAAGTGCTGGGACTACAGGCCTGAGCTTCAGGCTTTTGCAGAACATCACCTTACACATAACGATGTATAGAAGGCTTTCTTATTTCAGAGGTGTCAATACTCCTGAGCTCTTCTAATGTCCTTTTGCTTTCTGAGTTGTTACATTTGATTTGGTTGGTCAAGGTGTGTTTTGAGTAACTTATTTTTTATGACTCGTGCATAGGATGCCTGTGGAAGCCATTGTGCTTAGCAAAATGAATCAGACACAGAGGTTAAATGCAGTATGGCTTCACTAATATGAGAAAACCAAATCATAAAATGGTAACAGAGAGATGGAAGAAAGTAGGTAGACTGACTTTGTGGACTGAGAGACGGGATGTCAAAGGAGATTAAAGGAAGGGAAGTAAAAATGATCAAGATGCACTACATAATATATATCAATTTATTTAACTAAAGGGGGGGGGTGTGGGTAACAATGGGTGATACAAAGAAACCAAGACTGCCACGCAGTAAGGAGATGTGGAATTTTCGGATCACTACATTTCCCTTAAAATTCTCCAGGCACTCCATGTCGATCTCTTCAGTCACCTGAAGTTTGACTACAAGGGCCATTAAGACAAGCCTTACTTCTCTGTATTTTTTTTTTTTTTTGATTAAATTAGTGGTCTTTCCTCTGGGCTACAAGGCTTTTTTCCCATTTACTCTTGAAATTCAATGATTTCCTGAGGATATGTCTTGGACTTAACTTCATACTAGTTTATAATATGTTGAGCCATTTTATTTCACATACCCAGACTATTTTTAATATAAAAAGGTTTTTATATTTTATTATTGATTTCATTTTAGTTTTTGAATGTCTTAAGAATGTCAGTTACTTTTTTGAGTGAATATTGGTTTCTTTGTATGATATTTCCTGTTCTTATGATTTTGTTCCTTCCCTAGAGTTCTTGGGCATTTGGAAGCTTTCCTCTACCATAATGACTGAATTTCCTACAGTTGTGCTTCACTTCATTAATCTGTTTCATTCAGTTTATAAATATTTTACATTTCTTTCTGCATTGCGTCACTCTTTCATCTTATCTTTTGTCTATATCTTATATCCTTTCAACTCATTTTACTCTTTCTTGCCTGCCTTCTCTCTCTCTTTCTCTCTCTTTCTTTTGCTTGATCATATTGAAAACACAAAGAAGTATCAATTTTCAATGATTATTTTATCCTTGTGTGAGCCTACTGGACTGCAGAGCTTTGCAATTCAATTAATAACCTGTCTGTTGAAATTGGAGGCACCTGTTCAGACTCGGAACTGAAGAAGAAAAGGAGTCAAAGAGGCAGACCACAAAAATTTCAGAGAAACAACTTGTCCTGAGTCAGAGCTCTGTGCTTGCACATGAGACAGAGTGCTCTTGGCCTGCTGCCCAAGAACCATTATTCTTGCAAAGGAGGGCCTCTTTTGGGACCTGCAAAACAAATGTGAGAAGACCTTGAGACTCTGTGACTTAACAGTAAAAGTATGTGGTCTGATAAGAAGGAAGTTAGTGCATGCGCAGAATCTTAGGATGGGGGTTGAGGCAGGGGAAGCACATAAAAATAAAGTGTGCAATTGCTCTCTAGCCACTTTGCCCTACCCCTGGGGTGTTCATGTCTTTTGTGTGTGTGTCTGTGTCTTTTGTTTGTGTGTCTTTGTTCATTCCTCCCTTCTAGGACAATTGGATCGCAACACAGAACAAATTCCTTGGGTATGTCAAGGGTCTCAATAGTAACACAGAAATATTTCTGATGATATCAGAAAGTTTTTATTCCTGATTTTCAATTCTAAAAGGTTCACTTATATGTCAGTAAAATAATGAAGTTCTTGCTCAAGAACATGCATTATGACTTGTGTTCTTTATACCTTTGGCTTCTCTGTCCCACAATCTTTCTAGTACATTCTGAAACTCCAGGTTCAGAGTGGCTTTCACTTTTTAGCATAGGAAGAAGAATTGGAAAAATCCAAGATTGACAGACATGGAAGCTAAATATCCCTCTTCAATTTCTGTAAATTCTTCTAGAAAGTTCGCTACACTACACCAGAGATTAAAAGCTTAGAGAGGAAGAGTTAAGAATTCCAAAGTACAGGAGGTGTTCACTAACCACATGCATTCCGATCAAATATAAATAGGGTTAGGAGAAAAAAAAATTGAGCATTCAGACAATTTAAAAAACTTGGAAAGCAAACTTTATTAATGAAAAGTGAGATTGTTTTACTTGGATAAGAAAAAGCTGGAAGAGAATTTCATAAAATAAGAAATTAGTTTTCTGTGTTGTTGGGAAAAAAAAGCCTAGAAGAAACTGGCTCAGAAAGAGGCATTTTGTTTAAAGAATACAATGTACTTTCTGAAGCTGTGGCTTCGGGTAGAACTTCTAAATGTGCAAAGACTCACCTGGCTGTCTTCAAAAGTCCATTGAGAAAGCTCTATTGAGGCCATCGCCTGTCTGAGGACCAACAACAGCAGTTTTTATGCCTGACCATGTGGGTTCTGTGTCCAGGGTAGGGAAACCCTTAGATTTGTAAGCGACAAGGAGAGGAAACTAAAGATGCCTTTGGGGATTTTTGCTTTTCAAAAATTATTTAGTGACCATTTTTCATATGCTCCATCTATACTGAAGTTATGCTAATTCCTCCAAGAGACTGACAAACTGTACACTGCTAGTCCTCACTACTAAGAACTAGGAAATCTTACTTTCTACCTTTGTGCTCATGAAAGGAAACTGAAAAAACGGATGATTCAGAAAGTTATCTAGCTGACACCGTCACCTCCAGCGGCTTTTTTTTTAGACATTTCTGAAGTATGTTATATTCATTCATCTATGACATAAAGGTGTAAGGATCAAATGAGATGACTGTGCAAGAGTTTCAGAAATCAGAGGTACCGTGGAGAAAGCACGGGCTATTATTTATGCTACAGATCTGTTTGAACTCAGGGACTCTGCAACATTTAGCATAATACAAATCTGAGTTATACTTTTAGGCTCATATTTAAGCAGAATATGTAGAGATGGACTTAATTTGCCCATTAATTGTACACACTGGTACCAAAGTATGACAAGATTAAATATCCCAGTGTACATAGTGCAGCCTGACACTAGGGAAAAAAGGAGCAAGGGAAAACCATCAAAGAAAGGCTGCCTTTGTTTCCTTCCTCCTGGGGAATAGGGGAAGAGCTTGGTAACACCCCCCACCCCGAGCACCAGGGGTGATGGGAATCCTGATGCTCTGAATATTCTGTTCTGCTCATACATTTTCTTTGAAGTACTACTATTGATATGACTCAGAGTTGGAAACTTTAAGTAACAGTTGACTTGTCCTTTACTTAATCATACTTGAAATTCTAAAGCAGGGCCAGAAAAAGTTTTTCTTCTTTGAGTCTTCTGTTCTTCAAAGAAAAAAAACTTTAGCTAGAAAACTTTTTAAATCACAAACAAAAAGACAAGCATGAAACACAGTTTTTGGATATCATAGCTTGCCTGCAATAGGCACACTGCTCCCATTTTTAAGTCAGAAACAGTAACACACGAATTTACATAATTTTTAAAATGCATATAAAAGAGTGTTACATTAAACTATAACTTCCGTCCCAGTTTTCTTCTGTTTAATCTGCCATCTACATCACAACATCATTTTAGAATCTCTTTAAAAAACACCATTTAGAATGAATACAATGTCTATTATACAGTGAATGTCATGTTAAAATATGATGGTGCATGCCTTTAGTTTGAGGACTGTGGGAGGCCGAGGCAGGAGAATTGCAAGTTTAAGGCTAGGCTAGGCAACTTAGCAATTTAGGGAAACCCTGTGCTATGGATTGGAATTGGTATGTCTCCCAGCGTCTCATGTATTTACAGGTTAAAGTTTACAGGTGGATTTCCTATGTTGTTGGGAAGCGGGCATGGCAGGGTGTGATGAATTGCTGGATGTGTGGCAAATTGCTATGTATGAGTCCCAGAAAAACATAGCCTTACCCCATTCTCTGCCACCCTGATTCATTTTTTCCCCCATTTTGTCAATATGTACATAAGCAATACATGTTTATGTTGAACTTGAATGCTTTTTGCATATATATATATATATATATATATATATATATATATATATATATATACCATGTCAGAGGTACAAACCCTTCCCCTCTCCCTTTTTGACCCTTCCATGCCTTCCCTCTCCCAACTAACTGCCACTACAGCCCCCTCCCATCCCCATTTAGTTCTACGAAGTGACTGTGTTCTGGGTTTCTCATATTAAGAGAAGCCGTTTTATGCTTAACCTTCTGTGTCTGACTTATTTCACTGAGCATGATGGTCTCAAGCTGTGTCCATTAACCTACAAAAGCCTCAAAACTATCTTTTTATAGATGAGAAGTACTCCATTGTGTACATGTACCACAATTTTTGTATTCGTTGATCTGTTGATGGGTATTTTGGTGTCTTCCACATTTTAGCTATTATTAGTTGTGCTGCTGTGAACATGGGTATACATGCATCTCTGTTGTGTGATGTTTTTAACTCTTTTGGGAAAATTCCCAGAATAGGTATCAATGAATCAAAGACATTTGGGGAACCTCCATACTGCGCTCCATAGAGGTTGTTCCAGTCTGTAATCCCCTCAGCAGCACAATAGTATTCCTTTTTCCCCACAGCCTCACCAGCAGGGATTGCTGTTCAAGTTCTTGATATGTGCCATTCTCTCTGGGGTTAGATGGTATCTTAGTGATGTTTTGATGTGCATTTCTCTAATGGCTAAGGATGTTAAACATCTTTTCATGTGTTTACTGGCCACTCGAACTTCTTCATCTGGGAATTATCTAATAATTTCTGTCACCCTTTTCTTAAACTGGCCTTTCAATGTGAAAGCTCTGTTATCTTCAGTCCTCTTCACTCCTGTTATTCGCCTCCTGTCTGATGCCAGGAGCAGTTGTTCTCCACTAGATCCTTCCTGTCTCTGCCAGCCATCCAAGAGTGGACTGAAGTCGACTGAAACTGGGAACTAAAATAATTCTTTCCTCCTTTAAGCTGTGGATATGGAGTATTTTGTTCTATCAAAAAAACTTAACCAAGACAGTGTCTTCAGTTGAAGTTGTAGACAGATTCCAAATGTTGACCTTCAGTTGTCACTTTGACTTTAGGCAAAAGCTAGAAGTTGCACTGTGCTGGATACAGTAAGCTGGATGAAACACCAAGATGATTTTACAAGCTTGCCTTTCTGTCTGACAGCACTCAGTAGCAACATTCACTGTACTTTTGATCATGCCACTGTATTTTTGATCATGCCTCGCAAAGACATGAACCTACCTCCTATAACATAGGTTGTGTTGGATGAAGACCCCACCCAATTCCAGGGTGACCTCATATAAACTGACTGCAACTGTGTCTCCTGTTTCTAATTAAGGTCACATTGAAAGCACAGAGTTAGGACTTTATCGCATCTTTTGGCAGGAGACACAGTTTGGCCCGTGTGCATCTCTATTTTTTTTTTTTTTGAGATTTCATCTTTTTGTTGGTTTGTAAGAATGTTTTGCATATTCCAGGTCATTATTAGACCTATGGCTGGCAAATATTTATTCTAATTTTGTGGGTTAACTTTTCAGTCCCTTAACAGGGTCTGCACAAAAGTTTTCAATTTCACCGAAGTCCAATTTGTCTATTTTTCTTTTGCTACTTGTTCCTTGGGCATTGTCTAAAATCTCTGCCAACTCTAATATCACAAAGGCTTACAGATACGTTTCTTTCCTTCTAGAGTTTAATAGTTCTAGCCCTTATATTTAGCCACTGTATTTGACTTTTTCTGTACACAGCATGATCTGAAGGTCCAATTTCATTTTTATTTATTTTTTGCACGTGGAAGCTCAGTTGTCTAAGCAACACTGGAGAAAGAGGACTGTCCTTCCCCCACACATGGCATACTTATTGAAAACCAGTAGGTGACAGATGATGTGTCTGATTTTTGGATTCTATTACATTACTTTCTATATTTATTGTTCTGTTTGGCGCCAAGTAGTCGTCAATGCCAATATTTCTATTAATGTCAGATTATGGCAAGTTTTGAAACCCCAAGGATGAGTCTTTCAAATGCATTTTTCTCAATACTGTGTTACCTATTCAGAGATCTCTGCACTGTCAAGTGAACTGCAGGACTGGATTCTCATTCTAGTTTTTAAACAGCCATTGGAAAGCTGAATTCGTACCCCACTTTGGGAAATACTTTCCTCTTAACGATACCGTCCTTCAATGAATCAACACAGGATGTCTTTCCACTTAATTAGGTTCACTGATGTATAATACAGAATGTGCATTTATTCAAATCTTCTTTCTTTCAGATTTTTTTCATTTTTAGTTCCTTTATTTATTTATTTATGAGACAGGCTCTCACACTGTAGCCCAAGCTGCTCCAAGTATGAGGCCAAATCTAGCCCTGGACTAATGGCAATCCTCCTGCCTCAGCCTCCCAAGTGCTAGAATTACAGGTGCATACCACCATGCATGGTTTTTGTGGTGCTGGGGAATCAAACTCAGGGCCCTGTGCTTGCAAGGCAAGCGTTTTAACTACTGTGCCATTCCTCCAGCCCCCAGTTCCTTACATTTATTACAAAGATTTATTCATTTTGATTCCATCACAAACAACTGCTTTAACTTCCTTTTTCAGACTGGACACTGTTAATGTATGGAAATGCAGTCAAATTTTGCACCTTCATGATATATGTGGAAACTCTGGTAATTTTTTTAATTCTTTAAGATCAGATATGTATCCAAAGCACATCACCTGTGGTGGCTGAGATAGTTTTGTCCTCCAAGCTGCCTTGCTCTCCTCTTTACCAAATTTCTTGTCTAGACTACACAGGCTTTGTTGAAGTGATTTAAAAATCGGGCATCTTCATTGTGCTTCTGGTTTTAGGGGAAGAATTTTCCATCTTTCACTACTGAGTGTAATGTTAGGTAAAGGCTATTACATATGCCTTTCATCAGGTTGAGAAAGTTTTCTCCTAATTTCTAGTATGTTGAGGTGGCTTTGTTTTTTTTAACCATGAATGAGTATTGAATTTGGTGAAATCATTTTTTGCATTAAGTTATAGAAACATGGAATTTCTCCCACTTCATTTTACAAGGTAGTGCTATATTTTTAAATATTTTTTGCATCTTGAAATATGTCCCCTGGTCTTATAGTACACAAGTTTTACTGTTCTGCTGGATTATGTCTGTTCATATTCCATTGAGAAATTCTTCAAGTGTTCCCTTAAGAAATACTGGCAATTTCCTAATATATCCAGCTTGACAATGAAGTTAACACTGGCCTTTCAAAATGAATTAAAACTTGTTTTTTATATTTTTAGGAGTAATTTGTGTCCATCTTTCTTTAAATATTTGGTATAATTCATCAGTTTAGTTAGCTGGCCTTAGTTTCTTGTTTTTTTGGTGAAAACTGCTTGGGTATCTTTTTCGCTTGTTTTGTGTTTACTCATATTTTCTATTTTTTGTGACTGGATTTCGGTAGTTTGGACAATTATAGTAATTGTGCATATCGCTGTGATTATCCGATTTGTTGCAGTAAGTAATTCACAGTATATTCTTTGTATTCTTATTACTAATATTCCCCATTGCCTTTCGTATTTTAGTAACATAACTTTTTTTTTCTTAATGAGACTAAATACGGACATGCTAATCATATTGATATTTTCAAAGAACTTTTGTTTTCATTTTTATACTTTATTTTGTTTCTAGAGTGCTTCTTATATTTCTACCCTTTTGCAAGCTTTGAGTGTAGTACACTCTTCTTTTTCTAGTATCTTAGATATAAACTTAAAATGCTCACACGTTTTTTAAAAGATGCAAAGTGTAACATTACATCTCTTAATTTTAATAAAAATTTTATTCATCTCAAAATATTTTCTATCTTTTATGAATCACTAGTTTATGTGTATTAATTTACACATATTATTGACTTTCCCTTTTATTGTTGCTTTTTATTCTACAGCCATTACAGAAGATACATACAATTTCAGTATTTTAAAATTTGTATAAATTTACCGAATTTGTATAATTTGTATAATTTTACTGAATTTGTCATGTAACAGGTGATCTTGAAAGACTCTGCAGTCTGGGGGTGTTATGCCTTTGCTGCTAGGTGTTGCTGACTTAGGGAACTGATCTGTTGTCTATTTTCTTCCTTGTCTTCTTCCATCCCACCTCAATCTATTTGCCTTTGAATCTAAAGGGAACCTCACATCAGCATACCAATGGGTCACACTGTCAATAACCATTCTGCCAATGTGGTTTTCTTTGGAGGATTTAGTGCAATTACATTCAAAGTATTTAGCAAAAAAGATTTGATTTCTGTCATTCTGTTGTGTGTGTGTGTGTGTGTGTGTGTGTGTGTGTGTGTACTCAATTCTTCCATTACTACATCTAATTTAGATTTTTCTATGTCTAATGTGGTTATCATTTCCTTTTTTGTATAAAGTTAATATTACTAATGGCTACCCTAGGGATTACAATTTATAAACAATTTGCCTATTAAATGTACGATACACATCGCATTGATATGGACTTAGTTTTATATCATAAAAAATTCTGCTCCTCTAACACCACTTCGTTCTCTTTGTTACCACAAGTTATAATTGTATATCAATATTATAATTGTATATCAATATTATAATTGTATATTAATAGCTTTATATCCTGCAATTCTTCCCTTTTGGAATAGGAATATTTACTCTATGGCATTGTCTGTTGGAATTTTTTAACATTTTGGTTTTCACAGGAACTCCCAAGTGAGTTAGCCTTTCATCTCAGAAGAAACTCTCAATTTTGACCTTTTTTAGCAGTGCTGAAATTGTAAAGACTGGCAACTCTTAGAGAAGTAGTAAATGCATTTGCATAAGAAAGTAAATTTGAGGTGCCAAAGATGGAATGCTGTGGTTTGATCCGGAGTGTCTCCCAAAGGCCTCACGTACCTATGGATATTGTGTACTTTTGGGAGTTGGGCCTGGCTGGAGGGGGTGGGTGCTGGGCTTGATGGTGAGGGGCGTGTGCAGGTTCTGCCCTTCCTCCGAGACTTGCCTGCCAGGCTCTGGCCTCTTCCCACCATTTCTAGCCACCACATGTGATTGGACCATGACCTTCTGAAACTGTGAGCTAAAATCAAAATTTTCTCCCTAGAGTTGTGGACGTTGGATATTCTGTTTCATCAGTGAAAGAGTAAGATAATCTCCAAAATAATGCCTGATGTTCTTTCATTTTAGCCTGAAGGACTCCTTTTAGAAAGTTTCAGGTTAGCCCTGTGAACACAGACTCCTTTAGACTTTTATCTAGGAAGGTATTTATTCTTCATATTTGAAGGCTAACTGCCAGATAGAGAATTCTCTGTTGAAAAGTTCTTTCTCCACTGTAAAATACTCTCTTGACTAGATGGTCTCTAATGAACCACTGGTTTTTAAAAATCTTACTGAGGACCTTTTGTACATGTTGAATCTCTTTTATCTTGCTGCTTTCAAGGTTCTTTCATCTTTCTACAGTTTGATTAAAATGTGTCTCAATGTGGATCTCTCTGAATTTATGCTAAGAATTTGTTGAGTTTCACATATATTAAGTTCATGTCTTTCTTAAATGTGCCAAGTTTTCAGACAGCATTTCTTCAACTATTCTTGTTTCTCATCTTCCAGGACTTTCATGTCTATCGGCATGGTGGTGTCTGACAGATCTCTTCTGAAGTCACTGTTTTTCAGGTTTTATTTTTTCCCTTTTTCCCCATTTCCTCACAGAGGATCATTTCAGCTGACCTAACTTCAACTACATTGGTGATTTCTTTGTCCTCTCTGTAGTTCAACCTCTCAAGTGAATTTCCTATTACTATTATTATGTTTTAATTTTCTGCTTTGGTGATTATTTTATGTTATTACTTCCGTCTAAATCCTTTAATCAGGATTAAAAAAATCAAAATTAGAAAAATGTGTTTTCTCAAAATCAGAATTTCTACTTGAGTCTTTTTAATGGTTGGAGTACATTAAAAACACATGTTCTTGTTTAGCAAGTTCTTCATAATTCTTCAGGAACAGTTTCTATTAATCCTTTCTTATAATAATTGATTATTTCTTTTGTTTTTAACAAAGGATTTGCATGGTGCAGGCCTTAATTTTTTATTTGTTCACTTATTTTCTATACATGTGTTGTTGCATGCCACTCTGCGCAGCATCACCACTGTGCCCAGCTGATGTGATACCAGGAATCTGGCGGGGTCCACATGTGCCAGGCACGTGCTCTTAACTGCTGAGCTTTGACTCTGGCACCTCCTCCTGTGCCTCTGATACTTGTCTCTTTGTATATCATTTTTTACTTTTCGAAGCTGGATGTTCAGAATATTATATCGTGGCCACTATGGAAACTGGCTCTCACAAATTTTATTGGTTACTTCTTAAGATGGATTATGATTAAGTGATTTTTCAAAAAAATATTTTTGAAAAAACACAAGGCCAGCCTGGACTACATAGTGAATTCAGGATCAGCCTTGGCTACAGAGCGAGACCTATCGTGTATGTATGTGTGTATATATATATATATATATATATATATATATATATATATATGTAAAATTACTTCAAGTATGTATTTAAAAAACAGTATTTTCTGTATGTGGCTTGTGAGATTTCTAGTTTATTAGTCCAGTAGTCAGCTAGTAGTTTAGCACCTTTCCTTAAAATGTCTAGAAACAAAAGGAAAAATAAAATAAATATTCTTTCCACCTGGAAGGTAGTTTTCATTAAATATGCACCAAGTTGTAATTCTGATTTGTGCTTCACTTCCTGACTGGACTAAATGTCTAAATAAGCAAGAGGTGAAAGTATCAGAACTTTTCAGTATTCTTCTAAGTATGCATCCTGCTCTGAGTACACAGATGCCAAACTACAGTCTCTGGCACCTGTGGGAGCTTTCAACAGCCCTTATTTTCCGACTACATCATGCCTCTGTTTTTTCCTCCCAGCCTTTCAATTGCATTTTTGTTGTGTTTCCCCATGACAATATTCCGCCCTAGGCAGTGGCTTGCTCCTTTACCTTTCAAGGTGTGGAAGAATCTTTCAATACAGCCACTTGAAAAAAAAAAAAATTCTGAGTTAAACGACACCAAGGCAAGTCCATAAACTACACCGTAGAACAAGGACCGCACTGATTATTCTAGAACAAGTACCCCACACAAAAAGCAGACTGCCATCTTTGAAAACAGTGGCAACAAGGTCAAGACTGGAGAATGGGTCAGATAAGGCGGCATCAAGTTATCCTACCGGATTTCAGGTGCCTTTTCCTTGACTTAAGTATTCGCTTGGTTGTTATATACTTCTATTTTCCAGGCTTTCTGTGAAATTGAGATGGAAATTTTTTCCCAGGTTTTCCAGTGTTTCTATGGAGTAGTGAACCTCAAGTTTCTCCCTCTTAGCATTTTTTCCTAACATATGTGCATTTTAAAAAATTCTTTTCTTGGTTCCCAGACCAGGAATCAAATGCAGGGCAAATCCTGTAAACATCTGAATGGAAATAAATACAGTAATATTTTCTAATTATAATCTGAATGTGAAATATTTTTAAATGCTCTATATTTAGATATTCTTGCTATAATGTACAAATATACACATGTGTTTCTAACATGTATATGTGTACATATATATACAAACAGAATACAGAAAATTCATAAATTGACTTCATACACTATATAATGTAATTCTGGAGCTAAAAGATTCATAAATATATGCTTGATTTATGACTAGCTATGATGCTCATACTTTTTCCAGAATAAGAAAATATTATTAAATTTATTATTCATCTTATTCAGTGTAGCTACCTGCTGGAGTCCTTTAATACTTTAAACATTGGGAGCTACACAGACTCTCAAGAACATCAATGATTTAAAAACGCATATTTAGTTAGCTTTTATTTGCGTTTAAGCCTTTAAGAGTTCATCCTCATATTTTGTCCCTTGGTGCTCTCTAGCTAATGCATTCACCTCTAATACTATTCTTTCTTAAAACACAATGTTTAATGTCACTGACATCAAAATAATGGTCTCACATGCCTTATTTAGGGTAAGTACTCTCTTCATGTACCTTCATGGGAATGCGTGTCAAGCTCTGTGGTTACGCAAAATCTAATTTCCCCAAATCCCCATGCCAACTGAGTCTTGAGTAGGCACATTAATTTATGTGTAAAAGAAAATGACACTATGCATATCACTAGTGGGCTCACTCAAGTGAACACTCAGTGTGAAAACCAGTATGTTGAAAAAATGCAATGTTATTCACCAGATGTTATAAAAAATGAAAGTCCTTTAAATAGAATATTATATTAGGGGTTTTCTCTCCAAGCAGAAAATAACCTTGAAATTCCAAATGGAGATTGTTACACAGGTAATCAATTTGAATGCATTCACAATACAGTGAGGTTGGCTGAAAAGTGATAATGTCGTTATGGTGTAACACTCAGATATAAGTCAAGGGGAGTTGACCAGCAAGGGAAACACCATATGTTATGCATCCAGTTTTGCTCATGTCTGCAGGCAAATTGTCTCTTAACTGTGTTTGTAGTTTTGCCCATGGTGCTCTCTAGTATTGATTTATGTTGGATCAATTTATTTCTTCCTACTCATTTGCCTAATAGTGTCTTAAAAAACTACTGTTTTTTAAACTACAAAAACTAGAAAAATAGTTTTAATCATTGGAATTAATTTTGATGTTCAGAGAAAAACACATAATAGAGGCTGAAAAATTTTCACCAATAAGGGTAAGAAAGTACATAGTGTCTTGATCACATGGTCTGAGAATGACCTGTCCTTGGTCATGATTAATATTATTAAGCTTTAGAGAGGGATGTGTTTTGTCATGATCAGCTACACAACTATAAGCTAAGAGGAAGATGACTTTGAGATTTAAAGAACAAAATAAATATAAAAAATGTTTATTAGTTGTAAAAGTTGGCTTCAAACTCCATTTGTTTCCTCAAAAGTACTTAATCAACTCTAGAGACTAGAAAACTATTAAATGGATTAATAATTGTAATTAATTATTACCTAAGAACAGGCAGCAGACAAATAATTATGCTAATCTACTGCTTTTTCACAAATGCCATTCCAACATTGACTTTATTAATCTGTGAGGAGGAACCAGGGAAATAAGTGTTTTTAATAATAGATTTGGGGGTTTATGTTAAGGTTAATATAGTTCTGAATTATTGTACAATTTTAACTGAATATTATTATGCTCTGAAAAGACAGCGTTCATCTTGCCGCCACACACATTGCCCTGGGATGTGGCTTGATAAACATGTCCCAGTGGGCTTTTATATTTTCCATTCTTCATTGAAATGCATAGGTAAAAAACAAGCAACTTTAGTGAATATGCACCTGGTTCATGTTTGAGATTATGTACCTGGAAATCCCAATGGACAAAATGTTTCAGGATGTATTCTTGTTCAGACATAATAAAAATTAGATCATAAGCCTTAAAAGTTAAAAAATAAAAAAATGTGTTAAACTGAATAAAGAATTGTAATTATTTTCCTATATCAATCTCTGGTTGCACTACAGAATTTAAAAATAAAAGTTTGAAAGTCTAATGAGCTCTACTTTAATGTTTAGCTTAGAGCTTCTATCACTGGATAAAAATTTACTCATCCTGTCTTGTTTACTAAGTTGTTGTGAGGAACAAAAGCTCTGCATCTGAATGCGTTTTCACATTTCATTAAAAAAAAGGAAAACTGGATGTAAACACAGTAACAGTTATATTTCTATATTTGGATCCAAGAAAGCTTCACCAAGTTGAGTCACTCACTTATTTCATAAAAACTAACTCTGTCTATGGATTCTGGGAATGAGGCTTTGATGATGGGCTGCTTCTATAAAACACACAAGTGGCCACAGGGTGGTAGGTTTGCTCTTGTAAGCCTGCATGCCTAGATCACATCCTAAGAGTAAAGAAATACTAAGTCACAGTTGTGGTGTGTTGCTTCTACTGTTAATGCGTTTAAGACTGTTGATTTAGTGAATGTTTGCTTTAGATCCAGATCCCAGGAAGAAATTCTCTCCCCAGGTTAGGTAGTATCCATCCAGCACTCTGCCCCGATCTAGTTGTGAATAATAAGAACAAAACACCATTTGTAACAGTACACATCCTTTATAACTGACACTGCAATAGGTATAATTTTCCATACACGATATATTTTCATGCATATGCCCTATTCCTGTACAATGCTAATAACTCTTTAACATACATTCTATAGGTTTCCGTTACTAACATTGTGGTTTCTTACTAATGAGTGAACAGTTCTAAAACGTGTATTCAGAGTTACACTGTCATTTATTTCAGTCCTGTGGCACACACTGAATGGAATATGCTCGAACTTTTTTCATGTTTCCTTTGTAGATTATTGGATGTTATTATCCATTTGTATAAATTAAATTTACTAGGAAAACCCACAGTTAAAAAGTATACAAGAATAAGCTAGCTTATCACAATGAACAAAAGAATGAGCTCAATTCAAAATGTTATAACGTCAGGAACAGTGTATCTTCACGGTAAACATTCACTTTATGCAAATCCCACTTGGCTTCATTTAATTAAAAAGCTGAAAAAGAAAGAAAATTATTATGTACTGAACATAAGGAAAACACAGTTATGCTCTCTATCCCATTCTAAATTAGTATACATAAATGTAACAAAAATGTCGTGATTGTTTTAAGTCACATACGTGAACTTTTCCGTCAGGGTAAGATTTTGGAACTGGTTCCTAAAATGGGGTTAGGGTTCTAGTGAGAATCGGGTCAGAGACGAGAGGAGACATGAGGACATGAGCTGAGGTGCTCACCGTCTCTCTCTCACTGCTGCAGATGGCAACAGGACTATCACTCTCAAAAATGGTAACGTGGGGAAAACAGGCGTAAGGAGCTAACGCAAGTATCTGAATTTGAACGTCATAAAGAAAATACTACTTTTTCTTACTCAATTTGTATTGTTTTATGGCCAAAATATGTATACATTAACAGCGCTGTTACAGATTTTGATGCAACATCTGCATGCTTTACATGTCTAGCTAAAGGGAGAAAGGTTTTTTTTTTTTTTTTTTTTTTTAACGTTCCTAAGCAAAGCTTTAATTTATGGGTAGGAATTTGACTTTGTAAAATGGTAAGACAATTTAAATAATATTCAGTTAGCTTTTATTTAATAGTACTTTTCTTCCAACATGTGGCATATCCTTCCTCTATCTTTACAATGTAAGCCATTTTTCAAGACAGCAAAACACAAACCAACTTTTAACTAAATATTAAAGCAGAACTGAAACTAATGGTTAATGCAGCTGAAAACAACATATTGTTGAAAACATACGAAAGTAGAAAGCTTAATATTTGGATGTTTAAATTATAGTGTTCTCTCCTAGGCATATTTTGCTTTGTCTTTCTGAACCTCGGTTTCCTCATCAGTGACATGCTAGCTTCAAATGAATTCCAAAGTCCCTTCCAGGGCTCACACTTCACGACTCTACTGATATTATGTGTGGGAAACATATATATATATATATATATATGTATTATAAACTAATAAAACTTGCACTTGGTGCATTTGAAATATATAAGTATAAAATAACAGAATCTAAATGTATAACTATTAAATATTATAAGTAGTATAAATATTGGCTACATAATCATAAATTTTAAACTAAAAATAAAGTTATGCAACACAAACAGAATAATTACTCTGCATATCTATTTTCAGGAATGGTTAAGATAGAACAGGATGCAGTCAGATACTGGTCTTATTTTTCAAGATGTTATGACTAAAGTATTAAAACAGTAACTAATTCGGTGAACAATGTCAGCCGGAAAGCTTGTGAGAGCTTTAAGCTGCAGCTGCCACCCAATCCACACAGCCCCTACAAACAGCAATGGCAAAAGAGACACACAGATATTTCTCTGCAGAGGAACCTGCTGACATTTTGTCCTTAACTATTTGCTTGCCCTAAAGATAAAGCTAACTGAAGGATAAGTGTTAACAGGAAAAGAAACTGTGATCAAAAAATATTTTACACTGTAATTAGAGTTGGAAAAGTTTGAGCATGACACTGAGGATTTGTGGAGGTTTTGTTTTAAAAAAAAACTGATGTATTTCAAGATTTTGAGCCATAAACTTTTTAGTACTGCTAAATATATACCTTTATAAAACCAAAAATAATATGAGCAGTGAAGATAATTTCATACCTTCAAATACTGTGTATGGAGAAAGGTTAAAAGGGCTTTACAGTATTTAAGAGTTGCTGTTCTTACAGAATCAAGATCTTTGTGAATACATTTTTAATATAAAATACACACTAAGAATTTTTACTACGTTATATATCTGTTCATTTTAGACTTTTTTCCAAGACAAAGTACCTAACAGTTATTTATAAAGCTTGTTAAAACAATCATTTGTTTATATTTCATTATGAAATGACATACATATATATATATATATATATATATATATATATATATATATATATATAATCTTGAACCAACCATTCCATTAATGTTCTATGATATAGGATAAAACTAACAAGTAGAGAACTATTATTTCTTTTATAATTAGAAGATTCCTTTCACAAAAAATAAGTTACAAAAATTTTAAAGTATACATTCAAGACATCTGATAGACTTGGGAATTCAAAAAACATTCCGGTAAAATTTTTCTTTGAAAAATGAGCTGTTATTTTGTAGATAATTACACAGGATTTTATGTTGTATTTTTATTTTCATCATATATATACTAAGTGTGCAAGATACATCCAATATGCATGCTATATATTCATAACATCCATTACGGGATTAGACTCATTTCTACCCAGCTGACCCTAATTTACTTAACAATAATGATATGAATATTGATAGTCTAACAATTCTTATAGATGTATGCTTTCTACAATGCTTTAATGATGTTCCTAATTTTGTCACAAAAAAATGTGTAAATGCTTACTTAAAAAAACTGTCAAAAATACTAAAAACTAAATACGTTCCTCTAAATCGTATGCTTCTGTGTGTAGTCCGTTTCCCGTGGATGATACCATCACTGCCTTCTATCTGGATTCCTCCCTCTGTCAAGAATGAATCTCACTCGTTGTGATCTATATGAGCACACTGATTGCTGCAGCTGGCTTATCCTGACAGGTCAACTCTCCTGCAGGCAGCAATGTAAGGCAGAAGCTAATGTCGGTGAGTTGTACTCATGGAATTTGGCAGCAGGGCAGAACCAGCACAGGTTTCTGCAGTTCTCCTTTCTCCTGCTGGGAAGAAACACCTCTGCAGGCAAAAGGGGACAGGAGGACAGGAAGACTCTCATCGTTTCTGTCTTTAAGGTCAGCCCTCTCATGACTCCTTTGTATCTAGAATTTAGATGAAAACGCTGTCTGTAACATACTGAGCGATAATTAACAAGTTTTTTTAAAATTCAAAATAAGTTTTTCTAGAAAAAATTCTCAAATTCAGACCAAATTAAAAAAATCTGCTTCAATCATAATTTAAAAAATGAATAAAAATCAAAACAAGCAAACCAAACCAAAGGGCTGGTGACCACTGTCTCCGTCCCAGGTATTTTAACAGTAGGCCTGTGCCGGGTCTGTAAGGATGGCAAAGCATGCGTCAAGTGCCCTTTATTTCAAGAAGACAGAGATGGGGTAAACTCAGCGTAACATAAACACATACTTAAGATGTCTGTGAGGCAAAGTACTTGAGAATTCTAAAACAACTAAATGAGGCAGAATTCTCAGTTGGAGAGCAAGTAAAATAAAGAGGTAGCAGCCTACAGTGAAGAGGCAGAACGCAGACTGGTACCCCAGTACAAAGATTCATCAGCTCTGGCTAACCCAGGATTCAGCACCGCTGTACAGAGCCAGAGGTAAACATTTTAAATGCTTTGGGTCAAAAGCTTTTGTAAAAAAAACCCAAAAAAACTATATGATTTTTAGTGCAAACGCAGCCATAATACACATATATGGATGTTTCAATAAAGCTATTAATAATAAAATTTAAATTTCATATAGTTTTCACATATAATAAAAATTCAATTCTTCCCAATGGCTTAAAAGTAAAATTCATTCTTTGTGGGGCACACCAACACAGGAAGCAGCTGTTGACTCCTTCACTAAGCCACAGGTACACTGAAGGCTATACCATGAGCAGGTTGATGGGAAATTTAAATTTTTTATGACTTGTCCAATGATATTACTAGTAAATTCATACATAGTATGGAAGAATAGCTGATGGTAATGAAATATGTTCAAGTGTATTAAAGAAAACATACAACTTATGGAATGTGAATCCTGTAACTTTTCCCTAGGGTCATAATACATTCAAGGAAAATTGTTGAGATCAATTAGGATTATGAACACTTTTTAATTGCTTCATTTTGCATCACTGTATCTTCTGGAGGGAATAAGTATTGACTTTTCCTCCTTTACGGCAGTTCTCAATGGATTTTGATGAAGAAGTGATGCAACAGGTGTGTATCTTAAAATGTAACTCTGTTGTTATGTTAGAAAAGTGATGGATTACGGAGGATAATGAGAGAGATAGTAGGAGGTTAGCTGACAGTCTGTAAAAATGCAGTGGATACAAATTAAGATAGTAGAACTGGGAAGAGAAAATTAAAGACCAAATTAAATCACATCATACAGGATGAGGAGGCAGTATGACTACAAAATGATCCCAACAGTTTGATCTCAAGTGACTACGGGAATGACACTGTTCTGAGAAAACGAGGAGAGAAACAGGTTTGGAGGTAGACATGATTCGGGACATTCTGAATGTAAGGTGTTAATGCATTATTCACATCTGGCTCTGGAGCTCATGAGAAAGATCAGGACTTGAAAAGTATATCTGAGATGGAGAAATAATATAAGAGAAAAAAAAGGAGGGTATGAGAGTAACATGTTACAAAACCCAGGGTGTGAAGTTGCAAAGGGCTGAGGGGTTGATTATTTAAAATGCTAATAAGGTCAGATTAAGAGAACTCTGTGTTCGGTCACTGGCTGTTCACTCCAGAATAAGCACAGGATACACTGAAAGCACATCGGGTCTTTTTCCTGACCTGTGGAGCATCTGAACCAGTAACAAATAGTGGTTTGTTGTTTGTTTTGGTTTTCACTTCTTTTGAATAATTACTCTATCTGTTCCGGATGTCTTAAAAAAGCAGAATAGACACAGTGCTCCTGAAGAAACGCATCTGTCCAGTGGTGAGCTGGCTAAGTCACTCACTGAGATTTTCAGCTGGACAGAACTTTCTCCGCACCGCTCTTATATCCTTATTCAAACTATGAAAGAGATCGAGGAAATCTAGCTGCTACATAATGACACTTTGTCTCACAAAAATCACTTATGTGGCTGAGAGGCAGCTGCTCAGATTTCATTTTGTATCCAAAAAAGAAAATAGATGGGAAAAAAAGCCTGCCTGAGTTCTTCCCTAAGCACAGACAGGCTGCTGGCTGAATTTTCCCTCCTGCTCTTCGGGTCCTATGGTTAATGAAAACCTACTTGTTAATGAAAACCCACTGACCACTTAATAATTTTTTAAGCTTTTACTCTACATTCACACATCTTAAATGGGAAGGCTAGGGGGAAATGCATGAGGATTTTTAGTCAGATCCTTTTATCCAAAAGTCCTGGGGCTCTGGCTCTTTTCTTTGTAACAGAAGGTTACTGAATCAAGAAAGTCTGCAAATGTGAAACAAATCGTCTTTTTGTAAAGACCTAAAGAAATTCAGGTCTTGACCAGGAGTGAGAAAAGAGATCTTTGGGAGCAGAACCTTTTCTCTATCTGGAGTTAGAGAGTGCAGGAGCTGCCAGGCCCCGGCGCTGCCACGGCCAGGTCTCCACACAGCCAGCACACGAGTAATTAAAATGGTCAGAAACATAGATACTGGGTTTGGGAGAAAAGATCAAAAAGCTGCTCTGTGTGGTTATGGAGAATAAAGAACTTAATTGGACCTTGCCTCAGGAGCTTCTCACGCCTTCCTTGCTTTCAAAAGATTGCCAAGTGCCATGGCGCTTTCTGTCAGAGTAAGAAATCTACTGTCTAGAAAGAGCTCTCTAGAAACCTTTGATACACACACTGACTCAGTCTCAGCCTCTGCGTTTCCCAGGTTTGGGAGTTAGGGTGTGCAGAATCAAGAAACGTGGTTCCAAGCGTTATCTGAAATTTTAATATATGTAGGACTTCCTAGGATTTATTTCTAAAATTATTAATTGTTGATGTAAAAAGAAGTTCCCAATAAGCTATCTTTGTGGAACACTTGCATTTTATTAATCTTGGATATATATATATATATATATATATATATATATATATATATATATATGGAGAACTAGGCAGAACTAAAAATATTCTCACTGATTGTTTCAGTTTTGCATTTCCTATTTCCTTTTTAAGGTGGTAATGAAAAGAATAAATAAGGAAGAATTATGCAGCATTTGAGGTGGCAGTAATATGTGTGCATATGTGAGCACTGGGATTTGAAAAATTATTTTTTTCTACATGTTAATTCAAAGGGTCAAAATCTGTTGGTAGAAATTTCTACTGAGGACTCGGCCCCATAGCAGGTACGTTTAATAGCAAGGGACTGCAATGTGGATTGTCACATTTTATGTCTGTAAAACGACAGCTTATTATCACTTATCTTACATATGAGATAAATCTTATGGTTTCTATTTGAAAAATGAGGAAAACTGAGGCTCAGAGAAGAAGGAGAGACTTGCCTGAGGTTACAGAGTTTTTAAGTGCCAGGTCCAAATCACATCTTCTCACTCAAAGTCCAGATCACTTCCCAATACACCACAATGAAATACAACAATATGGAAAAAATAATCCTTAAGATTCAATTTCCATTTATACAACATCATTACAAGATTTAGCACTGCATTCTCTATCTAAACAAGATAGGGGATACACAATGGTGCTTTTTCGTGTGCTTTTTCTCTGAATGACCTCTAAATCTTTGGGCCTTGATGTCATTCATCAAAGCTGGAACTCAGCATGGGAAAGAAAATATTAGTGACATGTGCTGTGAGCCAGTCACCACACCGATCACATGTTGTTTTTTCTATTTTTACAGCTTAAGATTGGGTAAAAGATTCAATTACCAAGTATAGGATGAGCACCTACTATGTGCACAGTACTTTGTAAGTACAGAAAAGGTATCATTTGTCAAGGACTCTTACCTAAGTAGCTTACAATCCTTTGCAAGGAAGAGAAAGTGAACACACGAAACAGCTACATATGAAAACTTAATGAAAAATGCAATGAAATCATAAAGTGCTACTGAATAATTAAGTAATAATATGGCTGGTATGGGTGAAGGTAGCTGAATTCATTTATTCATAGTAAGAAACCACTGTGCTTCAGTAACTACATACACATTTATTCCCATAAATTCTGAGGTAGGTGCTCTTACATCAAGTTCACAGATGAAGAAACAGGCTTAATAAAGTCAAATATGTTGGTAAAAGATACAAGACTAACAGACAACTCTACCAGCTGATCACATCTCTAATCCCACAAAAACACTATTTAAGAGCTGAGGACAAATGATGATAATAAGTTATTAAACTAACTCCAAGTCACAAAAATCAGTGAAGAGAGGATTTGTTTCAAACCCAGATTTTTTTAGAGAGCCAAGAGCTCTCAGCTATTAAACATAAAAAAATGAAACTCCAAACGTGCTTGTAATTATTATTTTTTTCTTATTATACCTATTATATAAGAGAAACAAGGAATTTCAGGGGCACTCAAGAATCAAAGGGACATAATTAATAGAGTGCTTCATGTTATTCCCACCAAGGTATACATGATTTGACATAAATATTTTTATAAAAGTTCTAAAGAAAATTTTTGCAAGTCAGTGTCCATGGGAAATACTAAGGTAATTACCCACAAGTAAAGACTATCATATATCCCTACAAGCACTTTGCTCTTCCTAGAAATGAGGCAAGAACTAAAGTTAATTTTATTCAATACATAAAATGAATTCAAAGCTACCACAGGAATAAAATTTCTTCTTCTGAATTATGGCTCAGATGGTAATTAGATCAAGTTCAGAAGAATACTCTTATTTCCCTGGTAGTTTCAAGGGTCTCTGGAGCCCAATTATATTCATCAGCGAATTCAGGGAAAATCTGTTCTTCATTCAAATGAATTATGCAAATATAAAATAAAGCAACTCAATATTTAGTGTAAAGCGAAAAACCTGTTTAGCGAAAAGTAGATTAAGTACATACAAATATAAAATATTTATATCATAATTAATGATAATAATTAGCATCAAACATTTATTGAGTAGTTAAGACTATGTATTAGAAAATGCAGGTGATTTGCATTTACATTTACATATGTACATATTCTAGGTACACAGAATATCTCCACTTATAAATGAAAAAACCTAGCGTTAGAAAAGTTTGGTAATTTGCACAAAGTCACACAGCTTCTAAGGAAGCAGACTGGGGAATCCAGAGGGGACAACTGGAGCTGGTCTGAGAAGGTGTTTGCTCTGAGGGAAAGAACATTCCAGACAATGAGGGCATGATGTGCAAAGACAAGATCCGATGCAAAGGTCTGGGTTATTCAGAAAACACTGCGAAGTACAGAGAATTCAGATCAAAAAACAGCAGTTAAACTTTAATTTCCCCAATTTTAATTGCTCAAACATGTATTAAGGGATTTAAATAAGGGTGATAAAGGATGAAAGTCAGCTGTTTTTAAAATGGCTTCAGAAAATTTCAAGTCCGTATTAATTAGTCCTAGTTACAGAAGACATTTCAAGTTCTCTTCAAAATGGCTTATATTACTACAGTTCTAAAGTGTACACCTGATTCCAGACTATGTGGATAAATCACCTTGAAAAAAAGTAACTCAAGATTGTTATGGAGAAAAATGAGTTCAGAGCCTATGGCAATATGATTATCAGCTATCTACACAGAATGAAAGGAATATTAAGGATTTCTATGATCACAAGCACAGTCCAGAAAGTCTTCACTGAAGGGTACTGTTAGGCAGATGCACCCATCAGTACAAAGAGCCCCAACAGGGTGCGCAATAGAGAGTTGCCTTCAAGTATTAAAACAAAAAAGTTAGAAATTATGCATACAAGTAAGAATCACAACTGAAAAATTCTGATATATCTAGAGTATATCTGTTTATTATCACGTGTTTGTTACTGTAAAAATACTAACTATAAAGTTCAAATTTTTATATTCAATATAGCCAATCTCCTTATTTTTCATACCATTTGAAATAAACTGCCAGATGTGTTAGCAACAGCTTCAAGCAAATACTACTTACAAGTTTTACATTTAATTACCTTCTCTTGTATTAAATTATGGTCATATCAATTTTGTTGTTTTCTATCCCAATGTAATAATATTTTAATTAATTAATTTTTTGAGACGGGGTCTTGCTCTACAGTCCAGGTTGGTCCTGAACTCACTAGGTAGCTCACTAGGCTTGGATTGAACTCACAGCAATCCTCCTGCCTCAGCCTCCTGATTGCTGGGATTATAGGTATGGGTCACTACTCCTGACTTAGAATATCTTATCTTTGTAACTATAAGAAAAATACATGTGTATGTATAAATATACAGTAGAGCCATGCAAATGTGGGGAAAACTGAAGACTGTGCCTTTAATTAATTGGTAGGTTGTGTTTCACTGTCTATATGAGGAAAACCCTTCTTAGAACTTTCAAACAGCATCAATCTCCTATTGAATGAGTCTTTACAAGTATTTTTCATTTGTGAAGAAATTTTATAAATCAACATACTTATTATAGTTCTAAATTAGCTTGTACTTATTCGTTCAACACATCCACACTACCTAATAAGTGATCTTTTGCTCCAGAATCTGGTGCAAAGGTAGTAAATCAGAAAGACCCGAGGGACAGCTCTGCCGGGATGGCAGGAACTTCCGCCCCACAGTCCTTTCCTTCTAAAGGAAGACTAAATTTACACCTTGAAAAAAGAAACACTTGATCTCTGCCCACAGAGCTTATATTTAATGAAGGAAACAAGACTAAAATAAGTAATAATGGTTACTTAATTATAAGTATGAAAAGTGCTGCCAAAAATTCATATTTGCTACTTCAGCTTTCCTTTTCTTTAAAAATTTTCAAATAAGTTTAAATTATAAGTTTAATTTTAAGGTGAAATAAAATGAACTTAATGCCTAGCAAAATTCTTTATTTTTCAAAGAAACAAATGTAAGGCAAATGGAAAAGAAATCTAAAGAAAATAACCTTATTTTCAAAGATTCTTTTAAAAATGAAACAAGAAAAAACCTTGAATAAAAACGTTTTTTCCATCATAATCATTCAAGATCTTTAAAAATAAAAAGCACTTTCTCCATTCTATCAGGAACAGATTACCATGAAAAATTCATTTCTCCAGGCAGCTGCAGATAATAGACTTTTTATAAAGGATCTCAAAATTTCATAATACTCAGAAGACAGATTTATGTCACCCTCTCTGAAATCCTCCAGTAACTCCCAATCACGTTTCAAAGACAGTTACAGTCCTTCCGGTGTGATGTAAGATCCCAAATGATACACAATGGTGTGCTCAACCCACTCAGGTCTAGCGCCCTCATTCCTCTACCCTGCTCCCTGCTCATTCTTTACATAAAAATTTCACTATTTCTCAGGGGTCCTAACCTTGTGGCTCCTTACTCCTGAAGCATTTTTTCCTGCAGAAACCTACCTGGTCATATTCTGGCCACTTCCTTCAGGTTAATGTAAAGTACAATTTAATGAGCACGAGCCTAGGGTCAGCAAAGAGATCTCACCCACCTTTCTCACTCCCTTTCTCTTTAAAACTTACCATTTATGAAATAGCTGCATATTTTACCCATTTATTTGGTTTCCTCCTCTCCTTCTGCTCAACTTCAATATAAACTCTGTGAGGGCAAAGATTATACTCTGTTCCATGAATGGTCACATTCCTAGTACCTGGTACGTAACAGTTGCCTGATCAACTTTTATTGAATAAAATTATTATTTTCTGTACATTATGACATATTTACTTTTCCTTTCCTGAAGTTTTAGAATATGAACTGCTATGATGGACATACTGTACAAATCATTTCATTAAAGTCTGAAAGCCTCTTTTAAAATGCTCAAATTATTTAAAAAATTTTATGGATGCTATTGTATATACTGGAAAAGCCAAGTATACCTTTTAGTTTTGAGAACTATTTCTAAGCAAAGTCAGAAGCATATCTTGCACTCCTCCTCTCCAAACATGGGTGATCTGAACTAAATGTTACAGTGTGCACATATTCGGTACTTTTATTTGATTATAGGTGTCTCTCATTGTATTTAGCTTCCCTAAAAGGGACTGAGAATTAGATGCTAAATTTACATTTATCAGACTAAGGCTGCCGATCGATGTCGAATGGCATGAAAGCTCTCCTTAGCGTGGCCGTCCCCCACAGGAGATGACCAATATAAGCAATCACATGACTAAGAAAGTTCACAATTATTCATGGTTGGAACCAAAAGCAAAAAGAAGGTTCCAATTACTGAAAGGAGGACACAGGAATACAAAGAAATTAGTAGCAACAGTGGTAGAGGAATTAGAAGTCAGGAATAAGTAATTGAGGTACCTCTGCAGTATGGGATGGGAGCAATGAATTGCTGTTAAATGACCTATACTCTGAACCTTTCCAACATCCGTTAGATTTAGTTTTGTGTCAACTAGGGTTTCAGTTGTCATCTTTGTTTCTCTCTACATATTTATTACGCATCTTTTATTATCCAAAATGGCTTCACCACCTGAATCTAAAATTGACTTTCAGGGATCCAAGTACTATTAGAGCTACTGAATCTAGAAAACATACCCAGTAGCAACGACGAGTGACAGGACCACAGCCAAACTTCCAGGACTCCACAGTGCACCTGTCTACAGAGCACAGCACATTTCCCAAGCTTCTCTGCAAGGCTCTCTTCTGATTCTGTCGCTTGGCAGCTCCTTCTTGAGGATTTTCATCTGAACTATGTCAAATTTCATATTCACAAGCTATTCTGGGCATGATTCCTGTGACTGCCTTGCTCATGTCTTGTTAGGGTGGTGAGGCCTTGACGAGAGAAGGCCTGCTTCCCCACGAAGTACGCGTGAACTCTGTCTCAGATAGGCTTGCTATGTACACCCAGCGTGGGGCCTACAAGATCGATAATCTCACGCTTCTCAAGTTATTTACATATTTAACCTGGTTGAAATAAAAGCCCAAAGCATTGGAGAACTATTATATTAAATGGTAATTACTTCTTGGAAAAAGTATAAACTATTTATAACAAATAATTCTGTCAAATGTAGTATTATCATAAAGTAGTAAAATCTAGTATTTTTCTGTTTTTTCCTCATCATTATTTTGCTATGTCAGAGAAAAAACTACACAGAAAATGCTATTTTGATATGATTATATACTCTAAAACACCAGGGAAGTTAGAACTTATCCTTATTTTTCCTTGCTTCTTGTTAAATAAGTTGTTTCAAGAATCACAGACAACCATTAGTATAGTTTTTGTTTTCAGAAATATAGACACAACCTTTCCTTGGACTGTTTTGAGTGCTACAGACTGAAGTTAATATTTAAATGCTTTTAGTATCCTAGGTAAAAGGCCTAAAACTGAAGAGTTTTTCTATATCTCCTCATCTAAGGTTCCACTCTAGAACCTATGTATATCAAGGCACAGCAAATTATATCGATCCAGGATTCACAATCCTAACGCAGAAAGAAATGTGGGAAAAAAGTTTCATTGGGGGGGGGGGGTATTAAATTTAAAGTCTTAGATTAATTTGATCTTACAACTTCAGAACCAAATTTGACTAGCCAACATCACTGCTGAAACAAAAATCTTTGACTTCCCTTGTCTCAATTATTCTTGAATCCAGAACTGCTCTTAAAAATGCATTTATGCTGCAGGCTGAGTTAAAGGCAGATGATCCCATAGGCAGATCTTATACTCACACTTCTTCCATTCCCTTAGTATATTCATTTTTAATGGATGTGGGAAGAGAAATTGAAATGTGCCTCAATCACAAGAGAAAACAGAGGTGAGGCTGAAGAGTCTTGTTCTTCAAATCTACTTCTATGATCAAGTTTTTCCTAGTCCCCAGATAAAACTAATATGCTCCTATGGTCTATGTACAAACATTCTCTTGAGATGTCCATTGTTTCCATGAGGAAATAAGGTATGGCAAGATTTTATTTTCTACCAACATATCATTGCTTCTGCTACTCCAGCAGAAAGGGTCTTCAAAATCTCTGAGGAAGGAAATACAAGGGCTTTTATTTCTTCAATAGAAAGAAAAATATGCTAAACAGTAAGAGGGACTCTTGGAAGAAAGTGAAATATTGTTTTAAGGAAAAAACTGATAGAGGAATATCTTCTAGAAGCAAACTTAGGTCTAATTCAAAAACTGAAAAACTACAATTTGATCATCTCTACTGTTAGAAGTACTTCAGTAAAAGTATAGTTTGATAATAACAACATGGCCAAAGGAAGAACTCTGAAAAACTTCCTGAAATTTTGACAATATTGGTAAAATCTTAAAAGATATTCCTCATGATAACTTTGCAGTGACTGGAGGTTAATCACTTTTGTCTTTTGTGTTAAGCTTTCCCCCCCCCCCCCCCATTGGAAAAGTTAGAGTTTGCAGAAGTTAAAAGATGATACTGAATTTAGTAGACACTGAGAACAGATTACAAGACACAGCCATCTAAAAATGAAGTCAAGACAGAAACAAACCAAGGGAAGAAGAAATCTGATACAGTCCAGAAAGCGCAGACCTCACCTCTAAAAGGAAAATGATCTCCTACCTGGGACCAGAGTCCACCACCCACCTCCTTTGTATAGCTTTCTATGCCTGACACATGGTAGGTGCTCAAAAGTTTGCGTAATTTAAAATCACATGGCAATTAGCTGCTTCATACTAATCCTTCATTATATTTTAGTCAATGAAATTCTATTAAGATAAAACTGTATTTTCATGCTTATTAAAATTAAAAGTTAAAAATGCAAACGTTTACATTAGTATAACGGTATTACCTATATGGGTAGCCGTGGTACTTGGAACGAAATATCGAAAGCAGAAAACTGAAGAAGAAGACCACCAGGCCTAATCCCACCAGGCAAATTACTAGGAAGAGAGAAAACACTATTAGTTTTACAACTATCAACTACAACTCAGTTTTTTTAATGCACTCATTTACAGAATACTTACATCACATAGTTCACGGCACGCAGAGGCGCCACAAACCAGGCAATCCACCACACACACATTCATTTCTTACCGCAGTCTTCTCAATGAAAATGTACCACATACTGAAATGAAAACAGCACACTGACTGACCTAAGTCCTCAGTGGTTTTCTTCCCTTACACAGCTCATACAAGCACTAAAATACCCCAGAGGGATCAAAACAAAATAAGTGATAAACCGCAAAAAAAGATGATCAGGCCCTGTATCTGGAGCACTGGTTTCAAGAGCAGGAACATTTGCATTATTAGGATGCTTTAATATAACTTTATTGTCTTCAAACATCATGCAATAGTCACAAAGAAATATAATTTTAAGTTATTAACTTATTGCCTCGGTAGGCATGTGCTGCTTATAGAACATCCTTGTGTGTAGCAAGTCAGAATACAAGCTGGAGTAACAGGAAATACGGGCTCAGCGAGACCCCACGGGATGCACACCGCGCTCAACGGCAGGTAACAGCCTCGGAAAACTAGAGCTGCTCCACATGGAGCACAGGACAGATGCTACAGTGGTAGTTGCTACTAACCAGGGAGTCAATATGGCTCTGTCTCAGGGAAGGTGATGACATGGAAATTATAGTTTCTATTTATTTGGTTGGCTTGGATTTTCTACTTGCTTTTTATTTTGAGATATGATCTCTCTCTGTAGTCCAAGCTGGTCCTGAACTCACTATATAACACAGGCAGGCCTCAAGTTCAGGGCAATCCTCCTGCCTCAGCCCCCTTGGTATTGAGATTACAGGAATACCCGACCACCTCCGGTTTATTTAGTGCAGGGGATCTGAGCTCAGACCCTTGTGCTTGCCAGAAAAGTACGTTAACTGCCGAGCTACACCTCAAGCCTTAGAAATTATATTTTAAATTCCCTTTCTATTATGGTTGAGAAGATGTCACTCTAAAGTAAACGGGTAATAAACTATTAGATTTCCTTGGAGTAAATATCTTAGATATTTGATTAAATAACAAGAGTCACTGTTATTAATAAACATAACCTTATTATAAAACTTAAAGGCTGAAAAACCTGAGCCAATGAAATGTACATGTATTTTGAATCAAAGAAAATAAATATATATGAACAAATTTTATTTGTTCTACAAAATTACACATCATGATTATTGTTTAATAAGAAATATCCAAACATATTTTAAGAATAAAACATTTGTACAGTACTTATAACTTTTAACTAATTTTAGGGAATTAAAAAAACTCTGAAAATATCTGTATCTGAAACTATTTGCAAAAGAGATTAAAAACATTGAAGCAGAGAACAATACAATTAAAACAGAACCTATTATGGTCTTCTATAATAATGAATTGCGGGTTTTCTAGCATATAAATAAAACTAGGTGGATACGTTCCCAGAAATAAGGAAGCAGACAAGGACTGCACCATTGCCCCGTGGTCTCTCCTCTGCTGATCCGGCTGCAGTTGCCCTTGCAGGAGTTGTCCCCAAGTTTTGAGAACAAATTAGGAAAGTTGAACGGCACTAAATGCAGCCTTTGTGACACGTTAGACAACAATCATAAAGCTGAACTTCAAGTGCATATTAGCAGAAAATAAAGTAAAAACATAGGACTTTGGATATCACAAAATAAAAATATATATATACTTTTAAAAATTTGTAAAATATCAAAGTATAAAAAAGCCATTTCCTGTATATGGCATCTTCATAACTGCTCACAACAACCCACAATGCTTTCTAACTCCGCAGCTGGTACTGCATCAAACTTTTCTTCTTTCTCTTCTATCATCCTTATTTATTTATTCATTTATTTTCCAGAAAAGAGTAAAGCACTCTTCACTCTCCTGCTCCCACTAGGGGTACCATCACTGGGTTATGCCCAGCAGGAAATGTGAGGTCACATAAAGCAGAACTTATTGGGTCAAGCGAAACAAAACAATGAGATAAGTACCTGTGAAGGGAGACAAAGGGCCTAAGCGAGTGGGGAGAGTGACCACCATGGAGGCTGGCAGCCACGTGACGAACACCTGCGGGGAGGCCACGCCCTGCTGGGATGGGAGCCTCTGACCTGGGCAGCACCAATAACGCAGCGGTACCATGCCACAACCCGCAACTACATCAGAACCAGAGAGGAATAGCTGCAAAGGACACGCGTCTGCTCACGTGGGAGCACACGTGCCCTGGCTCTCTCCCAGCCCCTGCCCCTGCCCCTGCCCCTGCCCCACAGTGTGGAAGTGACTGAAGGAGGAGTCACGGCGGAAATATCTACTGAGTTAGAAGTAGCGGTTTCACAAACTCAGTGCCACAGGTGTCACGAGATTAAAGAATTTACTACATATTCCTTATTCTTACTTTAATATGACAAGAGATAAGAAAATATATAAACATATTAAGAGTATGTCCTCATAAGAACGATACACCATTCCCAAAAAATCATATTGTTTATTCAAAAGAACATATCATAACCCAATATTCGACATTGCTTAACTAAGCAAAGTCATGCACTCGTTTCTTCCGTCGTTCCCTTACGGTGTAGAGAGAGGGCAGGCTTGACTGTGTGTATTACATCTAGACACTTCGATACTTAACAGTCTGAAGTGTTTAGAAATTATTACTCATTAACATACCCATCTCACTAGATAAAAATCCCATAAAATGTCTGAAGCTTTAATTTAAATATCTTAATAAATTATTATTTTTTCCTATATAAATTCTAGGTTAAAAATTCAGAAATAATTTGTGTATTAAGAAAAAATTACAGGTTTGTGAAGGAATGATCATAAGATCATACAGAAACTTGATATTAATTATACAAAGTTCTATGGCAAAAATATTGACTCTGAGGCCCTGGGCCTATCCAAATCTATGTCCCTTGCGGTGGAAGGCATTTTCCCTGTGTTTCTTTTGCTGCTAAAATTTGTTATTTTAGCTGCATTTTTCTCTTCACAACCCTAAGAGAAGAGTCCCATTAGAGGATAAAGCATAGTTAATTTGCTTAAAAATTTAATGCCGGAACTTGACAATGGAGAAAGTGGAGCCCCTAGAAAAGACAGCACAAAGAAATGCTACCTTTACAAACTGCTGACAAAACATTCAGAGAGTGAATCGGAAGACAACGTTATGTTTGAGTCCAAAGTCTATGCAGAAGGCCCTCTCGACTGGAATCAGACCACGTTCATACCTGATTCTCTTGGCACAGAGGACAGTCTGCATGCCACTAAAATATCTGAAGATTTTATCCACAAAGTTCTCTCTCTGTGGGGTGTGTATTACGGCAAGCACCATGGCTAGGCAGAGATGGGTCAGACCTTTACAATACAGTGATGACTTCTGTACTTACAAAGGAATCATCCAAGAACCAGTTTGGAGAAACACATTTTCAAGCACATTCACGCGTATGTATAATATAAAAAAAAGTTAAAAAAGGAATCATACCTTTTTAAAGCAGACCACTTCTTTACAAGGGCTTTTCTACATTTCCCATTTAAGTTAAGTGAACTTTCAGACTAAAATAACATACCAACACAATACTTACTCCGTCTTTTTCCAACATCACCTTTGGAAGTTGCTGCTTCATTTAGGAGAACCATCCCCATGGTGATAGCAGCATCTACAGCAGTTGTCAAGGAAACAGGAGAAATGTACCCAAGTAACATCTACTAAAGTTCTGGATCTAAATACATTGTTACAGAATAGGTTAAACTGCAAATGCAAGGATGTAAATGTAATCCATTCTCTGTTACTTACCATTTCTGTATATATGTTTAAAATAAACTGAAACCTCAGTGTGCTGTATTTTTCAGAATGTAATTCTAAATGCTCTTAAATTCTAAGACTTTCATAACACAAGTGAATTACAGGGACTTTCTAAGCCAGTTATTAACATTTCACATTACACATAAATGTAGGTATTAATTTTTACTCACAGTGATAGATTTCATCAGCAATCAAGGAAAATTAGAATATATTGAGTATGATTTCTTTTTCATTTTCACTGTGTCTCTGTGTGTTCCTAAATGTGTACAAGCTTTTATCTTCTTGAATCTACATGCATTATTTCATAGATTTATATTTAACAAACCCTTAGGTCAGTTGTCATATCCTATACAATTTGAATATTTAATTATAAGTCTCATTAAGACTAAACAAGTACTTTATAATAAGCCAACAATTAATACATTTAGAAGGACCTAGAGCGAGTCTGTTAAGAAGCAAGGCAGAAATAAGAACAGAAAACTCCTGACTGCAACACAATGCGTGAAGGTATTCAAACCACGGTGAAAGACAGCTGGGGATTAAGAAAACACGGGAGCACTTCCACCTTGTAAGGACATTCTTACATCATTAAAACATCTTTGACATTGTTACAGTTGAGACCTTGGAATCCACCAGCCTGGAAATACATTTACTATGTATTCTGTGCAAAAGGCTAATGGATTAAAATGAGAAAAAAGTAGAACAACGCTAGCCCAGAAATTCAATTTGGTTATTTAATTTTACCACGATTTTCTTGTTTACTTGTCTTCTGCTGTATGTGTGCACAGACACTAATCAGTCTCCTGTGCAGGATGTCCCTTCTCCCCCTGGTGCAAAAGCTCAGAGAATATTGCTGGTCTATGTATACATAATCAAGTGGAAGAGGTCCAAGAAAGTCTTATGGAGTAAATATTTCTACATTAACTCAGTTTTCATAACCATATCATGGAACTGAGGATTCTCAGTAAATAATTTTATTTATATTTGAGTCTGGTTGCACAATAGATTATCTGACTTCTGGATAATAAACGAATGCTTGACTCTTCCAGTTAGGAATTTATACTGCTGCTGAGCTCCTACACAAAAAGTTTTTTAACTATGCTATTTACTTATAGTATTTAAGTGCTTTCTGAAAAAGAACAAATGTGAGAAACCTTCATTGGAAGCCTAAGGTGCACAGGAAAGACAGCTCCCAGCAGGTCTACGTAATCCTGCCCCATCCCATGAAATGCAGAGAAACAGATCACACGCAAAGTTTTACAAATCCATAATACAGCTTGAAAATCATTGACAATTGGATAATAATTGAATTTGCGTTTTTCAGTTTCAGTCATGTAGCAGTGGATATCATTACAAAAGAACAAGAACTTCTTTCCCTCCTTTTTTTTTTCTTTCTTTTTTAATTCTTCCAGACTGAGGATTGACACAAAGGCCTTTGCACTGGGTTATATCGCTAGTTCCTTCTACGGTTTTACTTTGAGGTAGCGTTTTGTAAGTTTCTCAGTTGCCCAGCTTGAGCTCAAACTTTTTCAATACCAATATGATACTACATCTGTAGACCTTAAGAATTCATTATTCCTAATGTGTTTTGGACAATCCACCAGCACAAATTCCTGAGAGTCCATGATCATAAGGAACTCTTAACTATAAAATGGTGGAAAAAAAATAAAATCTGTAACATAATGCTTGTATGTCAGGGATTCAGTGGCTTATCTTTCTTTGAGCACATAGATATGACTTATTTTGATTTTTAATAAAGTTATTGTAACTTTTAATCTTTTCTACAATATTTTATATTTATTTATAAATTTTAATCAATACATTTAAGTGCATGCATTTAATGTACTGATATTTCACACAGGATCCTAGAGTATTTTAGCTATGAAAAAATGTAAAATTTGTCAGTATTTACAATTAAAATACAGAAGTATTAAAGAATATATCATCTAATGATTCCATTTGCTAAATAGCTTCCTCGACTCCACTAATAAAATTGTGGGAGAAAAGTGGAACCATTAATATTACTGAGAAAAGCAAAGATTATAAAATTAAATGCTTGTCAATTTTAGTGGGAATAAAACTATATATTAGCATATCCTCAAAGTTACATTTTATACACACATAATATATTCATGCATATAAATACATATATGGTATGGGTGCTGGAGGTATACCAGAGTGGTTACAGCACCTGCCTGGCAAGTTCATGGCTCTGGAATCAAATCCCCAGCATCACATAAGCTGAGCCTGGTGGCACACAGCTGCCATCCATTCCAGCATTCGGGAGGCTGAGGCAGGAGGACTGCCCTGAGCTGGAGGCCGGTCTGGGCTAGGTAGTGAGTTTTGGACTACATAGAGAGACTCTGTCTTGGGAAAAAAAAAATCCACACACAAACAAACCTATATGCTATGCAGTGAGTTTAGAATTAAACAGTGAGACCCTGTCTCAAAAAATTACTACATATGTGTGTGCATATGTGTTTACAAACACACACATACACACACAAAATCTCAGTGACAGGTATATTCATCAAAAGAAAAATTAATGGATATTACTTGCATATATCTTTATTCTGTTTTTAGTCTTCTCCTGAATTCTTTGCTTACGAAGCTGAAAACTAAGCACGCAACAGGCTTCTCACTAAGTGTTTCTGCATTTCACAGCGTTTTAACAGAACACGGTGTGTGATCTTTGTGAGAGTGTAACACATTTTATTGCTTTATCTTACTATGTCATAGAAATTGCTCCCAAAGTTTTGCTACTACAAATACTCTGCAAAGACTCTCTTTTCTAGGTCTCTTAGTGGACATGGGAATGCCTTTTCAAGTCTTATGGTCAGAATTTCTGAGTGACTGAGTATATACATTCTCAAAACTAGGTACAACCACATTCTCTAAACAAGCAATGCCTAGTTCCATTTTCTTACATTTCATGAGCAGTACTGATAGTGTTAACAATATCGAGCTGGAGAGTGAGAAGCAGTAGTCACAGCTCCCCACTTGCTTTGAGTGTTACTAGTTTTGTCTGTTCTTTACTTTCGTTTGATCCTTTAAACAGTGCTTATTTTCTTTTGCCCATTTAAGCATTTCTTTACTTTCTCTTTATTTGGACAATGTCTCTCTTTTTTTTTTTTTCTGAGCAGCAAATGACTTAAGTGTGGCATACCGGTTCCCTTCTGTCTTTTAAAAGGCCTTCGTTCTAATGTAGCTAGATTTATTAATCTTTTTCTGTGTGAGTTTTGTTTGTTGTTTCTTGCTTCAGAAGTTAATTCCCACCTGTAGGTCTTAAAGGTATTCTGTAGCATTTTCTTCTAATAGCTTGAAAATTAAGTCATGTCCAGTCTCAGTCACACTCGTCTTTCATCTCGCCCTCAGTCAGCGCCCGCGAAGCCCTTCACGGTGTGCACCTCAACCCGCTCCGCTGGGCTGCCCTTCTCTGCCCTTCCTCCCGTCCCTGTTGTCCTTCCACGGCAGGCGCCCGCTGCTTCTCATCTTCGAGCCCACGAGACCCACTCCCTGAAACACTTGCCCACGGAGGTTCTAGTGCTCAGTTCCTCCCTTCCCATTAGTCTTCCTTTCAAATACGTTTGCAGAGAAGCTTCCTTTGACCTATTTCCTTTATCTGATTTTTAATCTATAATATCGTTTTGAAATTTCAGATTGTGTATCTTTCTCTGGAAACTTTCTTTCTGCCAACACAGTCGCAGCAGTCACAAGAGGGTAGAAATCTTGTTTGTGTACTACCTTATCCAGCGGCAAAGCTGTTCCATGTGGATCGTGTCAGCTTATGTCTAAAGGGGTCAAAGCAGGAAGGGCTGAGGGACTGGCTCCCAGCTAAGATACAGGTAGGGAGAGAAAGGCGCAGGCCAAGAGCCGCCAGGAAGGCGGCGACACAGAGTGACCAGGGCAGGGCTTGGCGACCTGCTCCACAGGGAAGGAGCACAGGAAGGAGCTCAATTTTAGCATAAAACGTGTATGATTTGACGCTAAACATCAAAAATCATTTTAAATAAAGCAACAGAATCTTTTACATATTTATACGATAGATTTTACAAGTATTTCTGCAAATTACTCATAAATTGCCACCTCCATCCTGTCTACATTATAATTTTACTTTTATATTGTTTTTTCCATCATGCTACATTTAAATCAAATGTTCACAATGCCCTGCTTCTGCTGGGAGCAAATGCAGTAACACAGGATTATTCAAGTTATGTAAGAGTTCACATAATGTTAAATCCCTAGTATATTGAGTTAATAAGACACAAAGGAAATACGAATCTCAAATCAAACGTAAAATTTTGAGGCCTCGACATGTCAAGAAATTCAGCATATCTCAATGATCATCGAACGTAAGTGCCAGTAACAGATGTCTATTCCAGAGCAAAGCCCAGAAACTCTACTCCTATAAAGCTATTCACAAATAAATAAATAAAAATATAAACCACATAGTATTCCTAATACAAAAAGATTTAAATGTCACAAGAATGAAACATGAAGCACGGGACTACCATTGCTTAGGTCACGCCAACCTTGCACAGCAGGTCTTCGCTCACTTCCTGATGCTAGAGAGAAAATAAACAATCCCGGGAAAAATATTTTCCCATTTATACAATTCTTTTTCCAGAATGTTTAACATAAGTGAGGCACAACCAGTCAAAAGCCTGCGCTATTCTTTTTATATGTGTCTCACCATGTGATGGCCTGTGCCACCTCAGGACACTACCAGCAAGAAGATCTTCAGCAGATGGGGCCACCAGGCCTCGAACCATGAGTCAAAATAAACTTTTTATAATTTATCCAGTCTGTCACATGGTATTATTAGCAACAGATTAATATACATACATTAGACTCTCCCCATATCTTAAAAGTTATGCTCTATAATTATTCCTCCGTGATACATGAAGCACCACAAGGTTTAAGAAATGTTTTGTTTACACAACTAGTAAGTTGTATAGCTGTAATTGAAAGCTAGGCTGGGATACTACAGTCTATGTTCTAATCAGTGTGCGAGGCTGCCTTCTGAATTGGAATTAAAACCGAAAAAAAGGCAGAAAGGGCTCAGATCATCCATAGTGTGAGATGTGACTCGGTGCCGAAGGTCAAAAACGTAAAAGCCTGTGTTATTCTTATCACCTAAAGGGACTGTACCAACCAAACCATTCTCTTCTTTTATGTATCAGATCAGATCCCTTGGATACCATTTTCTGGGCATCAGAATCCACATTTTCAAGTTGGCTCAATAAAATATTTATTTTACATTGTTATGTCTTGTCAAATTGTCTTTTTGGTTGAGAAGATAAAACATGTAAGGAAAGTTTGTAATTGTAAAATGTTGATATGTCAACTACAATGTATGGTACCTATATACATAGTAGACAAGGCATATTAAAAGTGAGTAAATTCTTTAAATAAAAAGAGCAGTAATTATGGCATGACAATATTATGGCACGTCACTGTTGGGGAAGTAATAAAGCTGTATTTTTTTTTTTTCTTTTTTAGTGACCACACTGGACTGACCATGACTTGGCAACCCTTTGTATGGAATTAGAAAGTCTTTCCAGTTATGTAAGCCATATGGTGTCTATCATTACTGCTCAGTCTCTGCTGTTTTAGTGCCAACATGGTCATGGACAGTGCACAAAAAATGGGCATGGTGATGTTTCAGTAGAACTTTATTTCTGAGAAGAGCAGCCAGGCTGAATTTGGCCTGCACTAATCTTAGTATGCCAACAATTTCTGTTACAGAGATCCAAGTAAGGCAGTCACTCCCAATCCCTAAAATTACCAAAAACTACATACCATAACATCTGACAGAAATTTAGCTCTATTACTACTTGAAAATAAAGAAACGTAAGACTTTAGTAGAGCTGTGTAAATACAACCCCAAAGAACTTTTAGTCCCAGCGATTACTAGATATAGGTTATGTCTAATTTCAAGACAAAATATTGCTAGAAGACAACAAAGTCAGCAGACGGGTCCAATCTCCGCCTCAGGTTTCCCACAAAGTGAGTTTCCTAGGCTCAACACGAAAAGGTAAGTCAGCTGGTTTATTTTTCACCTGCTGCTTGAACTAAGACAAATAAAATTCATACTTTTGAGCCAGGGTTGCACTCACTCACGATACTGCCCAGAATGGGCTTGCACTTGCTGTCCGTCCATCTCGGCATTGCACTGCTGGGATTACAGGCGTGTACTACTATGCCTGACCCAATGGCTCTAAACTCACTAACTCTTTAACTTAAAGCTATTTTTGATGTCCTTGCCCCTCCTCATGCTCACAGGGCAGTTCCTACTTTCCACCTCACTTTCTCCCTGGTACTTATCCCAATAAAGTACTTTCTACTCAACTTAAGGCCTTTGAGAGCTGAGTATTATATAGCATAAGTTCCACTGAATCAAAGCATTTTTGGATAAAAACAGTGCTTAATACTAATTACTTAGAGGGAAAAAAAACAAGTGTATGATGAAAAAAAAAAAAAAAACCCTTGAATTTTAGATAAGAGAAGCTGCATGGTCACTTGGCGGGGTTAATAACCAGGGTGGAAGGCTGAGTGCTTACTTTAAGTCTATGAATCTGGAGATTCTTCACCTAATGATGGAATAAAAAACACCTTTCTGCCATTATACCGAGGGGGACAGCTAGCTAGCTGTGCTTTTATTTTTTTGAAGTGCTGTGACATTAAAGGAGAACAACTAAGCCTCCAGTTCTCCAGTTTTCCCACGCTCCAGAAGCTCTCAAGGTCCATCTTACAAACAAGTTTGGGCATTGTATCAACACTGTGACTACATGGACTTCAACTATCCTGCACTCTGCAGTGTTTTTGTTGGTCCTGTGGATCATTTTCCTACTGCTTAAAATGTCAAAAAAACTGACATGATCCCACATAAATAAGCTATTAATGTTAATTACATACAATACCCTGAGGTGCTGACTATCTCACAGAACTAGTGATAAATAAATTTACATTATTTTAGAATCTATTCTCCATTGCATATCATGGCATAATAAATTTATTGCTGCTTCTGGAAAGGGAACCAGGATTTTGTCATTTTAAAGATGAATGAGAACAGATGTCAAAAAATATTAGTACATTATAGAAGACTTACAGAGATCTAAGATATAAAATTTATCTCTAACTTAAATCCATTATTAATTCTCTTTTGTAGTTTCTGCAGGATTTAACATGATAAAATAAAAATATTTTGCTTTATTACAGACTGGAAACAAATGCAGAGGAAAATTCTTTTATAGTAAATGAACGACAGTAAAAACACTGTGATATTTATAAAAATAAGTATTTTAAAAATCTTAAATTGTTGCTAGTATAACTTTTTATTTTGATACTTTCATTTCTAACTTGTATTTATTTCACGTAATCCTCCTCCAAACCCAGAACTTAAAATGCGTGGAGAATGAAGAGACGGTAGTCAGTCAGAGCTTATAGGGTTGACAGAAAAATGCCTGTGGGTGCTCGGGCACGTGCACTGTATCCACTGGTAGGTATAGACCACTTACTGGTGAATTCAGCGGGAGCGCTCTTTTTCATCCTCAGAGACTGAAACTGTGAGTTAAAATAAACCTTTCCTTCCTTAACGTGTGGGAGTTAGGGCATTGTGTGTCAGCAATTAATCAGTGACTAAGCCAACTTACTTCTTGCAATTAGCAAATATTTTACTCATATTTATATTGGGTGTCAAAATACATGTGCATACATGCACACATGCAAATATTTCTATTTGTCTATTCTTTCCTCCCACGTTTTTTTTGAAATGTAAGATGTGAGTCTTTGAACAAGCGTATGATAAAATCCTAAATTCTTATAAAATTATATCCATTGTAACTTTAGTGAAAAATGCCTTTCAGAAATACGTAACATATTTAACTAATTATTTCTTAAAATATTCAAGTTTCATTAATAACTCTAGGTAGGAGAGAACCCAAGAGACAGCCCGGCTAACATATACATAAGAAAAACCAATAATCTTGAGTGAAAAAAAATAGGAACTGCTTTAATGAAAAGGAAATCAAAGATTGGAGGAAGGAGAAAAGTGCTCAAAGAGCAGCCAATAGTTTTCTAGTTTTGCCACTAATTATTTGTGCAGAGACCTCATTAAATAAATATTCATCTAAAATTTACAGACTACTAGGATAAGTTTAGAAACCAATTAAAGTACTATTCTAGTAACTATAATTAAAAGCTTATCAGCAAAGCCATCAGTCCTGTAAGCCACAACTGGAACAGCTCCTTTCTTCATCCTTCGGTGATCACCATGGTTTAAGAGGATAATGCCTGCACGTGTTCGGAGGACTTGGGCAGCAACCTTCCAGGCAACTGCTTGCCACGCTATGATGTCACTCTTCAACCATGGAGCAGACGGACAGAGCAGCTCACAGACAAAGGACTGTGTGACAAGCAGCAGTGCTCTGCTACTTTTGAAACTGTACTGAATTTGAGAAAATCCATCTCCACAAGATTTTGGTGTCATGGTGGTCCACATACCTTTTATCTTGACTTCTCTTTTAAAAAATCTCTACAGGAAGCTGGTTAAGTCGTGTCACTAGGCCATCTGGAGAGGCAGGACACCAGGAGCCACAATTTTTCCCAATGCTAAAGTATAAGCCACCCACCAAGGCCAGACAGATCCAGCTAGTGTCTGTGGTCCTTCAGCTGCGTCACTGATCACAGAAGGAGTATCTCTTCTCCATTTTCCCACTGTGTGCTCTTTTCTTCCTCCTCCTCTTCTTCTCATTTACTTATATTTACTTTTTAAAAGACAATGTCTCACTCTAAGGTAGGCCTTGTGCTTATGGCAATCCTCGGCCTCAGCCTCCTGAGTGCTGGGATTATAGGTGTGGGCCACTATGCCCAGTATGCGGTGCTAGGAAAATAAACTCAGGGCCTTGAGCCTGCTAGGCAAGAGCTCTAACCACGGAGATATCCCTCCATCCCTCACTGTGTATTCTTCTAAGCTGCTTGCTAAATTTCCAATTCCTGAGTAATCAAATCTTACATAAACAGGACCTAGGCATTGAAAAATCTCCTCAATTGCCAATGTTTTGTGCCATTCATGTTAAAGATGTAGGTTGGGATGAAGACAATATCCATACTTGCCTTTTAGCTTGTTATAAACCAGTTTTGGTTGATTAAGAAAAATACTATTTTTTTTGGTGGCTGTTGTCTGGTCTACAAGATGGGAGCTAGTGAGGCACTGGCTGGGGCTTCTCTGCAAGCTACACACCGAGGCCGTCCATGCTGGAGGTCCCAGGCCATGGCTCACTAGCTCCAGCTATGAGAAGGTCCCGATCTTCCTGTAACCCCAGCAGCCGGGCCCACACCTGCCCGCTTCCTCCTTTCTCATTTTTTTTGGAACTATAACTCGCCTATTAGCTATAGAGGTTAAGACTTACTGGGAAAATATTATTGCATTGAGGAAAAATGAGTTGAAAGTGTTAAGTTCTTAACTTCTTAACTGATTGGCGTTACTGAATTTCAAGTACCTTAATCAAATAAAGCCTTTTTCTTCAATCAAGTATGAGGCATGTGAATCAAAGGAATTTTGTTAGAATAAATATTTCTCTTCAAACCTCATTTTCCTCTGTTACTTCTTAATTTTGTTAGTATTACACAGAAGATATGAAGCAACAAATACTGTTAGCCAAAAGAACAGTCGAGATTAGTAATTATCTTACGTATTCATACTAAATTCTCCATTGACAATTCTCATATTGCTTGTGAAACGTCTCTGCATCCAAAAGTTCATCTTGATCACAATGATCCATGCAATGGAACCCTGGAGAATGTCTACCATCCAATGGGACAACAGTCTCAACTCAGTTTAAGTTTGCTACGTATTTGTGAGGTATTGTAACAGACTTACTGCTCTGAATACAATATATGGTGAAAATATTACACATGAACTGAAACAAATTACCATAAAAGGAAACCACCATTTATAAATAAATAAGAACTAATAACTTGCAACCTACCTGCAACAGATCCTTCTAAAATTTTAATTTTTACTATTTACTTTAATATAAATGTACTTTGCTTCACAGATACATTTCAATAAAATATTATATAACTGGAAAGGTTCAGCAAATCTTACCCTGGAAAATTAAATCATTTCAATAATTTTCATGTTTTATAGTTTAGATAAATACCACAGTGGTCCAGTTGTTTTCTTTGGTTATTTACCTTGGTCAATCACTGAAGAAGTAACCAATACATATGTATACTGGTGACCAGCAAGCTTCCAAGTGAGGAAGACACAAGAATAAAGGAAGGATGGAATCAATCAGCCTTTATCACCACTAGATATTCTATGTGTGCTATTTCCTTTATTCCAAATAGATTATTCTTTTTTTTTTACAGTGCTATTTAAATCATAGGGCATGTTTTCTCTTCCCTACTAGACCTCATAGTAAAAATTACACAGAACACACAAAAACATCTCCTTGCAAAAAATCAATGCACAGTAAAGGCAATATTCTGAAAGTTAAAGCCAGTAAAAAGAAAATTAGCCTATGAATGACTTGGCACAACAACAAAATTCTACTACAAAAGAGAATAACATTAGCGTAGGAATTAGTAAGCTAGTAATATAGTACAATTTAAAATTTAACGGTTTTTAAAAGTCTTGATATTTACTGTCAGGAAAAAAAAATCAATTTGATAGCAGGCAGCTTCAGCTTGCCCTGAATTTTCGTTTATCAGTTATTTTAAAGGATACTCAGTACCAGAATAATGTGTGACTCTGCCACGAACTGAGCCTGGCTGCTTCCATGAATGTAGCTCTATAAAACAAAACAAAGAAATGAAGATCACAATCTGGGAAAAGACATAATTATTTTGTAGCTTTATAACATGAAGGTAAGCAACAGAAACATCTATTAATACTTGAGTTTGAATTTACAATTATTTTGAATGAAAGAATTTAGTTAGCTACATATGAACAGATGATTATTGGCTGATGATCTGGCTGTAAAAGGTAGACCTCAACTTAGTATCAAAAATTAAGCTCACATATAGAATTTTTAAAAAATTTATCACAAACCATAGACACAATATCATGATTCTTTTAGAGATTATTTCAAAAATACAATTGATGGCAAGAATAAATAACACTAAGCAGTTTTGCTACTTCTCTTTAAAAAATCGCCAAATGTCAACTTACTCTTTTAAACTTTTTAAAATAAGTAGTTGGCTTTATAAATGTACATATTTTGTTAGAGCATTTAATTTTTTTCAAAATGAAATTTTAAAAACTTTTCTACTCCATTTAGAAATATTTAATTTTACAAGAATTTTATCTAATAGTTGATATTAACTGATTATATATACTTTAATCTCAATATTCTTCCAGAATATTTTGCTTCTAAATTAAATCCTATAATGTTTCTCCCATTTATTTCCTTAGGAATATGAGTTGCTATGTAATTGTTTTAAATAAATGGTTTTGTTCTTTTTACATATGAAAAATACTGGAGAAAAACTATATAATACCTTATAAATCAAATCTTCATTTTTACATTACTTATAATGCCAACTGTATCACTGAGAAAATCCCGTGGTCCTCTCAACACTTACCTTCACTCAATATGTTTTTTTCTTTTTTTTAAAATTCTAACATGAACTGGCTAACATGATGTTTGTTTTAACAGAAAGAGCATTTAACTAGAAGTCAGAAAATTATTCCTTCTCCCAGTAGTCCTATTGGAGATTTAAGCTTCGTCGTATGACAGGCACATTTCAGCCCACACTGCCCACAGACCTAAGCAAATACGAGTATCCCTGGTATTGGCAGACAGAAATGTACAGTGCTCTAATTGTGAGTTGCCTTTGTGTGCCAAAATATCCAGGATATTAAAATAAAACAATGTTTCCTATTTCCTCTTCAGTTTTTTTCTTAGATTACTAACGTTCAGGAAAAAATGCTTTTGAACCATTAAGACAGGGTAAACTGTCCTGCTTATCGTTAGTATTAGCAGAAACATTTTAAAGGTATCCTAGGTACTTCCTACCATATCACACTATAATCTGGCCTAATGTAGAATCAGTACAGTACGTCTTTAGTGAAAACATGTTGATAAAATATAGAAGTATGAGAGGAAAAGGAAGGGAATGAAAAAAGGGGGGGGGGGGAAGAAAAGCATGAAGGCAAGTTTCTGTTGAGCTCCTGGCAAAAGGAAGTATTCTGGGTCACCACTGTCACTGCAGATGTAGGCTGAAAGCTCTCACAGGTACTGTAATAAAAGACTGATTGTTCCTTAGGAATTATACGTCTCTCACCCTACCCTCGGGGTCTTTGAAATTCAAAGCATTTTGTTATTCTCAATTATTAGCACCAAGTCACTGTTCCCCTTTCACCTGAAATTTAGCTTAGCATAGAGAGTTCCCTGCTACACAGTGTTAATGTCCTCTCTGACCTGGCCATAATGCAGTAATCTTCCTTCAAATGTTACTCTCTCATTCAGGAGTTAAAAATATTTATCACTAAATCTACATCAATGATCCTTAAAAGAGATATCTGTTGAGAAAACAGATTCCCAGTCTATCTGGAAGACTCTAACACAACAGGTCTGTGGTAGGACTAGAAATCTGTTCTACTGACTTGCAAGCCACATCTAGTATGTTTTGCAGGGGGCCCTATGGGAAGAGGCAGTGCTGTAATCTAATATCTTTCAGAAAGGCTACACATTCAAAGAAAACATTTTAGTAAACTTTTGTTTGCTTCTTCAACAATTAAAAAAATGCTATTTGAACTGCAATAATTTAGAGCTAATATAAAGTGCTGGCCAAAAACTAGCCAAGTAACAGAAGAAATTATATCACGTTAATCATGAAGGCAATCTACAGTTAACAAAGCAGGTCACTAAAAAATCAGGTCAGCCATCCTGTCTGATATTCTGAGAGATTTCCTAGGATACAGCAAGATATATGATAAATATTCTGGGGAGACAGAATTAATGAAAAAGAAAACCATTAAAAATTGAGCTACCAACATCTAATCAGGGACTTGGAGAAATTCAGCATTTTGTATCTGTGGCACCAGGCTTGGTTTTATTTTGCTTCTCTCCACAAAGCTGTTGGTCGGTAATAAAGAAATATCTCTCCTTGTGAGTTTTAGCTGAATAGCTGTATCAATAAAACTGGAATCCTGTGTACTATACTCAAAGGAAGCAGCTGAGTCAACTCTAAGGAAAACACTAAGCAGAGTATGCTGAAACAGTCCCATTCTAGGACATCTGCCAATAAAAACATATGTGGTGGCATGGCTGAAAAGCTGCAAGCCAAACCTCAGAAACTAGGCAAGGCTGGTGTTGGGACTAAACTTCCTGTGAAGAAGCACTCCCCCCCCCCTCCACACACACACACACCATTTTCTTAAACAAAACTGATAATACAACCATTTAGAGAGCTTCCTGTTTTATATTTTCAAAACAGACATCGAAAAGTACAAAAATATGACAGCACAATAAGACTAAGAAAGTTTCAAGGGTAAAGGAAATGTTTAAGAGACTATTCCATAATTCACATCCCAAGCAATTATACTATTTTGTTGATAAGAACAAATCTCTAAATTTAATAAATCCCATTCTGCTTAGTAAAAAATGTGAAATGCACAGTGTAATTATGATTACTGAATATGTTTTATAACTAGTATATTAAATCCAAATACTAAAAGCATCTTAAAATTCAACTGGATAGTCTTTTCTTTGTTTTGAGACAGGATATCCCTGTGTAGCCCAAGCTGTCCTCAAATGTGACAATCCTGTGCATGACAATTCTCTGGCCTATGCCTGTATTACAGTGCTGGGATTACAGGCATTCACCAACACCACTGCGTGGTGCTGGATAATTGAACTCAGGAACTTATGCTTGCTAAGCATAACTGCATAACTGCTCAGCATAACTGCTGAGCTGTGCTTCCAGCACCAACGGAAGAATTTTTAGGTCAAAAACAGCAGATATGCATATACACAATGAAAACATTTTTGTAGCTCTGCCATATCCGGTACATACAATAAGTCTAATAAAGTCAAAATATGTGTGTGGACACATGACCACATGGACACATGCATGTGCTTACTTTACATTTTATCCTGGAAAAAAAAAACAATTACCAAAGAAGATTAGCATTTTCTTCTCATCTGTATAAATGGAAATCTAAATGCAAGACTAAAAAACTCATTTAATATAGCTTAAATAGTGTGTTAAATATAAAGTTACTCATTTCATTCATCTAGCATTTTCTTTTTCTTTTTCTTTTTCTTTTTCTTTTTGAGTCAGGGTTTTACTCTGTAGTCCAGGGTGGTTCTGAACTCACTAGCTAGGTAGCCCCGGCTGGCTTTGAACTCATGGCCATCCTCCTGCTGTAGTACCCCTTCTCCCCACCTTGTGCTGGGACTACAGCTGTGCACCAGCACACCCAGCTTATGTGGAGCTGGGGAATTGAACTCAGGTGCCTAGGCAAGTGCTTTAACCTGAGCTATCCCTACAGCCCATGGCCAAGTATTTTTGTATTTTGTAATTAGTCTAAGAAATGTAGTCTCTGTGCCCTAGTCTAAATTTGTCAATAAACAGAATGATCACCCTGTCCTGAAGGCTACTGAACCTCTCTATAGTTAGTTTTCTGATACTTATGGGACAACTAGGGAATAAAAAGGATACCACTATCACATATTTAAACAAAAGTTAAGAATCATTTCTTCTTTGAACCATATTACACTTTCTGTTTTTGATGTTACCCATGAGCAAGAATGCCCATAATCCTGGCAGAACTTACACGACAGTGCTTTGACAGTTCTCTCAATATGTATAAAAGCATATTCATGTGTAAAATGAACACTCTGGATGGCTAGGCAACTATTTTGTAATAATGACCTTTTTACAAAATCTATCAGATAATTCTTCAATCTTTGTTTGTACTTATACTTACTTATGGTTGCTGCCTCATTGATTGGAATATGAACACAATATCACTGAGTCTGAGTCCTATTATATCACGTTAGACTATCTCTTATATCAGTCTATTCCAATATTTCAAATTGCTGTAGTTTAAACCCTTGAAACTTCTTTTATATGGTCTTGAGAATGGTACTTCCCCTACAGTTCACGTAACGCCATCTGCTTTAGAAGACGAGAGTCATCCATTTTCTCTCTATGTCCAAGATCAAGCATTTTGATGCACAAATCTGGGAAGACAGTCCCTCTAAATCTTCGACATCACAGACTTTATCTTGACATTTCATGTGAAGTATGGTACCAGGCTATAATAAATAGAACCTGTCCATGGAATGGAAATAGCACTGATAAAGATTCAGGCATTAGATCCAGCAAATGTGGCTGATAGCATCCTGGCTTGGCAGGTCTTCAGAATGACTTGTCCTAGTAATGGACGTTACTGCACATATTATTGTGACAAATGAGAATTCAGATTTTGGATCTAATTTTCTATTTTAAGCTTACTGTTTGAAGGTTACAAATTAATGACATTTACTTTATATTTAGTCAGTGTCCCATGAGTGTGAATCCAGGTATATGAGATATGTCTTATACTTGACATATATAACATCATAATATACAACTTGTTTCTACTATAAAAACTTTATAGCAGTAGACACAATAATTGCCTTCACAAGACATTCTACACACCGATAGTAAGAGCTGTGATTCTCAATCAGACTGGCAGGTTATATGGAATTATATACATTACTTAAACACCTCTGAGTCAATTTTCTCATCCATATCCTGAGACTAAAAGGGTGTCTACTTCATAAGGTTGTTGTGAAAAGTTTTTAGATATGTAAGATGAAGCAATACTTCAAATAAATGTTAGGTACCATTGTTTTTATATTTACTTATTCCCAAATATTTATTGATTGTTTAAGATATGATAACAAACACACCTCATGGGGTGAGAGTTATTGCATGTGTGCTGCAGCTGAGAGAAGACAGACATGCAAACGTGGGTATGCATATAATGTAAAATGAACAGCATGCTGCTTTAATGCCAACTGCTACACAAAATGTAAAGGAAAATAGAGGAATCAGACATTTTAAAAATGGGGAAGACACAATTTAAATGAGTGTCAGAATAAGCAGCAACGAGAATGTATCTGGCACTTGAGCAGCCCATCTCGTTTTGCACAAAGCACAAAGCAGCCAGCCAGCCTGGTGGAAGGCCTTGCTGTGGAAACATACCAAGACACATTAAATGGGGCATTGTGCTGGTGAGAGGTTAGGACTTTACTGAGTTACATAAGGAGTCAGAGTTTGGAGCAGAAGAATAACACAATCTATGTGTGGAATGGACCGCAATGAAACAAGAAGAAATGTAGCTACAGCAACAGACAAAAGATGGTAATGGTTTAAACCAGGTTGATGACAGGTAGTAAGAAGTGATCTCATGCTGAGTATATTTGAAGGAAGCCATGTATTTAAAAGAGAATAGGATTTTTTGTTTCCTGTATTCTTATCTGAAAAAAGGAGACAGCTTCATAACAGACAAAATTACAGTAATTTTTTAAAAAAATTATAGTCCAAATTCATAGTAAGGATATATTGTAGTATTTATAGTAATATAATTATAGGAACATTTAAATACAACTCTGGATATATGAATTTAAGATACAACCTACACAGTTCTACTTTAGGGGAACTGAAGTTAAAGAGGACATTAAAAATGGCGAAGCGTGGTAATTATAATTATGGATCCCATCATTTGTTCATGAAGTTCTACTGTTTCTGCGTATTTTTTTTCCCCTCTGGAAGATGCACACTCTTAAGCTTAATAACTCTTCTGTACAGACCCAGCAAGGGTTGATATAGATGTGCTACCAACTGAATAGTTCTATTTGAAAGTCCTATCACTCTTAAATCAAAACTTCACAAATACATGTCAATATTCTCCACAGAAAGGAATTTAGCTTTCCTTGATTCTGTCAATAACAGTCATTCTTCTAATGATTTTTTGGTTTTAATCCATAGTGAAGTCAGTAGGCACTTCTGGTTCTATATCCACCACTTTTCTAATACTTAAATAAATGTTGATCATATCGTGCTTGATTTACAAACTCTTTAATCTTTACTTTCCAATCTTTCTAATCTAGATAAACATTCCAAACTACTACTTTTACCTGTCTACTGTTCACAGATCTTTGAAAACCTAAAAATTGCTTAGAGGCCATTCAAAGCCCATGGCAATCTAAATCAAATACCTTTGAAACATTTCATCGGTCAACAAATATCTAGTCGGTTTTTCAGGGAGAGAAAATGCAACATAAAAGGAGAAAAAAAAACAAGTAAACATGGCAACCTTCTGAAAAAAGGAAATATAGTATACATGCATAAAAATGTACCTTTATTCGCAAAACAGATTCTTCTATTTTAATTGTACTTAGCACTTTAAAATTTAAAGAGGTAGATTTAAATCTGTATTTGAGGTGTTTGCTTTATAAATGGAGATAATAATAGTGTCTCTTTCACTGAGTCCTGCTACAATAGTAAGTAGGTCATAGATTTATGAAAGTAGCTACTAAATGACATAGTATTTTGTAAAGACTACAATTCTGGCCAACAGATTAGCTAAGTGCTCAGACTATAGGCTGAAAGAAAAGGTAGGTGCCAAAGATTGTGAACTATAAACAGAGCAATTCAATATAGATTTTATTGACAGAAGAGCTATCAGGGTAGTATTTAGTATATCAAATAAGCAAAAGGTAACAAGGAGATTAATAAAGAATGACAAGCACAGTTGTTTATCTGATCTAACCAGTAAAAGACTCAAGGCCTTTTGGCATGCCAATGTAACAAAGCACACTTTTTCTCACAATTTTTAAAAATATAATGACTAGTTTTATTGATAGTAAGCCAAATGCCTCAAACATCGCATGCCCACTGTGGTCATTACGCAGGTTCTTAAGGTCATTTCACCCTTTTTTCCTGACCAATTTCAAGAATGATCATTCTCCTCCTTGATGAAAATATAGCTTCTTCGAATTTAAGATCACATCAAATTCCAACGTCTTCAACCAAGTTTTCTTTAAGAAATATAATGCTATCTATATCATTTAATCTGTACTTTAATCACATGATCATCGTGTTATTTACATGAGTCTTCAGAATCCTGTCTGCTTCAGGGAAGCAGAATATCAGCAGAAAACACTTGGTATTTGAAAGAGAAAGGCTTCACCTGCTTGTTGCCATTTGTTTCAAAAGAATGTCAGTATTAATTATATTTAAGTCCCAAAGTAAAACATGGTCATTGTAATGATCTGCACATTTAAAGAAACTCAGAAATAATTTCCTCAGAATGATACTAAAAAACTACAAATATCACATAAATCTAAAAGAAAGAGTAATAATCTAATCATCTATATGCAAAATATTCTTTAAAATTAATAAAAGCAAAATTTACTTTTTCTGGATTTATGTTGAGTATATAAAATGATGTCTTTCTTTACAATAAGCAGATTTTTTTTGCCCGAAATGTTTCTTAACATAGCTATTAGTGGTTATTATGATCTACCAAGATAGAATTAAAATTCTATTTCTCTAGGTATGTACAAAGTATACTCTATTATTTGTAATGAATGTATATCATAGACACATTTATGTATCAGTATATGTTATGGGAGAACTTACACACACTGAATTTTTTACCTCAAAATTGCTTTTATTGAATACTCTCCCAATTTAACAATACTGTTCTTTAAATGTTTCGATAAGCTTGCAAGCTTATCTTCAACAATATCTTCAACAATTATTACAAACGTTTAAGACTTTTCAAAGATTAAGATTAACCTTTTTTAACATATGTGGCTTTAATAAATAGCTAACTTATATAAAATCTGTCAATTTGTCCTTTGTCACAATTATTATCAAGAGAAAAAAGAGCATTTGCAAAATTTCCATTGAAATGTTAAGCACAAGCAAAAGTTAAATTGTTTAAGATATCTACATTTTTCTGTGCCTAAATTATACTGAAGTACATAAAAATATTTGAAGAAATAAGTGAAACATACAAAGATGATTCTACCCATGAAAATAATTCTATCGAGTTTTCCTTTATATTCAGAAAGCATTTATTTTCTAAGAGAAATTATTGCTAAAACAATTTGAAAAAATTTTATGTTTTATTTTTGTTTTACTTCAGAAAATATAGAAATTATTTTACTACCATAAGAGAAAAAGAAAAATCTTGTGACACACATATTCTTTCATTTTACACAAAGAATACGAATGAGTCTTACTTGGTTAAGTAACTTGTTCACTGACAACAATGTCAAAGTCCATTCTCATTCATATGCAAAGCATTATAATCTGACAGGATATCCAAAAGAATAAATTTAGAAATGGAATAATGCAGAGGAAGGGAAAGAAAGAGTTTCTGCTGCAGGACCCATTACAAATAAAAGGCAAAGTTTACTTTTGAGCATCTGAGAATTTAAAATTAGTATCTGTAAGAACTGATAGCTCTTCTGATAGTCTCTCTGTTTTAAACATAGGTTCTTTTTTTTTCCAATTTTACTGATATGTATAAGTGCAAAATTTAAGGTTTACAACGAAGTTTAGCATTTTGTGTACCTACGTATCTTGTCAAGGTGACAAGGACTTTCCCACTCTCCTTTTTTCCTGTTCCTGTTGAGCATGATTTTTCTGTTAAATTTAGTGATTCTTAATGAAACTGATTAAATTAGAAGACTTTAAATTCACAGGCAGAAAAAAGAAATTGCTATATTTGTTAATTATACAAAATTACCTTTATAAGCTAATTATTTTAACTACTTTATAAATGTATTTATAAAGGGCTATAAAAACACTTCTATACTCATGTCTCCAACAATGGCGCACTCTTGACACTAATACTATTAACCAGAATGTGACTAATATTTAAGATCTATTACAGAATGACATACTACACCACCAATCCTGAAGTCACTACGTAGGCCAGGCTGACCTCAAACTCACAGAGCCCCTTCTGCTCAGCCTGAGTGAGGAAAAGTACTCTTAACACGAAAGCCATTAGGAGCTCCAAAAGCAATGGGTCCCTTCAGGGCATACTTTCCTGCTTGCCTCTTGCTGGGCAGAACTGCCTTGGCTTTCCTGGGTCTCTTCCGGTTGAATATAACTTTTAGGACTCTCTTCCTATTTGTGTTGAGAATGTTGTTGGCATTTCAAGTGAATTGCGTCGAATCTTTATGTCAGTTTTGGTAGTACAGTCATCTTGACAACATTGCTTCTGCCTGTCTAGGATCAAAGGATGTCTTTCCATTTTCTAACGTCCTCTTCAATTTCTTTACTTCAGAGTACTGTATTTTTCATTGTAGAGGTCGTTTGCGTTCTTGGTTACGTTGATTGCTAGGTATTTAGGTTTTCTGAAGCTACTGTAAATGGGATTGTTTTCCTGATTTTTTTTTCTCAGCGAATTCATTGCTGGTATATAGGAATGTTACTGATTTTGGGGTACTGATTTTGAATCCTACCACCTTGCTGAATTTAAAATGAAAAGCCATTGACAAATCAGGAGAATTTCAAAGGTTGTTTTTGCATTTTATATAGATATATGCTGCTTCAATTTTAAAAAATGTCTAAAGATGTATAGATTATTTTGGGACAAAGTGTTCTTTTAAAAATTTATTCATTGATGCATATTTTTGTACAGCACCGAGGACTGACTGCCATGTGCATGTTACACAAATGTTCTACCGCTGAGCTGTATCTCCAGCCCAACATGTTTTCGAGACATGTAAAAATAAACAAGGCTTGGTGGCACACATCTTTAATCCCAACATTCTGGGGAGGCTGAGGCAGGGAAACCCCAAGTTTGAGTCCAGCCTAAACAACTTAATTGAGACTGTATCAAACAATATAAAAGAGATTATGAATGTAGCTCAGGGCCAAAGCTCTCAGTTCAACCTCTAACACCACATACCCAGACCCACATACACAAACACACACACACATACATACATACATACACACCTAGACAAAAATAATGCTGAGTGTAACAGTCTAACAAAATAAGAATTACTTGCAAATGCTGTAAACAGTTTTAACATGGCTTAAAAATATTCATTTGATTTAATAACACAGAAATAACCAGTGAATAGCTTGATGTAGCTCACACAGATAATAAGGTAATTTAAACTGACCTTTAGTGCAAGACGTACTCCTCTGCCACTAAGGATAAACCTGAGCTAGCCATAGGAAAAAAGATGCATTTTTGAAACTGCAATGATAAATGAAATAAATCAGATACAAAAGATTAGATACCACATGGTTTCTCTTATTTGAGAGCTCAATGTGTAAACAGGTTTAAAAAGCAAAGTAAAAGATGGATGATAGAAAACTGGTGGGTAGAATTTTTGAAGACAGGTAGGAGACTTGGGGATGGGGATGCGGGAGCTGGGAAGGCAAGACAGGGAAGTAAACATTAGAAGGATGCAATATGTTTATGTATCAATTTCCCAAGATGAATGTAATTTTATGTATTATAAATACATACTAATACAAAAATAACTACAGGAAAAATATCAAGGTAGAGGTGTGCTACTGAGAAACTTTAGGAATAAACATTATAAAATATATTAAATCAAAACCTCCTCTTGACCTTCTACAATCTTTTACAAGAAAGAGCAAAACAAACAATTTGGCTTAAAAGTATTGGAGATGAACGGCCAAGGAAGATGAGTTTAATAAAAAAAAGAATAAAGATTCTAGAGAAAATAGTATGGTATGTCTTAAAGATCATGTCAATCCCTTAGAAGAGATAAAACAGGAAAATGAGAGCAATCTAAGAAAACAGGTAAGAAAGATAGGAATAAACAGGAATAACAGAATATAAGAAACTGGAGAACTCAAAGCAAGTTTCCAGTTTTAGATAGTTGCTTTGGAAGTGTTACAAGTTCTGATGAGGTTTCAAGCACATTTTAAAGGTGGGTTTTAAGTATAAAGGACAGATTTAAGGATAAAAGTGATAATATAAAGCCAGTGTGTTAAAAGTATCAACAACACTGGTCCTCAAAACAAAGGAACTTAAAAGGGACTTAAAGGAAAGAGCTTATCATGGGTAAAGACAGCAGAATGAATTGCTTAACCTTTAAAAGTCCTTGAAGGTACTTCTATTTTATTTTTAAAGTAAGTTATTAACCAATTCACTTCAATATTGTAAAATACATCATATTCTAAAAGGTATATAAATGACAGGCATATAATATTCAATCCCCCAAAACATAGAAACTGAAAATCAACTTATTGCTTTTTTTGCTTTTGCAAAGATTTAAAAATGAAAGACTAAACAATCGAAACTTATCCCACATACTGGATCAATATATCATCTGTTTGCTACTCAGTGATTTTCCTTAACAAATCACAATAGTATAATTTCATACAGTTTGCAAAGTCAGTGTCTTATACATGATTTCCTTTCAGTTCCTAGAATTATAGTTCACACATGATCATATGACATTAGGTAGAAGATACAAATTTTAAAATACATTCTCAAATGGTAGAGTAACTGTAGCCAATAAAAATTCTGAAGTGGAAAATTTCCTCCAAAATACAGATAAATACATTTGCAGCAAGCATTATCCTTATGGCTATTAATTATAATACTGTTGTTCAGTACAAGATTTTTTTTTCTTTTAGGAAACTCAAACAAAACTGTAGCCTTAGTGTGTTTGCCCATATCTGAACAGTTCAACAGTAAACCTATCTAAACTATCACAAATCAAAATTAGGAAACTTATTTGATACTAAGCGCAATTTAACATATATATTTATGTACATTTTTTCTTTTCTACAACCTAGTGATTTCTGTGCTAATCTTTTGTTTTAGAAGAAGTAAGTTCTCAATTACATGTATCTTGAGATTGTTAATTTAAATCTTTCCAATAATGTTTATCCCAAAAGCAGAATCCTGTATGTAATGTATGTATGTATGTATGTAATGTAATGTATGTATGTAATGTAATGTAATGTATGTAATGAGATAATTTAGAGAATCCTACCAAAGAAAGGAGAAGTATTCACAGTACAGTATAACTTCAAGCTAAAAAATTCAACGCTGAGTGGGAACTTAAGAGTTCTTCAAAAGAAATTTTCAATATTTGATTGCTAAGGAGAAGAAAATAGGAAATAAGCAGATAAAGAAGACAAGGAAAGTAACAGTTTTGAGAACAATGGTTATTATTTCTTCATAATCTGAAGAAACGTAAGTAAAAAGTCCTTTAGTTCTACAAGCACAAGACTCAGGAAACTGTAGCACAGTGGCTCAGACTGTAGTGAGTGACTGACCTTGGGGGCATGAAAGGCTTCTCACACGCAAGCGGCCTTCCACCCCTCCCGCTTCCTTCACTGCTGGTTACATAGGTGCGATCACTTCAAGGACATTAACGAAGTTACACAGGTGTGGCGTGCACATTTTCCTGCCTGTATGTAAATTTTCTGTAGTAATTTCACTCAGCAAAATTACCAGGGAGTCTTTTTTCAAAGGTCCATTCCTGGATCTCATTTTATGGAATCTGCATTTTAATAAATATGTCATGGATTTGTGCAGCCAATATCTACAAACATAAGTAGGAAAATGACTGCTGAGAGGTTCAGACATAATGTCTCCATAACTTATAGTTTTTTTTTCTTTCTCTGCCATAGACACTTCTGGACCACTCACTGAATCTAGTTACTTAAAAATTTAAGCTCGTTTACTCCATTTGTCCAGCAAGCTGACTGCCTACTCAGGATAAAGTCGGGGCTCTTTTCAGTCAGATCTCATTTCTACATCTCCTTTTATCTTTATCTAGGCTTCAAGGAACTTGATGTCCTATATCAAACAACATGAAAGTGCAAAAATTTGTCCTTTTGCCTTCAGGATGATCTAGTTTTAATAAGTACATATCGCATACAAACAAATATTAAAAACAAGTTGCACAAGAGAAACAATGGAGAAACACACAAAGCTTCTTGAAAATGCCATCGTGAGGTATTGCTAGCTTCTAGATAAACCCTCTAGTGAGTCCCACAAGCAGCACAAAGATGAGGAAGCATTCTAGCATGGCAGGTAGGGGACAGCGAGCGTCCAAGACACAGGGCTACCAGGAGGGAGGCAGAGGTAAGGCAAGGAGTCGAAGTTGTCAGCACATCCAAAAAGGTCTGGGATAACGGCAAACAGCAACTTCTGAACAGAAAGGAGGCATGTCTGCAAGTCATACTAGGAAGACGAATCTGAAAACCACAAGGCACAATGCAATGGCTTACACTAAAAGAACAAGGAATAAGGAAGGTGTGCCAGCATGCTGTTGTGCAAAGAGCTGTGAAGATGTGACTGGGCTCTGCAGTGACACAGGCATGGGTTCTGCTGCCATCCTGCTGCCAGGAAGCTACTTAACCTCCAAGCAAGTCCCCTCATCTGAAATCAGGGAATAATCATAGCAACTACTTCCTATCAGGGTACTTTAATAACAACGGAAAGTCATACGGAACCCTCCAACACTCCCAACAGCTCGTTGTCATTGCTGTCTTCCGGTCACACACATTCACACAGAGCTGGCGCCTTTCTCACGCTGTCAGTTACGGGTGTATTTAGGTAACTCACAAAGGAGTTTTTTCTGGAGCTAAATTCTGTGAGCAAAGTAATGATTTAGGAAGAAAAAAAATGAAGAACATGCCAAACACATGCAAGCAGACAGATGAGCAGACTAGTTCAATTAGCCAGATAAGGAGGAAGCACGTGCAGGGGCAAAACACAGGGATCGCAGCTCCTCTCGTCCCCGTACGTCGCATGTCCGGCTCAGCTCAGGGCAAATGTGTCCAGGTCAGCTTCCAATCTTTTGTTTTATAAAGAAAAAAGCCACAGAACTGTGTGCTGTTGTTCAGCCAGTATTAATAAGAGAGACCCCACCCCCCCATGGTAACTGATTAGCTGTGAAGCGAAGCTACATTTTCCTACCTCACTTCCCAGTACACACGAAGCCAACTGCAGCATACCCTCAAGAACTTACAGCAGGCTGACATTTTGATGTCTTCTCTCTTCCATTTACACTACCTTTCCTGCACAGCATACATCATTTTTATTCCTGTCTCCTGGTGGTAATTGTGATGACCTATCAGTTGGTTTTCTCTCGGTCATCTTTTGAACCAATTCATCTGACCTAAATTCAATTACTCATTTTTCAATTAAGCTTCTTATGGATCTCCACTCCATACAGATCACTTTCTGTGATGTATTAATAAGTCAAAATGCTTACATGCTCATTTGGAATTCTTTATTTCTATTAGTCTTGTGACCCCAAATCTCTTGCAAAGCTCATGAAACAGGAGCCATAACGGCAATCTTTGATGTAACTAACTTAATTCTAGACAGAGAACACTGCTAAATAAGTGTTGAATGATTATTCAAACAAATTCTCAACCTGAAAACAAACTTTATATCTTTCTAAAAATTCAAGTTATACCCTGCTAAAATTCCACTAAAATTCTTTAGGGCATATATTGCCACCTCCTTTCTCCAAGTCATTTCAACCATTTCTTCTTAGTCTTGATCATCTCACCACTTACAGCCATCACTCTAGAATCCCCATCATACTTCTTGCATAGGCACAAGTCATCTGTTGTCTCAGCCTCCACCTTTCCATGATTAATCTCGTGGCTGGCTCACTTCCCTAAAACACAAATCCATCTCAAAGGTTTACAGGGAGCTGGCAGCTAAATTCCTTTGGGAGATACTCTAAACATCTTAGTACAGTATAGGATAGCTTGCAAACCTCTCTTTAATCCACTTTTTTTTTGACAGGGTCTCACTCTGTAGCACAGGCTGGTCCTGAACTCAGGATAGAGGCCAGGCTGGCCTTGAACTCATGGCAATCCTCCTGCCTCAGCCTCCTGAGTGCTGGGATTACAGGCAGGTGCCACCACCAGCTTATGTGATGCTGAGGAATTTAACTCTGGTACTTAGCGCCTGACTCAGTGCTTGCTAGGCAAGCACTTTAACTGCTGAGCCAACCCTCTAGCCCCAGTTTGACAGATTTTTAAAGACACTAAAGCTTGACAGAACTCAGAAAGACAGCAGGCAGTATTCAGGACAAAATCTAGAATCTAATCCTATAAAGTACGCACTTTCTATTAGTGGTAAGTGATGGTTTACAATTCATATTATTCACTGATCAAAACTAACACTCTTGTTTTCTTTTTGCTGTTATGCATGGATAAATCAATTTCAAGAGTTTCTATATAACTTAACTTCTCAAAGTTTAAAGTGAAAAATAGGGAAAAATCAATTTTGATAGTGCAACATGTTTCTCTAAAAGTATATTAGTTTTCTAAAATGTTGAAATTGGACAGTGGGGTGGAGTTCAGAAGATATTTATGACCACATTTTCACAAATACATGTTCAATGTAGTTCCTGTTTCATCCACATAGATACATGTATTATTTTATTTTCAAGTTATGGAATATTTATCATTGTATTCATTTTTATATTACAATCTACATCTCCATGTGAGCAGCACAAAAGTAGATAACCTCTAAAGATACCGTTAGCACCGCTACCTTATCTCCACTCTTGTAAACATAATTTCAGAATGGACGCTATTCCTTTTAAAGGATTCACACTATGACACTGTCCTCTGTTTGAACGGTAAGAGCAGAGCTACGAATAACAGTCTTTTCTGAATTAGATTGCTTAGAAACAACATTTCGCTACCTAACTTAGATATTCTTTTTTATATATGAGAACTTTTGTTTCATTCTTGAGGAAAACACCTCAGAACAAAACGCTATTTGTGAGAAGTGACATATATTCTTTTTAGTTTGCTTCCTTGACTTATTTACAAAACAAATACAGAAATTATCTTTAGCAGCAGATATACAAATACATGTCAAAATCTGTGAAATGTATATGGATGCATTAACAGCTATTTATTACTTATTAAAAGTCTAGGAGAACATTATATGACACTCTTCTCTATCAGAAATACTGAAACAATAAGAAATAATGCTCCAGTCTCTAGATTACAGCCTGTTTCAACTAGGTACAAAAAAATACCTATTTCTGTTAGTTCACTACTAAAATTTTAAGAGATTCAGCCATTTACATTATAAATAGCTTTCAAAAGTATATTTGATGGGGATTCAAATCCAAAATTATCACAATGCATTTAACAAAACAAGGAGCAGAAATGGCCACTTTGAACTCTCTGTTCTGTCTCCAACAGGGACTTAAGGTTTACTAACAGGAAGGAAAATTACTTTGATGAGACATGAGTCTCTGAAGAGAGATACGAGGACAGTGATGGCAGCAAGAAGAAGCCGTTTCTCCAATACCTAAAGACTACAACTGACTGAATGGGACCAAGCTGCCGTCACCACTGGAATAAACAGCACCACAGAGGAGAGAGACACGAAGACTATTTTTTCTAATCTTGACATGTAGTTATGCTTACAGACGCTAGTCTGTCAGTCTTTTGAGAAATATTTTATCACAGTGAGTTATCAATACTTTACTAAGAATCACTTCAAATGTACTTTGGTAGCTATAACATTATGAAACATGGTTACATAAACGATTTTATTCAGTTTTATGTAAATTTGTATATACATAGTACACATAATATATAATATACAGATGTATAGTATAGTAGTGGATTATTTGTATAATACACATACACTATTACTTTTTCCTCCAGCAATTATTAGTATATATATGACATATACAATGGTTACACCGAACGTGAGAATTTTATGCACATATCTATCACAACACTACAATCCCTTCACTCTCCTTATTGGTCCTCCTGCTCCCGCTTTTGTTGTTCCCCCCAATTGACTGCCACTATCACATCATTTTAGGTCTATAAAATGCTTGCATTCTGTGTTTCTCATATTAGAAAAAACATGTGGTATCTTCTGAGTTTGACTCACTTCACTTACTAAGCATGCTGGTCTCAAGTTGAGTCCATTTACCTACAGAAGCCTCAAATTTGTCTTTGTAGAATAGCAGTTCCCATACTTTTAAATGATCAATTAACTTCATGGAAATTTAAATCCATCCTGACTTGCATACAAGTTTTCACAAAAACAGACATGCTGAATGGGCTTTTCCTTAACAATTTAAATAGTTCTTGCTAAGTATCTTTTCATATTACTTGAAAATGTAGTTTTCCACCCTAAATTCAAATAAATATGCCAACAAGAAAATCCCTTCATCCTTAAGGACAATTGAGCATATTCCAGTGATAACTATCTTTCATCTCCCTGAATTCCTTCCTTGGATTAGTGACATTGATGATTACAACTCTAATTCTTGTGCTTAAAAAGGTCTGAGGAGAAAATCATGAACTCAAGGCTTTTAAATTGTTTATTTCTGAGCAAACAAGTTATGAAAGCTCACATGTAAATAGTAAAACCCTAATAAAGTAAAACCATAAAATATGAGATGCCAGAAAGGAAAGTCCAGAGCTGTGGGGCATGACATGTAATGAGAGGGAAAAGTGAGAGGAAGAAAGGGAAGTCAGTTCCCGTAGCTGGAAGCTGTAAGTCCTGTGGAGAACCAGTGCTAGAATCCACAGAGTTTATTAGTGGTGATAAATTCAATGAGACCCAGGAAACAAAGAGCTATGCGGCTGTCTTAAAAAAAATCTTAAAAAGACCGTATTACTCCATTGCTTAATATCTTCCAAATGGCTTTTACCTTACTTAGAAATCAAAGCTCTCATCAGAGTTTACGAAGTCCAACATAGCACACAACTCACACTCTACTGGGGGCCCACTTCAGTACCATCTGCTATGGATCTAATGGCATCTGCCACCTTTTCTCTCTCTTTCTTCCCTATGCTTCTGTGCTTAGAGTTCCTCGTTCTTCCAGACATTAATAAGGACAAATCATTGTCACTTCCTTCAATTCTCTTTTTCAGAAGGGTCTCAGAACACTGCAAAAAAGGCATTCTGTCCACCCTTCTGTCCACCCACTTTTCTCCTTAAAGTGCTATCACCTGACATATTTGCTTTTCCATTGTGCCCCCCAGCTAAAATGAAACTGTTAGAGGATAAGAGCTGCATTTATATTGGTCACTGCCTAATCTGCTGTGCCCAGCTAACAACTTGACTAGAAAGATGCACGCATAGAGCAGGTGGTCTTTAAACTGTCAAAGAAGGAATAAATCAACGAACAAATGAAACTAGTGTGTTCAGATCACTAATAAATTTGAATTACACATATTTTAAAGAACAAGACAGAAACTTGATATTCTCCAACTCAACTGCAACCCAAAGTACTCTAAATTTGAAGAAGTTCTCATTTAAAATGGTTGGAAGAAAGTATAGGGTAGTTGAAATATGTAATTTATTTTAACATTTTTCATATCACATCTTATAATTAATTAGACTCAAATCACACATATCTTTAAAGTTAATATTTACAACTCTCAATCCATAAAGAATTCAAGCCAGCCATGTAACTAAAATGAGATTTTGCAATTATTTGAGACACTAACATGTAGAATCTAAGTAATTCTGTTTGTACTAATGTTTAACTTACACAACTAATACTAACAACCTCAGTGTTTGCTTTTTTGCACAGCTGTTTTTAGTTTCCAAGTAAGAGCAGTACTAGTGGAGCTGAAGAGTTTCTTAGGCGCGGAAGATTAATACATTAAACACCGTGTGGTTTCTCGGACTTGGAAAACCCAGAACACAGACATTCTCTGGAACCATATGAGGTGATAGCCGGAGCCGGGGGAAGGGACAGGGAGGGGGTGGGAGGGTGGAAGGTGGGAAGGGATTGTGAAGTCGATGTGATACATAGATGTACAAAACACCCAAATTCATTGTAAATACTATGTATTACATTTGTATATTAATAAAAATAGTGGGGAAAAATTGCATCTCTCCCTAAGAGTTAATTACACAGGGAAAAAGGACTCTAAGTAAACAAGATATCCAAAACTATACATTTGGGCTTCTGTTAGTAACATTTTCTATTATATTATTTGAAATCACTAATTCGTTTATGGAAGATTATTTCAGGTTTATAAGACAGTGTTTTCCTTTTAACTTGTAAACTGTGGTCTTTACGCACACAAACTCATTACAAACACTTTTTTACACTATTCAGTTTCAGACAGTACAAACGGAAAGTTAAAGGCAATTGTCATTTTCTAAATTGGTACACAGGGACAATATACCGCTCAGCATCACCCATACAGACCGCTTCAACTCATCTCTCTGCCTCGTAGTGCTCAGAGCAAATGAGCCATGAGTTAACAGTCTGATGTAGCTATTAGAAAAGTTAAACTTAGCTTCCTTTCTATTGTTTCCTGTTTCAATGTGGGAACTGATATAAATGTAGTACTCAGAAGGGCGGGGATACCTCCAACTCCCTCCTATTCAAAACACACCTGGAGAACAGTAGTCAACTAGAGTACTGCAGTTGTTAAGAGCAACACCGAAACACTATAGAGAAAGAACAAGAGTTTTAACTACAGACAGATAATAGCAATCTGTGAGGACAACTGAAGGAACTGGAAATGGGTTCCTTACGAAGAGAGTCCATTACAATAATCTACCTCAAATATTTGCTCAGAGTATATGGGGAACTTAGAAGACATTTGCTCCATGGAATTCCTGACTGAGGAATGAAGACACTATAAAAAATTTCAAAAGAATAGCATGTTGTTAACATAAGAAAAATCTTTCCAAAGCTGAGGTGTTTAAGAGAGGCAAGACATTATATATGTGTATGTATGCATGTATATGTATAATATGTACGTAATATGTATGTACGTATATGTATAATTTAATTCGGATAGTGTAAAGGGATTTTTGATGTAAGTAGAGAATTGTGGTTTTGGTAGCTCTAGTCTCTCCCATCTGTAAGATCTATGAAAAATTTTTGAAAAATAAATGATAAAACAAAAATGTCTAAAAATGTAAGTCCCATTTGCCCTTGAAAACAAAAATCTCTTTACTTTTTCTCCACAAACACTGTTTATTCCTTACATAACAGTTCCTCTATTCTCATCACAATGCCATTATCTTGGTAGCAGCCTTAATAACTGGAAATTCATCAACAACCTCTTAACTTATCTCTGAGGACGGAGGCCATCTGTGTCAGCATGACTTAGTAGTTGTTCAAGGAAATCTTTGCCCGGCAAAGATAAGACTATAAACCAAAAAAATAACCTCACTGTTTGCTTCAGGAAATCTGTACAGATCAATTTATCATAGACAACAGCCTATACACCTGGATAAACAGCTTATTTTAAGATCTTCACCTTACAGTGTCCAGCAAACCCAAACTATTCTACCATAAAATTTGCTAATTCACATTTAGCTGCTGCCCTGAAAAGCCCACTCTAATCCATTTAAGACTCAGATCCCAAAGCACTATGAAGATCATACTTCTTCTTCCTTCTGAAACACTGAAAAGGCTTTTTTACTCCGTAATTTTTTGGAACATTTTTTTCAGTACTTATTAGTTTTCTCCCATTTTATTGGTATGTATAAGTGCAAAATTTAAGGTTTACATTGGCTTGGGGCATTTTGCGCACACAAATACCTAGTCAAGGTAACAAGACCTTCCCCACTTTCCTTTCCATCCACCCCCTACCCACTCCTACAACCCACCCCCTCCCCCCGTTCCCTTTATTTTTCACTTTAAGTTCTGTGAGATAATTGTGACCTGGGATCTGGGTTTCTCATATCAGAGAAATCATTTGATGTTTCACCTTCTGCTCTGACTCACTTCACTGAGCATGATGGTCTCAAGCTTCTCTTTTTCTTTTTAACAAGTGGTGTGATGGTACTGCTGGGAGCCGGACACCTCCATGCACCTGCTACTGTCTTGAACTATCAATTCTCCACTCATCATCAAAATCCTGACTCTACCCCCTAGAAAAGTAACTCCCTTAATACTCTTGAATACTCGATGTATTAGTTTATGGTTTAGATATTTAGTAGTAAAAACCATATATTTAGAAAATGTTAGTCTAATTTGGATGTAACACAATTTATGAGAATGAGTAAAAATAGAGGGAGCTGTGAGGAAATAATCGGTTCTTTGGTAATATATTCACATAGATAAAAATATACCTTTAACATCAACATATTACACTGGTTCTATATTCCTTCTATAAAATTGTTCAAAAGATAAGTTCCAAGAAGAGGGATGCATTTCCCATCTCTTGAAAGATACTGCCAAAACCCATGGACAACATATGTGTAACAAGTCTAATATTCTGCAAGGCACACGGTAGAAAGCATATGGGAGGAGGACTCAAGAACAGTGTGATGAGGCCCTCATATTATCATCTCAACTATCTTGGACTGAACAATATTAGAGAGCCTGACAACCCAGAACTACCAATGGATATATGCAAGAATCAAGCCAAACCAAAAAACAAAGAAACCTCTCAACAAAAGACTGCTCTCTCTTTAGCTAAACAATCCAGAAAGGGGAATCTTGGTGAAACCTTAAGGCAACTATTCTTTAAACAAGTATTTCAAGAGAGATTTATCTCTTTTAGAAAAAAAAACTATTATTAGTAACCCTACCTCACTCCACTGTTACATCAAGTCATTTCATGAGTTCCCAAAGCTCAAGCGATCAAGAGAAAATTATCAAAAAACATTCAAGGTCGTTCACAATCTAGCAGCAAATTAGCTTTCTGGCCTGCTTCTCACAGGCAGCAATTACATCCAATTCTTCTCCATGGCCTTTGTTCACTCTGTCCTTGCTGTCTTGAGTATGTTTTCCACTTGTCTGGTAGCTGAAGAAATTGTAGTCTTCTTACAATAGCCAGCCTAAGATAGAGTCTTTCTACCTACTCTTGCTCACGTCGCACTTTGCTTCTGCACATCATGATTATAGCTTTCATCATATTCCGTCAGAAATTTGCTGTTTGCTCATCTGCAACCCTGACTAAATTATTAACTTTCTGAATCCAGGAACTGAGTCCAGAAAACTGTTACACACCAAGCAATGTAGTTTCATAGGTGCACAGTAGATATTAAACTGAACTCAAACATATTATTTTAAGTATGAATATTTTTGGTGAAAAGACATGAAAAACTACTTTTTCTGAGGCAATGTCATTGGTTTCAGAGCAGGTAGATTTGGAGTCTTATGATTTTACCTCAAAAGCTTCTGCCACTGAAATCTTTTTTCCTCCTTAAATCTATAAAACATACAAAGAGAAGGTATGCACTACCTACAACCAATAATTCACTCTATTAAACAGTATACTATAACAGATTTCAATATTAGAGTGTTCCCCTCTCTGGCTCAAATTCCACTATGAAACATAGGTCGGTAAGATGCTATATATAGATGTTGGCTATTGCTTGTAAATTCTTCCTATTATTGCATTTGATTTATTAAAAGGACCATCACTTGGTTAAAAATACTTTAAAGGTTCTATTTTACCTCTCTATGCTTTCTAAAACACTGAATTAAATTTTTCCTGTGCGTTATTTAGTTACTGTCTAGGAGGAGGCTTTACTCTAAAAACCACACTGTCTAAAAAGCCACTAAGTATTCCATTGGTGTTTCACTCTTCTTACACAATTACCTCATCTTCCGAAAATATATAAAAGGGAAAATGTCATGTGCTATCAGGATCCAAATTTGATTACAAAATCCAACCATTAATTAATAAAAAAATAAGCTTTCTTCTGTATCTAAGCTTCTTCCTGCAGCAAGCAGTACTTTACACAGTCAGCACTCTTGGACCATATTACTAACATAAATGCTAGGCTGTATGATAGATTTTTGATTAATGGCACATGAACACTTAAATTTAGATAGTTATGAGTTTTAGTATTCCCCAAGTGAAATATAATACAGGAAAAGGAGATGGAGGGAGAGGAAGGGAGAGAAATAAAGGCTTGAGAGTCTCTACGGCTGTGGGAGTGATAATGATAGCACAAAAATGACAAAACCATCTTCTCTGAAGTCAGAATTGTGTCGGTCAGAACTTCAAAATCAGTAAAAATATAGCTACAACTCAAGGAAGACTTAGTACAGCTAAATTATTGTTAGCAATATGTACACACTGAAACAATTCAGAAAGTGCCTAAAATATGTTTTTTTAATAAATTAACTAGCTGTTCAAATATCTAAAGATAAGTCAAGCTTTTAGAACTCTATTGCACAACATTCAAACAAGAGAACAATTCTGTTTTCTAGTGAACAAAACAATATAAACAATATATGACGACAGTGAAGATATATTGTAATCAAAGGCATGAAAAACATTCTATTCTCACATAACAATGAGAGAGTGGACAAAACTGTCTTAAATATCTAAACTCACTGTCAGGTACTACAATTACCTCATTGCATGTATTACTGAGATATAGTAGTTTCAAACAATTTGAGTACCAACACGATTACCTTGATGACAATGCAGACATTTTTTTTTCTTCAAAGAGAATTTTTATGAACAGTTACAAGACTCTTAATGACAGGATGCAAATACTTGTAAATACCATTATTTTTTTTAAAGAATGGATATTTCTGCTTCCATATAACTTTAAATATGTGAAAAGAAACTGCAAGGAAATACCAAACAAAAACTAACAGATCCATATTCTAAAGTGAGCATAATGGTATGATACTATCTCATATTATGAGAAGCATTTCTGGAGATAAATAGCTTACATTTTGATTTTGAAAACATAATGTAAAGATTTGATAAATATACAAAACTCATATTAAATCTCAGACACAATATAGTTATTTATTTCATAATGTTTCATTTGTTAAAAAATTAATTGTCTTCATTCTCTCAGTGAAGGAAAACCATAATGTTAGCTAACTTCTTGAGTTTTTGACAGATTCTTTCAAAATTTAATGTAGGACACAATAATTTTATTTCATGGCTGAAGTAAAATGTTTCTTTTTACAGTAATTGGTTTTTTGGGACAGAATTAAAGTATTTTTGCCTTATTAACACAATAGCTCTGCTGGTACATCTTTTTAAAATTGATTTTGGGAATGAGGCTTACCCTGATTATTGTAAATTTCAACAGCTTCTTTTCTAACTTATACTTTTTAGAAATTAAAAATTATAAGGGCATCTGCAGGGCGTCAATGACCAGATAAAACCCAGAAATATTTGTAGTTATCAGAAAAACACCCAGTAACAAAAATAGTGCACTGGCACCTAATTCGGGTGGCTTGGTAGGGGAGAGGCTCCCCTTCAGCAGGATTGAGGGGAGACGCCCAGCACACTGCAAGAATGCAGAGTCCAGTGCTGGAGAAATACGCAGTCTGGGCAGAAGGGTGACCTGGAATCTGTGGAAAAGTAAAACTCCTGGGATTTTTGCCATTATTGTGGTTTGTTTGAGTTTTATTTATTTATTTTCTTTAATGTCCAAGATGCAACAGTAGAGAAGGTGCCCATTGTACAGCTAAGAATTCTGGGAAAACACCAGCTGTGGAAAAGTGTGGTCCACCAGGAGGGAACTCAAAGGTGAGGCTGCTGCTACTTAAAACAGAATAATATAGGGGCGATGGGGGAGAATATTTTGAGCATTGTAGCTGAGAAAAAGACCAGCTATGTGTGAATTCACCATAAAGGCCAATAGTGGTGGGAGGGGTCAGTAACATAGCAGGTGGGACCAGAGAAAAGCTTGCTGCCTGAGGCCTTACACACTGCGCAGACCCTATAGGCCTGGTGGTTCTCGTCAGTTAGAGGCATCCAGAATACATGCTGCCACTGCTTAGATGGTTGCTAGCCGGGACTCTGACCTGGGGCTGGCAGTTCAGACCAGTCCACAGGCTGGGCAAGTGGGATGGTTGGTGAATGGCTTCAAATCTAGCCGGACTCCATTCACAGTTAGAAAAACAAAACAAAACACAAAACAAACAAAACAACAGATATGGGAAGTAGATTCAGTGCAGCACAGACAACTCTATCTCACTGGTAGGCAAGGAGGGATGGAGCTAAGTCCACAAACTGTTTGACAGCCTTAGGATAAAAAAAAAAAAAAAAAAACACTCTAGACTAAGTAGTATTTCACAACCTTCCTGATATAGGACAAATTTCAGTATTAGAAGTCTATAGAAAAGATTTCCATTTTTTATCCTGTATTTTTCCCACTTTATTGATATGTTTAAGTGCAAAACAAAGTTTACATTGATCTTGAGTATTTTGTGCACATACATGTCTTGGCAAAGTTATAAATCTTTCCCTCCTCTCTTGTCAACACTCCTCTCCCGTTCCCATTATTCTCCACACTAAGTTTTATGAAATAATTGTGATCTCTGTTTCTCCTATCAGAGAAGCCATTTGATATTTCACCTTCTGCTTCTGAATCACTGCACTAAGCATGATGATCTCAAGTTGCCTCCATTTGCCTACAAAAGACTCCAACCTATCTATCTTTATAGATTGTATATAAATACCACAATTAGTGTATCCATTGGTCCGTTGATGGGTATTTTGATGTCCTCCACATTTTAGCTATTGTTAGTTGTGCGTCTATGAACATGAGTATACTTGTATCTCTGTTATGTGTTGTTTTTAACTCTTTGGGGAAAATTTCCAGAAGAGATATCTCTGTATTGAAGGGGTATTTATTTCCAGTTTTTCAGAGACTTCCATACTGCTTTCCATGCTGGTTGTACCAGTTTACATTCCCACCAAATGCTTCCGGAAGATGGCATCTTAATCTTGCTTGTTGTTCTTCCACTTCTATTGTGTTCTATTTTGTTTTGTTGGGTTTTCCTTCAAATGTTTTTTCATTTGATTATCTAATTTTTGTGTATGTTTTAAAATTCTTTAGTAGGATGTTTTACTCTCTTTTCAATTTTCATTTTCAGTCCCTTCACTTTTTAAAGTTTTCTCTTCTTATATTTTATTCTTTCTTCCCTGCCATTTTATAAATATTTTAATATTAATTTTACAATCAATGCCTAACTTTTACATAGTTCTAATTAGCATACCCCATTTTTTGTTTCGTGGAATTGTGGAAATCATGTGAAACAAGTTTCTATTGCACACTCCTATACTGCTTGATTGTTAGTTGTCGTTACCGGCAGTTACTCTTCCTCTGCAAAGCAGCATGGGTATTGAACATGCTGAGTGGGTGTTCTGACATGAGATATTGGGATGTATTTTTTTTAACTCTTATAACACAATAAAGCAAGGCAGAATTTCCATTCTTCTGAAATTAAAAACAACCATATTACAAAAAATAAATTAAGCATTCAAATCCTTTTGGAGGCACATGGAAGAGTCTCAAAAAATGTTACCGGACAGGACATAAGGACAGCATGGCGAGGCTATGGAGTCAGGCTGCTCAGGGCTCATCCTAAAGAAAAGGCAGCTCACCGACATGGCATATGGACAAATTTCAATACAGAAAAAAGAGAAAACAAGGCAAGAAGATGCCACCAAAATTTCATAGTGATCCAGAAGGTGAATCTCTACACATCCACATGGATGAAATGGCAAAATTAAAAAAAAAAATTATAAAGATCAATGTCTTCAAAGAAGGTACAAACAAACACTAAAATAAATTAAGCAGGACAACACCCCTCATAAAAGAGCATTTCAAAAAAGAAATCCTGAAAGAGAAGCAGACTCAGTAAGTTAAATAAACTCAGTTGAGAGTCTCACCTGTAGACTAGATGAAGCTGAAGAAAAAAACATCAGGACTTAAAGATAGTGGAAGAACACTCAAACAGTAAGTAATGAGGAAAAATAAGACTCTATGGCTACAATATAAAATCATTCCCAGGTAACATTAAAAGATCAAACAGAAATTACGGGCTTTGAAGAAATAGAAAAAAAAACACAGAATAGTGGAACAAAAAGCCTGTTCAGTGAGACAACAGCAGAAAGGTTTTCAATCTTGGGAAAGATATATATATATACTCAGGTACAAGAGGTATTCTGAACCCCAAATTGGCATGGCAAGAAAAGATCCTCCCCACAATGTGTAATTAAAATGCCGTAAGTACAGAACAAAGAAGGAATAATAAAAACTAAAAGAAAAATGTTACATTACAGGTAAAGGTAAACTAAAAGTAAACTGCAAGCTCATGCAGGTGACTGCATATCCACAGCGGCAGGTAGTCTAAACGAAAGGGGCCGTGGAGCTGTTCAAGAACTCACAGAGAATGACTGCCAACCTAGACTGTAACTCGCAAAGCTATATGCTTCAGAGAGGAAGGAGAAACAGGACCTTCCAAGACAATCACAGGGAACCACAGCACTAAGGGAACCACAGCACTAAGCCAGAATTGCAGGAGATACCTAAAGGAAATGTAAACACACACACACACACACACACACACACACACACACACACACACGCACGCACGCACGCACGCACGCACGCACGCACACAAATGTGAAGAATGGAGGAAAGAAGCCGCCTGCAGGACCGCAGCCCTAGGAGAAGGGAAGTGCGTTATTTTTCACTGGAAGTCAAAATGAAACAAAACACACGTGCCTCCTGTTTAAACTCTGTTCCAATATATGCTTTAGGCCACTTAATCATTTAACTAAAATGATACTATTAAACAATACTTCAGGGGAGGGAAGAAATAAGAGGGTGTACTAATTATTCTCAAAGTTTAGGATTCATAAACAAAAGGCTAATTTTTTCTACAATATAATCTAATGATGGTCTTTACAGCTCCTTTTATAGAAGAGGAATATTGTATTTTATTTCTTTTTGTTTATATATATATATCATATAGCATATAGTATTGCGATTATAAAAATAAAAACCTCCTCCAATATATTAATAAAGGAAGAAATGTTACTGTATCCTAATATAAAAACGTTTAAACAAAAAAATTTACCGATATAGCACAGATGTAGACAATAACAGCGTGAAAGTTCAGGAATGAGTATTTCATCCATGTTTACAAAGTCCACTGTACTAGAATAACTGATCAGCATCATCATGTACAACAAGAATATCATGTTTCTGAGGCACTCAAAGAGCGAGAAACAGTCCCGAAGGACATTCACATGGTCTCCTTTAGAAGCTTACAGATACAATTTCACGATGCCTTCTCAAACCTCAATATAAATTAACTATAATTGTGCTTAATTACTTTGATAGGTTGAGAATTTCTTTAGTTTTTAAAGACTATAGGGCTCTATTTTAAACACTTTAGCCTTTCCAACATACCAAATACTTTTCCATAATTGAAAAAATGTACATACTATAAACAAGCTCATGTAACCTTCATGCTTTCCTCTGAAGGTGGCTTGATTTTTCCTGTCTTTCATTTGTCCTCATACTAACACCATCTCATCTTGTAGTCCTTTAATTCCCATACATACATGATTTCAAGAATTTAATTACAAAATACAAATAAATGTTAAAAGGAAAAACTTTTTATAAGATATTATTAAAACTCCTGAAAGGCTGAAAATATAATTTGAGATCCTTTTTTTTTTTTTTGCAAGGAAAGATGTTTAGTTATTTAGCTATCATCTATTTAATATTCATCCTGAAGCACATTATTAGAGGTAAGGACACTAGTCACATGATCTTTCTCTTTAATTAATTGCCAGTGCCACAAGTAACAACAGGTGGAAGAAAGCCAAGGAAATACAGTGATAGAGAGAAACAGAAGAATAATAGGGAAAGTTTATAAAACATAAGATGTAGTACTACTGCAATAAAGTAACTATAGTGCCAAAGAGGAAACATTCTAAAAGCAATTTTAGATTGTGCTATCATCAGTACAGAAGAAGTGAAGCTCATAAGAACAAGATTTTGGGTCAACACACATCATACTACATCTAAGAAGTCTATATGCTTCATGATAGATTTGTACAAATACAACAAATAGAGTACCTGGCATTTAACTGGCTCTCAACAATGTTTACTGTTAGAAAGATGAATAAATTACAGGAAAAATATACTTCTAAACTTTATTTTAAATCTTCTGTGTATATTTAGTGTGTTAATTACTCATGTTTTTTTGCTTTACAGAACATTAGGATAATGTTAACATTTTTTGTAGGCAGTTAAAGATTAAAATAAACCTACAGAATATTCTTCGTAAGTGGTTCTATTCAAAATATATCAATTAAATTTAAATCTATACAACTTTCAACGTATAACTAGAATTGGGATGATAGTAACCTACTATGTTCTCAAAGGTCTAGCAAATGCAAAATCCTTCAGACATGGAAATACAGCCTATAGGAAGAGAAGTACAAGCTCTGATGTGCCCTTAATGATGAATTCTAGATCAAGGCAGAAACACCACTTCACAACACACACTACCTCACGTCCACGTAGACTGCATTTGAGTCTTATTCCTAGCAGAGCTACAATGCAGTGAAAAATTTTGGATTATGTTTGGTGAACATACAACAATAATCAGGCAGTAGCTAAAATTCAAATATTGAAAAAATTTACACAGGAGATACTAACCCAAGTATAAATTTTATTGGCATTTAATCCATTTTTATTTAAGATTTTTTTTTTAAACAGAAAGTGTTTTTATGTCCTACATAACCAAACAGTCATTTAGTTTCCCTCAGCTACACAGTAATGATGCTTTGGGATGACTTTCATGCTGGCAGGTGTACCTGACGTGTGCAGGAAAACAGCACCTAAGTAGATGCAAACAGATTGGCTAGTCAGCACAGCTCCGTACTGCCTGCTCTATTATTATCATTATTATTATTATTATTATTATTATTATTTCACATTTTCTGTACCATTTACATTTAGGTTCAATGAAGTGAAACTGTGGCAATAATTCCTAGGTTTGCATAGACATGTTTCATTTCAAAATTAATATATGATAATATAAGCAAAGTCACCAAACTTACAAATACCTTTAATTTTTACAAAAGCTTAGAACTAAGTGAAGACCAAGACATACAGTTTGCATTCAGCTTGCGTGGTCCAGTAAGCTCAGTCTAGTTAGAACAAATAACTAAAGACAAAAAGTTCAACGCTGACACAGACTTATCATATAGTGATTACAGAAGATAGTCTTTTTTTTTTTTTTTTCTGAGAGGTGGTAGCACCATTCAGAGCACTGCAATACCTAATCCATCTCCTGGCTCCACAAATCCATTTAATATACTGCTCTTCAATAGAGGACATTTGGACACTAAACCGGTAAAAACAGATGCTACACTTATTTCATCTTGGTCGGAAGGCCGAGAAGCGACAGAAGATATTCTATTGCTAGTCACAGACTATGCGCCCTTCTGATGAGTGTTTCCTCAAGTGTGCGGTGTTGGTTATAAGGTACACAGAAGTAGAGGAGACTAGCTAAGTAGACAACGATAGAAAAAACTTGTGAAAAATGTAATTTAAAACACTGGTCTTACCGACAAAGCTGAATAACAAGCCTTCTCCACGGGAATCGATGATCTATTCATCCACTAAGAACTGATAAAATGTTCTACAAGGATGAACTGACTTCTGAGAGACACAGATTTTCTTAAATATGCGTATCTGTAATATTTTTGTGTGCAGGTTTGCTTATAAGCACATCATAGAGATGGAGCTCTATGGAACACCATGCCCTAAGGGTGAAATGACCCACAGTTGGTAAAACATTTAAAGTGACTATTCATTGCTATGTTTTCCAGAACATGGTATCTTAAAACTACCAAGAAGAAAGTATGATTTTTCATATTCTTTTTTGGCTGCTTTGGAATATGCCAGAAAAGAAAAAGATGGCACATTCCTGGTAGCTGTAGTGAGCACCGTCTACGAAGAGACTGATTGTATTTCCTTGCCATTGGTGACTCTGCTGTCCTTCAGCTGTCCAGGTCTACATCTGTTTACTTGGTTGGCTGAGAAATCTCAGTTCCACCAGTACCAAGAAGAAATGGCTTCAGCACGCAACACAAGACTGACTAAAGCTCAGCTCCGTCACGACTGAGAGGGAGAAGTGGTTCCCAAGGAACTCCTGGCAGAATCCAGGTTGGCAGCTAACCACCATTTTGCTGTAACCCCCTCTGACTCCATTTCTCCCAGTTTTCTGTGTTTCCTTCACTTTCAGTATGAACTACTTTCACCTGAATCAACGTCTTTGGGTCTGTTTTGAAAGGAACGTAAACAAAGACAGGAATACTTTGAATAGTCAAAAGTGCTCCTACAGCTCTGGCCTCTCTGGCTCTATTAGTCTAGAGGACTCTAGTCCTTTCTACCCAAACTTATTGAGAACTTATGTTTTCCTCTAAAGGCAGAGCTTCAGTTAGTGAATCTTGGTTCTTCCTAGAAAGGCAGATGTTCCTTGAGGGACACCTCATTCATTGATTTGTCCATTCTACCACAATACATTTCTAAAAATTATAGTATGTGTGATTTGATACCTATAAAAATATATGTAACATAAATAAATTATGAAATAAAATGAGTACCTATGATCCATCACTCAATGTATACGTTAAAATTAGAAATAGCATTGAATTTGTGTTTTCCCTATCCTGATGCTCTGCCTCTTAGAGGCAACCGTTGTCATTAGTTTTATGTTTATTGATGATATATTTTGACTATATATGTACATATTCTTTAAAATGTATTATTTTGTTTCACTTGTTTACCTGCACAGAAGTATTTTACTCTACTAGTCCCTTTATTTGTACTTAACCATTGCCTGTAGTATTTACTCATGTTGGTGATAGCTATGATGTACTCATTGTTATCTGTACAGCAGTTCATCGAGTGCAGAAAGTGTAAGTTACTCAGCCATTCACCGATCGATGGGTATTGGAGCTGCGTCAAGTCTTTCTGCTATTACAAAGAACACTATTATGATAAATATTCTTGTGTAGGTTAGTGCCTGGAGTAAGATTCCTAACAGTTCCTAAGAGGGTCCTTTCAATTTGTATACCCTCCGAGACTGGAAATCTTCCTGACTTATTCTCTGGAAGAATTTATATCATCATTGAAAAAAAAAACCTGATTCTTTAACATCTTGTAAAACTCACCTATGAAGCCAACAAAATAAGACAAAACAGCAAAACAAACAAACAAACAAAAACCCAACCAAACCGCCCTACTGGCTCTGTTTCCCACCTAGGTTGACAGCTGCCTATGTCTCCAGCTCTGCTACACCACACACCCCCCTTGCTTCCCGGAGAGTAGCGTCTTGCTGGTTTAGCCCTGGCAGCCAGCTCTGCACCACACAGCCTCGATTTAGTCCATACAGCCTTCCCTTCTTATCCTGTGGTACTACTTTCTGGCAGGTCTGTGTTAAAATGGGCGTTTACACAATATTTTCAGTCCTGGTAGCAGAGGGAATAAACTATCATCAGATTTTATGTTATATAATTCAAGGTCACAAAAGCACTACTAAATTAACTCTTTTTAAAGAAGACTGAAGGTACTAACTCCTCAAACTGGCACAACTGGCAGTAGGCAAGGATTAGAGAGAAACTCAGCCTGTTTTGCTATTGTTTCTCCACACTTCACAATGAAGGCCAGGGAAAGTCTCTGCGGGCCAGCCTGGTGCATCTTCTCTTATCAACATTTTTCTAATCATGTTAAATGTCACAGATTAATTCGTGTTCTCTAAGGTATAGTAGCAAAGTCATTTCCAAACCAATCACATTTACTGATGATATTCAATATGTACAATCATCCCAAACATTAATTTATAGCTCAGCATGGTCCTAAGAACTGGCTATTTCGAGTCCTAAATTATTTTTTTTAAAAAACAAAATAATCATTTGAATATATATTCTAGACCGGATATTTTTTGAATGGAAAATATTTTCAGACAAAAATTACATCTTGGGTTTTCTGCAGACCTAAAACCTGGCTTCTGACATTTTGAAAAGAATCATTTTTTAATCAAGTCTATGTATCTGTTTCTCTGTGTTATGGAGCCACATTCTCACCTCTCCTGCTAACTGCCAGTAATAGGGAAGTGTCCCTGCAATTGTGGCTACCCAAAATGAATCCGGGCCTACCCAAGGCTCCCTGGAGGGTGAAATCAGGCAGGGATACAAGTCTTAAAGACCAGATAGCCTTTTCACTACATTTCATAATATACTGCCAATCCTAAGGGCAATAAAGTTTAATATGGCATTAGAACACAAACCATTTATAAATGATGAAAAGTTAAGCTCTGATTATATTTACCTAATATTTTAGGATTCCAAAATTATCAAGTATGAAAAATAATGAGCTTGGAGCTTCTAATTCTGAAACATAATTTTATATAGAAATAATCATGGCTCTTCATTATTTGGTACAAAAGTGAGAATCTATTTTCAACTTATATTCTACAACTTTCATTCTACACTGACACAACAGCCCATGCCAGCATGAGGAAGAAAAAAAACCATACACTAGTAAGACAAAAAACGGCAGGGCATGTGAAGCACAGGATGTTTCTGGAGAACAAAACATATGACAGCATACTGTGAAAGTTTCAAGCAAGCTCCAAAGAAGCTATGAATTTCATTTCAATGGATTTGGATGTTAATGGGAGTTCCGCATTTCCGCATTTGAGCTTAGTTATGCTTTGTAACTCTGTTGTCAGTTTTGCATTTTTATAACTACCAGATTTTTATTTAAAAAAAAGGCAGAAGTCTGCCATATCCTATGTCTGAAAGTCTCTCTGCATTTGTTTGGATTTCATCTTTTTATAGCATCATTTTGGGAATTTATATAGAGCCATTTGCCCTTTGTAAAATTATGTGTATTTGGGAGACTTGTATATATGGTATTTGCTTGATATAAAAAGGCTATTCAATCTTCAATTGCCTTTTAAACACTCTAGTATATTCTGAAGGAGCCTGGACTTTAATGTTCTGCATTTCACATTTCTCAATGTTTTATGTTCAACTCAGTAACATTCTCTTTAACCTATTATCTATAAATAGGCAGGGTCATTTAACTGCATAATACATTTTCTCCCTCACAAAAACCTAGATTTTACTGAGGCTTATTTTTTTAGAATTTTCTAAATTTTCATGGTAAGCACTTATTTAATGATCAGAGTCAAAAAAAAAGGTCGAAGGCCTCTCATCTGTGTGTATGTATGTATGTGTGTCTGTGTGTGTCCGTGAGTGTGTGTGTGTGTGCACATGCACATGGGTGGGTGCCCCACCGACTGACACCAGGGTCTCACATACAAGCATCAACCATTACCACAGCCCTCTTTTATCCATATTTAATTAGTTGTTCACTATCCTCACTATACAGGAAACAGTGGATATCACCTGATCCATAAATTGCTCAGAATCCTCAGATCTCTTAGAGTTGCTGCCAAAAATTTTAGCACTAAGATTGAAATATTACCATTGTGACTAATTATCTATATTCTAAACTATGTATCTTAACATTATAATTCAATTATCAGCAACTTAGTCTTTGAATAACAATCATGTTACAAGGTACATCTTGAAACCAGGCTCTACAGTACTCTCTTGGAATATTACATTTTCCAATTTAATTTCATTTCTTCAGAAAATACATTCTCCACAACCATAAGATTGTTACTTGATATCTATAAGGAAATGTGCATCAACTTATTTGTACGTTAGATCAGGGGTCTCTAACCCTCCCTCGCCAAGAACTGACACCAGTATATGTGGTCTGGGAAGGACCAAGCCAAGAGGACAGATGAGCAGTGAGCAGGAGGTGGGCACTGAGAGAAGCTCCGCCTCCTGCCAGTGCGCTTGCTCCTATTAAGTTCTGACAGGAGGCAGATCTTCACTCCCCACTCCCTTCCTGCTGCCCCTTGTCATTCAAAGCTATCCTCCAATAACCTACTGCAGGAAAAACATCAGTCTCTGCCCTCATCATGTCCTTGAGAGAATGGTCCTCCACTGAACCAGGTTCTCCAGCATCACGGTGGTTGGTGGCCACTGTCAGGATTGCATGGAGTGGGTAATGTGCATGGGAGTTAAGCAGAGCCCAGAAATGAGCCTGAGAGACATGAGATTACACAAAGTTTCCCTATGCATGTGCACTGAAAGTATAAAGACTTGATTCACTAAAATCATGAAGGAAATTTCTCAAACCTGGAGAAAGAAATTAATTTTCAGGTACAAAGAGCTTATAAGACACTAAAAAACTAAACCAGCAATGAGACTCACCATGACATATCACAATCAAAACCTCAGAAATACAACATAAATAGAAAATACTAAAAGCAACAAGAGAAAAACAGGCATTATTCTACCAAGGCAGACCCATTCAAATTACTGCAGATTTTTCAATGCAAACTTTAAAGGCCAAGAGAGCCTGGAGCAAAATCTTTCAAGTTTTAAAAGACAGCAAGTATAAACCAGGTTGTTGTATCCAGCAAAAATATCCCTGAAAATTGAAGTGGAAGTAAAATTTTTCATGACCACAAATCCCTGAAGAAATCTGCGACCACTAGCCCAGCACGGCAGAAAATACTTGATGAAAAGAGAGGAAAATTATTTCATGTGACCATGGAGAGCCTGACAATGAAAACCTAGAGAATTTATAAAGTTAGTATATCTAAAATATTAAAATAAATAATTCATTAATAATTTTAACATAAAATTTGTAGTCCATCCAATATAAATCAAAATAGAATTGACAAAACATATTTACATAAACCATATGGCAATATGGAACACAAATTAGCACCCGCCTAGTTGTGTTTGTGTACATTAGACTGCTATATGTTTGTGCACTTTAAATATAACAGCACTGTAGTGTGAATGTATGTCCATTCCCTGACTCATGTTAAAATCTATATCAAAAGGTTGGTCTTATTAGAGCTGATCAGGCCGTAAGAACTCACCCTTATTAATAGTCATAGGAGTAGGTTCCTTATAAAAAACAAGGTTAGCCCCCTTGTATCTCTCTGGTCCTCTGCCATTCTGACATGGGATGATTGAGTTAAACAGTAGGCAACCTGACACTGGAGTTCCTAGCCTCCAAAACCATGAGGAAAAAAATAACTTACTTTCTTTATAAATCACCCATTGTCTGATATTCTGTAATAGCAGCACAGAACAGATTAAGATATATGGTTAATCAATTATGTTATAAATAGAAAAAACATAATAAAAATTACTGTCTCATGTACATACTAAATTATGCCTTGAAACTTAAACATTTGTTATAAAAAACACATTTACTATTTCCATTCTAACATAGTTTCAAGCAAAAATTCTTTAGCACTATCCATTTCATTTTATATATACCAAAGCTAACCTTCTGTTTTGTTCCACAGAATGAGAACACACTATGCAAATAAATTCAACTGTATGCTGACATTATGCTACTATAAGAAAACGGGAAGTATTCCTAATATATAGTGTAAGGTGAAGTGTGAAAACATCGATAAGCTACTAGGCAGTGTTATCTTGCCCCTTCCACTGGTGGGTTAAAGGCTTGTCTTCTCTGCATAACATTTCATAACTCATAGAAATCTAGCAATTTACTCAAACATAAGAAAACTTTTTTGGTTATAAATGTAAGGCAGTAAAGAATTGGAAATAAAATTAAACTTTTGAAATATTTTGACTACAGGCATAAATTTCATCATTTCTGTAACTTGTTGGCACATTTTTTAATTGACTCATAATGAAACTATTAATAAAGTATTGTGACATACACTGTGTAATGATCAAGTTAGTATATATAGTAAGTCTGTCATCTTAAATATATTCATTTCTTTGGAGTGAGACCATTCAAAATCTTCTAGTTATTCTGGAGAAAGTAATACAAGATTATTAACTACAGCTAACTTGCTGTGCAAAAGAATGCCAGAATTTACTCCTCGCACGTGACTCAAATTCTGTATCCACTGGCAAATCTCTCTCCAGTCCTTTCCCTCTGACTCACCCTCTCCCTAACCTCTGGTAATGGCTATTCTGCTCTGTCCACCCGTGAGATCAGCTTCTATGACTTTTTGATTAAGGTTTTGATAATATAAATACAATTAAAATTAATATAAGTATAAAAAGATTTTTCTCTTTAAGTGGACATCAAATTCTCTTACTGGGTCCTTTTGGGTCTTTCATAGAGTGCCCTTTCTTAAGAGCTGTACCAATCTCTTCCTGCAACATGGAAATATAAAAGGGTAAGAAGAACCAAAGATTTCCAAATCAGTAACGAAATAGCCCAGATCCAATCTTCCATCTTAAAAAACAAATGTCCCTATCACACTAAGGTTACTAACTGATTAAGGCTGAATTAACAGTGACATGTTGATCCTACTGTCCTTCTGGCTAGTGAGAACATAAATGCTGAAGGAGAATTAAGAGAAACTAAACAAAAATATCCTTATGAACATACTATTATAATAACTTAATAAAATTTTTATTGGGGACCAATTATGTTCAAGTTGCACAGATGAAAAATTGTAAAAAACCGCATTTAAGGATTTGAATAGTAATGGATACAATAAATATTAAAAATACTAAAGAAGTTTACGATACCTAAATACATGAACTGTGTGTTCATAAATAGTTAGGAGAGAAGATGCAGGTAACAAGGGATGATCACAGCAGAGTGGCGCATTCCATAAGACTTAAAAATGGGACTTCGAAGTAGAGAACATTACAGACATGAAGGCAGAAAAACAAAGCACATATTGAGGGAACAACACCCACTAAAATAGGTTAGTGATATTTAGTTTCTCTGCAAGGTAGAGGGATATTAGATTAATAAAAAAGATCACAATGGACAAGAAATGAGCCACTCAGAACGTCTAACATCAGTGGTAGTGAGCCTTGCACATACCAATATTACAACTCCAATCAAGGTATACTTTAGAAATATTCATCCACTGTTTATAAATATACATCTAGTTCCTGATGTATTCAGGAATCAATAAACGTGTTCGTTGTTATAGGCATAAGTTTCAGTAAAGCACATGATGGCACATGAAAACCATATGAAACTACACAAAATCATCTGAAAGGGACTAAAGTCTCATGAGCAAAGTGGTGAGAGAAATGGTAAGAAGACAGAGGTCACAGTGGCACATTAGAACATTTTATAAGAATGTTGATCCATACATGAAGGTGTCATTATATTACTCTCTCAAAAATCTGTGTATTTTCCAGAAGAAAGGCTAGAAAACTAAGCACTTTTTAAAACTGCTCTTAATCTTTGGTAACTCAGTGTCGGTATTAAGGAACGCAGTCGAGTATGCTGATTTATTACAACAATGCATTGACATGGACAAAAAGACAAGGCTGCAAGCTAAGCTACAAGGGTTCAGGAGCAGTTACCCATACTAACTCTGCAGATTACAATACGTCAATTCTGCTTTGAATTTTGTGATAAGGGATTCATACAATTCTACTCAAAAGACTACTCGGGGTCTTAACGTGTTAATTACCCTCTTCTGAAGTAAGTTTAATTTACTATTGATAGGCTACTGGCCACCAGCTGTTTCTATTTTCTCCTGTGGCATTAGATATAAAGCTAGAAAGATAGTTTATGCATTTATATTGGGTGTGGCAGATATAAGGACTGATTTTATTTTTTAGAAAAATCAGCATCGAAGCAGTCTGTACCCTGCATGTGCACACTGCATATATGCATGAGTCAGAGACTGTCAATAACAGTACATGCACTGTGAATAATGAACACAACCTTTTCTTACTAAATGCTAACCATAATTCTGATTCCTATGATTAAGCGACATTAAAGCTGAGAACACTGATGGTCAGAAGACACACTTACCACTTGTCCATTGTGTGGATTCTTATGGGCATATGGTGGCCCACGGATATGATTCCACATCTGGCCAGATGTCATAGCAAAGACAATACACTGAAATGACAGGGCATAAAGTTTCAGGACATACGGGGAAAATGCTAGAGTAATATATTCTTTAAAAAATAATATATGAAAAATACCTTATAAAGTGAGTTACCCGTGCTTTCGTTAATTGTTTGTTCATTTACTAACTATGAGATCTCGGGTAAGCTATTCCCCTTGCATTTCACACTTAACATTTATAAAAGAAGGACATCAATTCTGCAGAAGAGACACACTGACTAAAATGAGCAATATATTTAAAACATCCAGCATGGTGACAGATATTCTGATAGTATGTCTTAAGCTGAGGCAGTCAAAAGCACAGATAAAATTCCTGATGCTTTAGCGACAGGTGAAAGGACAAGATAACCATCTAAGTATTCTAAACTTTATTCCTATATTAGTTCGGATCACCAAAAACTTGTCGTCTTGAGTTACAGTGCTTATGTCCCCATACGTACTCAAACACTTTCAGGAAAGTGTATACATTGTAAACATAGAAGAGAGAGAAGAAAGAAATCATGAAAAGATAAGCTCAGGAATAACTCATGGAAATTTTTTAATTTTTAATTTTTTTATGAATTTTTTTACCAACGGGGAAAAATTATATTTGGAAAACAAATCTCAAAGATCCAAGGCAGTAACAGGGAGGGTGAAAGAATGTTTAGGAACCAGAAGTAACAAATCAATCACTATATCTATGTGTATTTTAAAAATGATACAGTATTTAAAATTTATAAAGCTGACCACATTTAGACTTAAGTGTGTTCTTCATATTGAAACAATAGCCAGCACCCTCCACGGTTGTGTAACTGTACTAATCCTTCACTTCAGAGGCCTGAATGTGATAGACCCTATCTCAACAGACATTAAAGGCAAGAATAAGTGCAAAATTTAAGGTTTACAACTAAGTTTAGCATTTTGTGCACCTACGTATCTTGTCAAGGTGACAAGGGCTTTCCCACTCTCCTTTTGTTCCTCCCCACCCTACCCCCGTGTCACTTTGTTCTTCATTTAAGTCCCATAAGAGATGTGATCTGGGTTTCTCATATCAGAGAGACCATTCGATGTTTCACCTTCTGCCTCTGACTCACTTCACTAAGCATGGTGTTCTCAAGTTTCTTCCATTTGCATTGTAAACCTTAAATTTTGCACTTACACATATTAATAAAATGGGGGAAAAAAAGGTAAGAATAACGAATGCATGATGGAGGGTCTAAACAATATAGGTCTGCCCAATTTTTGAAAGGAAAATGAGGATATAAAAAGGTGAATAGCAGAACGTGGCAGGTTATAGATAATATATAAACCCAGAGAATAGATCTGAATTCTGTTCTTAACAGGTTGGAAATCACAGGGTTTCAAAAGAAAATGGTAATAATGTCACAGGTTTAGAATTGTTATCTGGATCATCTTCCTACTTTCTTCAGAATCCCCAAAATTAACTTAGACATCTTTGAAGCCAGATTTCTCTCATCAGCTTTAGCTTAGATTGAGATGTTTTCTGAAAGTCAAGATTTTATATAATTATTTTCACTGAAACTTAAGATATACTACTAGGATGAACAGAGAGTGCTTTACCATGTAAAAACCATTACACAAAAACTTTAAAGTTATGTGAAAAAATAAATTCTACATTTAATTCACAGGATAATTTAAGTGACATGAGAAAGTATAAGTTGATCATGCCATGATTATAATAAACAGTATCCAACAGTACCTTTGAAAATTCTAGGAAATAATCTATTTTTTGAATATAGATATGAATGAGTGACCATTCTGTTTTTAATAAATATGTAATAACACTACATTTTGTTCTGTTTGGTGCATAAACCTTGTAGTATATAAATGAACAAGTGAAACTACTGTAATTTATTTCTGGCTTACTTCTACCTCTCTGCTAATTTTTTGCCTGCCTTTCACTGGTTTCATAAACAATTCCATTTTCAATTACAGTTGACACATACATAAAGTCAAGATTGCATTCTAGAATGATGGTACTACTCACTGTACAGAGAAAAGGCAGAGAATTCACTTTAACATACACGGAAGGTTACAATGCCTATTTCACAGTAGTTGCTAAGAAATGAGAAATGTAGACAGGGAAGACAAATATTTAGAAGCAGAGTCAATAGGCCCGAGTGAAGGAACCTTATGGCAGAAAATAAGTCAAAACTCTCAAAACTCCACAAAGGCCTCAATATGGAAAGAAATGGGATATTCATTTCAGAACTAAGATACTTCAAAAACAGCAGTAATCTTTTTCATGACAAAATACTTCTTACAACAGTTACAGTCAATACCTTAAAATATTGTTCACACTTTCAATTATTTAAAATTATGGCAGTTATTAAGCCCATAACAAGGTCCTGTGATTAAGTGCGTTAATAAGAAAACAATTATAAGTTCTACAAGTACTTAAGAGAAAATGCTTAGATTATCTTTCAAAATTAAACAATGCTACAATCTATATTGTGGTAACTTGTTAAAAACTTCATTTTAGTACCTGATTTATTTAAAATACCAGGAAATGGATTAGTAAAATAAAACCATGCTTCACAGAGAATAGTTTGCTGAGTTATTTCAGGAAATACAGATATAGTACTTAATAACTCACATAACTGTGGCTTTGCTCAGAAAAGACAAGACATTGAAAAATCCGAAAATGCAGAATAGTTCAGGTTTACTAACACCCTTTCTTAAAACAAGCATAAATGATTTTTTCCTTTTTTGGTTTTAATATGTGAAATGTCACCATTTCATTGCTTTCACTAACCTGGAAATTTTAATTTTTGTAGTGAATGTAACTACAGGTTAAATTTGAAATATGAAATAAGATATGATTCATAAAGGTATAGATAAGTGAATTTTCACAAAATAAACCCTTTATAGCAAGGCTTTAATTCAACAAATAGAATAAAATCTAAAAGTAGGCCCTTTTGTGTCTTTTCCTAATCATTACTAACATAACTCTCCCAACATAAGAGTGTATTTGAAAATGCCACCTTATAAAGTATGCATGCAAAAAAAACATAGCTCACAAGGTAGAACTGAGTTTACACTACAAATAGGAGTTCGTGTGTGTGTGTGTATATGTGTGTGGGTGTGTGTGGGTGTGTGTGTTTGTGTACACATGTGCATTTCAGCTATTTTGGTAGTTATGTAGTAATGTCATATTACAGTTTTCTTTTCCTTTTCTTAGTGTTTATTAGAGTTGAATATTTTTCATTCATCTAACAAGATTCAGACATTTTTATAAAATGTCCAGGGCATCTTTTAACTCCTTTTAATATCTGATTGTCTGCATTCTTGTTAATTTTGTCAAAATTTTCAATATTATGAATACAAATTCTTCATCAAATATATCTCAAGTAATCTTTAGCAAGCCTATGGCTTTCCTTTCTTTTCATTTTCTTAACCGTATCTTTTAGAAAGGAGAAGTTCTTAAAAATAGCTTACTCTACCAATTTTTTCTATTATATCTTCTTTATATCTTTATATCTACTTTTAAGAAATTCTTGCTTCGTGACATGCTTACCTTGCATTTTCTCTTTCTAGTCAAGTAAAAGTTTGTATTGTATCAGTATTATTTCTTAGTTTTTTTAAAAGAATTAGTTTCTTTAAGTTTTGAGCAAAGAATTCTATTACCTTAATCAACAATGGAGTAAGCAGACTCTCACTTTCTCATGTTAGTTTGGTTTATTGGTTTTAAAATGTTCAATTATTGTCAACTTTATTGGAGAAATATCATCATTTAATCCGATATTGTAAATGCTGAGTCCTGGCTACATTATGGATCTGACTGATCTCAGCCATGGAGGGTTTTCACAAAAGAGCCAGAGGATCTCAACTTGGAATCTTTAAGTCACAAGGCTAAAAAACACCCTACACCCCATCTCAAGAAGTTTTCCACTTAGAGATTTTTACCCACTCCCCATTTTCCTGTTTTTCCAAAGAATTAGACATGTGGGTGTTTAAAGTTTCACACAATATTAGGAACTATTCTTTTTGAGCACTGACTTCAAAAAAGAAATGCCAAAAAACAGTAACAGAAGCTACTCTGATTATTTGTGGCAGTTAATTCAAGGAACGTCTTCAAAGATGGTACTTGTCACACAGTACTTTGGTTTCTAGATTTGCACTGTCTTTCAAAGTCATAAAAAGTTTTATCTTAGAAAGCCAAGAGTTTGGACATATAATTATCTGAGCACATATACACTACAGATGCAAATACCTGAATAACATACCTGAATAACAGATCAAAGAACATGAAATGCTCAAATGTACAACTCATGTCCTGGCCTTTCAATCTTACACTATTTTTGTATCTCCACATGGTTCTTCAAAGTTCTGAGTACACAGTGGGCTTTCAAAATCCAGTTGATTATCCAACAAATGAAGAAACTTGAGTGGAGAAAATATAAATTCACTGAATTCAAAACTGTTATTCAAAAACTGGTCAAAATATAAGAAAGGTAACATTTCTAATGGGGGAAAAATGTACTAGTACTAGCTATGACCGACAGTAGTATAAATACTAGTGAAAATGAAAATCATGTTTTTAAGTTTCCCTAAACTTAACTGTATTTATTTATTTACTTTTCCCTTATTCATTAGGTAATTACTGTTTACTTTCTACATACCAAGTACAATTCCAAATACTAGGAATATGTACACAAACTATTATAAATCCTAATTTTATGATAAAAGAATGCTTACTTTATGTATTCTTATAATAGGCAAGCATTCGAAATTAGAACTAAATACAATGTAATATGGTATCTTTCTTACATGCAGAGGTTCTGAAAAACTTGTGGTAAATTGAGGCTACCATGGTCTATTTTCCTTTTTTATCAACTAAGAAACTACACTTTTAATTATTCTATATCTTGGGCCTTGTGGGGATTCAGCTTGGGAAATTTTATTTTTATTTTTTAAAAAAGAAGAAAGGAAAGAAAAGGAAACAGAAAAATAATTATAGCATGTTTTTAATATTTTGGGGTTTGTTTCATAGATGTCTACTATATAGCTGAAACTGATGTAAAAATCAAAAGTTTGCCTTCTGCTGCTCAGCATAATTTTAAGATATTCCAACTGATTAACCAACACTAAATGAACTGCTGGTTAAGATAAACACTTAAATACAGTTGGCCCTTCTCTTTGTGGAGATAAATCTTCCGATTCAAACAACTATAGTCCAAATTTAATTGCAGTGAGTGAACATGTACAGACTTTTTTCCTTGTCATTATTTCCTAACATAATGCTTAACAACTATTAACACAACATTTATACTACACTAGGTACCATAAGTAACCTAAGGATGATTCTAATTTACACAAGAAAATGTTGCTACGTTCCAATTTATATAAAGGATTTGGGTACCTGCAGATTTTGGTATCAGTGTTAGGTCCCAGAACCAACCCCCTATAGACACTTACACTCATAACCATACAGAAAAGACAGTATGCTAAGGATATTATATACAAATATTTCACTGTCCCTATCTTTAAAACATATTAAGTTTATTAAATCGTGACTAATACATAGCGGATGGAAATGACTTGAATAATAGGAGATAAGCATGTGAGGGAATTCATATACTACATACAAGTGAATTATGTGTAGCAATTAAAAAAAACAGTCACGTTACATTATGTAGAACTATCTTATTATGTCCATCTATATACTTATGACAAAAGTGGAAGAAATATTTCATGGTCCTTTTAGCTAGCATATTGGATTCTTAAGACTCTTGAATTCCATGGAAAGGCACTGTATACACTGAAGAGAATTTTTTCATAAATATCACTTATAATCATCAATGAGTAAGAGGTAGCAATGCACAGAATGCCATGAATCCATGCACCAGGATATTCATAGTGAGGGTAATAACTGTAACAGAAGAGGCAGGACATCCAGGCAACCACATTAAAACAAACAAACAAACAAACAAACAAGCTAAAAAAAAGAACTTAAGAGGTCTATCCAGAATTTGAGTAGTTTTAAAATACACCTGGAGTTATTGTGACCACCTTTTCCCTTTACTATGGGAAATTAATGTACTATGAAAAGCATCCTCTAAAATACTCTAAAAATAAAACCTCGTTTCCTCACAGTGTTGCCACACTCTCACACATACAGCATTTCCTACTTGCACATTTTCATGCTTATCTTCAGATAGCCAAGGACTCTTCCGGCTGAGAAAACAATACTGTTGAGGGACCTCCTCCAAAGTACTTTACTTAAAAAATATAAAAAATTAACAGCATTTATTTGATTCTAATATTTCTAGTGAACAATCTAATAAATCACAGTAGTATCTATCTGTCTCTATCACATGTTATACACGTTTTTTAAATAAAATTTGGAAGAGAAGAATTTTTTTCATTCTATTTGAAACCCACAACTATGTAAGGTTTGAATGGATTCAAGAAATATAATTATCCTGACAAATCACAATGTGTAGATGCCAAAGAACGTCTCATGTAAAAATCGTCAGCTTTTGAGTTTTTCATAAAGCTTAAGTAATTAAAATGATAAAATTTCTTTGAGGCAGAAGATTAGGCTATGTGAATCATCTACAGCAAGATCATCAGCATTAAAAACAGAAAACAGCTTCTACCTACTGTGATTTACTGAGATAATAAGTTTGTATTATTAGATTGTTTTTAAAGGATAGTTTATGTTTATTGTTTTTAATTGTGAATTCTTAGAATGTTTTATCTTTGAAATAAATGTAACTATTCAACACACTAATATTTTCTGGTTGAGAATGACATTTATATGTGAAAAGCTTTAGAATCCCACAAAAATTGGCATTGTAGGCTACATAACCTACTATTTTAACTCATTTTGATATTTCAAGTAAATATTTTTTAAATCTAAACTATATATCACATGCTCCTTGAAAGTCTATACTAATGCAGTATTTTTAATCAACTGTTCTACTGTAAGTATATCACAAAGCACGAAATGTGCTCATCCTCCACGCACATGGACATGGAAGGCAGAATGGAATGGAAACAGAACCAACCAATGACACAAATTCTTTTCCAAAAACAATCATTCGTTTCTACAAAGAATAGTCACCAAGGTTTTCTCCACTTAAAAATCATGACATTAGGGAGTTTAATAATAATAAATATCCCTTTGTCTTTTTAACTCAGAGACCAGGAAAGTCTAACAAATGTTTTAGTATTTGACTATCCTCTTTGCCAGGAAGCTGTAAGTGTTCTGCCTCTGTGCTATACTCTACAGCACTGTACGTAAGTATTCCCAGTACACACTTATCCTCATCCTATGCAGGAATCACATGCAACAGAACAAACACAATAATGAAATCGACAAAAACAGCATCCTTACAATACAGTGTAACGAAAGAAAGCTATGGGCTCGGTAAGTAATTCCTCTGAGAAGAACTTCTTCCTATGGTCACATGTAAAAAATCCAACACCTAATTGTACATGGTATTGTTCTTTACTAAGAATCATAGGTATAAGGGCTCTGTATCTCAGTGTTTTTCACATTATCATATAAGTAATATATATTATACATAACATATATATAATATACACTATTGAAGTGATATATTCTTAGAGTTCATCACCGTATCTCTGTGCACTTCAAGGTTTTCACAACATTTCATAAATCAGATGACAATATTTTACCAAAAATTCTTTAAAAAATGTATTCTAACATCCAAACAAAAATTAGATATTGGTTAGTTTAAACAGATAACTGTTTGATAATCTGAGGAAACAGGACAGCATTTTGGATATCCTCTTAAACTTTAAAGAATTCTTAAAAGATAGTTTAAGAGACAGTAAAGAAGCAAATCCAGTTTTTCACTTTACAAAGAATCAATTTTGGTGGTGGTGGTAATGGTTGTGGTTAAACCAGGCAGAAAAACGGTAAAGAATTATGTGCTTAACCTTCCTGCTTAAATGATTTAACTAGTTTTCACAGACTATAACAGAAGTTAAAGAAATGGCTGGAGCTGGGTCTGGTGTTTCAGTATCCTGTAATTCTACCACTCTGGGAGGTTCAGGAAGGTGGATTATAAGTTCGAGACCTACTTGAATTCTTTAACGACTCAGTTAAAACCTTGTTGTAAAATATAAAATAAAAAATGGTCTAGGTCGAGAGACATAACTAGGTACAAAGGTCCTGATTTGGATCTCCAAGAAAAAAAAAGCCACCATGAGCTTTAGCTTAAGCATATAAATTAATGATAAAACCAGGTGGAGATGCAGAAAAGTTTATCAAAGGCAGTTTTTATTCAATATTTTATAATCAATGTCAAGCTTTCAAGTATAATGTTTAAAAACATGTCTGTTCTTTGCAGTCTGTTATTGACTTCTAAAAGGCTGCCACTAGGGAGCAGGCATACTTGCCAAGAATTCCTTCTCAAGTATTTGTGAATGTTAGAACGTTGAACGTCTTCTGCTATGCCAAGTTAATTAGTTTTTCAAAGATTGAAAGTAAAAACAACAACAAAATCTGCACAATGTATCAGAGGATATAAAATTTGATCTGTTGAAGTATTTAACATTTGCACTTTATAAAAAAACATTCTTCTGTACATTTATTTGCAGTCCTAATGGTTTGCTACAGCCCCTGGGTAAAATATTCATAATTATGAGATATGTGCACAGATTAGAAGAAGCTATAACTTGAAGTCAAATGTGTAGAATCAAGTTCCAGTTCAATCGACCTTTGGCTACATGGGCCTCAGCTAGTTAACTTTAACCATACCTTTGTTTCTTTGATTGTAAAATGAGGGAAATATAAACTCCTCTAAACGGTTATTTTAAGACACAAACTTATTATCCAAAAGGAAGTTAAGTAGAAAGGCCTATTATTACTAAATTATAGCAAAACAGTGTTCCCCTTGAAGAGTATGAATTCAAAAGACAATACATCAGGTATTTTTTGTAGAGTGAAATATTGACAAGATGTGGCAAGATAGGAATATCTGATTATCAAAAAGGTTTTAACTTTCCACCAACACTTTGAAAATACTGATTTTTAACCAAGAAATGGGTAGCTATAATGGTTAAACGAATGAAAAATTTGGAATCTAGCTTGGAAAAAAGCCAAATCACTCAAGTTTTAAACAACAATGGCGATTAAGATCACCTACAGTGTCCAATTATTTTAATAAAATGCAATAAACTATTTTAGCACATTCATCAAAAGTGAAAACATAATATTTTACAACATTCTTTAATAAATTTTATCTTCATTAATCTTAAAATTTTAAGCTCAAATTTATATTTTCTTTACCTACTAGAAGGCCAATTTTTCTATTTGCATGTCTTATCACAAAAGACACAAGTGTGTTAAGATGACTACCTCCAGAGCTGCTTCTCCGTGTGTCCCACCACTTCAAGTTTAATTAATGACCCCTAACTTTTTCGCAAAAATAAAAAAGGTAGAATTCAGGACTATGATATGTTGAAAATAAACTGACAATTCGCTGGGAAGACATATTATATGTAATATTTACATTTCATTTCAAATTTCAATATTATACTCATAAATATTTCATACTTCTATTAGATTTACTTGTGAGTTCCTTATATTTTTCTAACTAAAGTAAAAAAGAATTTAACCTTTACTTATACATCTAAACTGTTTGGTATTTAAAACATCCCAAAGAATTGTGGATATTCACCATAATTTATAAAAACTTCTGAACTCAAATATCAGTTATAATATTAGTTCTCCACAGAGTGCTTCAAAATTTTCCATGCAGACAAGTATGACCAACAAATCGGATCATAGGTAAACAATAACATGGCTCTTCTTTTACAATTTTTATTTCCAACATTTCTTTTTCTGCTCTTATATCATGACTAACTCTACCAGTAAACTAAAGAAGGAAATTACAGGCATAATTCTAAACTTTTACTAAGATATATGCCAGAAATCTTACTATGCATTCTATAACCAGCTGAGCATGCTCACTAGAATTTACTTTGTCCACCTCTTAAAATTATGAATAATCAGTTTTAATTAATTTCTAAAGCACTTAATCATATCTGCAATCACGTATCTCCTTTAAATAAAATAACAACCTGTGATTTTATACTTTCCCTAACACTGAACCATTTCAGAAACCTGACTTTTGCTATTTTATGCACTACTGAATTTGGCTAACAGCAAATTTAGTTTTTGTTGTTTCTCTATTTTTAAGTAAGATTTGTCATGTGCCAGCCTGCCTGCTCCTGTGCTTTGATCATTTAAAGTATCATATTTAATCTTACGGACCTTCTTGATACATAAAACTATTTTGTTATCCATAGACCATTCATTGATAGATGAATAAATTTTTATAATTTCCTTAAACTTTGAAGCAACATTTCTGTAACATTTTATTTGGAATTAAATACCATTCTCCTTAATATATTTGTTATGTAGCATAAATATGCAGATATGGCTAAATTTTTATTTAAATTGTTCTTATTGCTTGTATCTAAATAAGGCCCATTTTTTTTTCCTGAACCAATTTTAGAGGCTACATTGGATGGAAGTAGATTTCAAATCTCTGTAGTCCACTTTTATTGTTAAGGACACCGGTTGTTTCCTTAAAATATGACACTTTTGTATAGCCATGCTCCTTTGTCTCTCAAAATCTGAGTTGAAGCAGGATTCTACCACTAAATCTTCTCTCCTTGATTTCTTTATGAGCCAGTGCCACAAAAAACACAATCAATACTTCCTTACACGACTTATTTCGATGGGTCTATCTTGTACATTCGGAGTTCCTCCACCTTTGAGTTCCTCCATATTATCTGAAATATCATTTGCAACCTTCCATAAGAAAGGTTCCGATCACAGCTGCTCCTTCTCAGAGCAGCATCCTTATTTTCTGAGATCATGTTTTTCCTGCCATATTTTGAGACCTTCTACTGCAGCAGTCCATCTAGACTCTGGGGCGCTCATGAAAAAGGACCGATGCAAAGGGTGCTAACTTACACTAGCTCTACTGGTTTCTTCTGTTGGCAAAATTTACAGGTAATCTGAAGGATGTCTTGCTTATGTGTGTATGTGTGCGTGTGTGTGGGGGGGGGGTGGAGCTTTTTGTTTTATATTTTTTTTCCTATCTTCAAGCTGAAAGTGAACTGTTAGAGGCTTGCTCTTATTTTATGTTGTATGCTTCCAAATTCCCAGGTATTTAGAAGTCCACTGTTAGTTTCTACGATAATTTTATTTTTAATTATATACTGTTGACATTCAAATAAACTGCATTAGAGATAGAAAACATAACAACATATTATATTGATTTTTCAAAGGTGTGAATCTCTCTTCATGATGAATTTCATGACCAAATTCTGTATTTATAGCATAAGTTGTTCCATGTGTGCTTGAAACAATGTCCAACTTCACCTGGCTAGTGGATTTTAAATCATGTGCTTATTTTATTAACACTGGCAAACCTATAAAACATAATATGTTGATATTCGTTTCCTAATTTCTTCTACCTGTCAGCTACTGCTTGCTGAGAGAGGTACATTACAATCTATCAGGGTCATTATTTTATCTTTTATTTACTATCTGTAAAGCTTTTCCATTTTCACTTACAGTCTTTAAGCAATTTTCTTAGATGCATGATTTTAAATTAACCATAGTAGTATCTTTTTGTGATGTTTTTTTCACTGTTTTTTCCCTTCAAGTTTTGCTGACGTGTAACTGAGAACAATGCAGATGTATAAATTATACCACACCATATTTTATAAATGTGTATAGTGTAAAGTGATTATGATCAAGCTACTTAATATACCAATTGTCTAACAATGTTACCTTACTCTGTATGCAGTAAGATCATCTAAAATCTACTTCCGTTGCAAAATTTCAAGCATACAGTATATTAAGTCACAAGACAACGGCACGGATTAAATATCAAGATCAGCCCTGCGTTACTGGCACTTTGCACCTTTGACCACAGCTGAGTTCTTCCACCTCTCAGTATCTGCCAATTGTCATTCTACTGTTCATTTATGTGAATCCCACTTTTATTTCACGTATTGGGATCACACAGTTTTGTCTTTGTGCACCTTAGTTATTTATGCATTGCTATGACAAAGTAGCCCACCCCTCCACACCACGCGCACACACACACACAGACACACACAGACACACACGCACACACACACAGATTGAGTGCCCCTCCCCTACTTCCTGGCCCAAAAGTCAATAAAAGACACCTAAAAATCTCTGCCCTGGATACCTCCAATTACAAGTTGAGACGTTTCCAGGCCAAACCCCAAACACCCTTCCAGCTAGGCCCTACCTCACAACTACACACAATTCCAAATACATGAGGCTTTTGGGGGACACTAAAGATCCTAACCACAGCCGTGTCTACCTTAGATCACTAAGCATGGTGCTGTCCGGGTTTGTTAATGTTTCTGTAAGCAAGAGGATTCCATTCTCTTACAAGGACGACAGGTGCAGTGTCCGGGTGTGCAGGTATACCCTCCAGTTTCTGTATCACTTGCCCACTGAGACACCTGCTTCCTTCTGTTGACTATTATGAATAACGCTGCAGCAAACATGAAACTGCAGATGTCTCTGACATACCGACTGCATGTGCATTAGACATTTACCCAATATGAGACCGCTTGAGCAGTTGGTAATCTTACTTTTAGTTTTTGGAGAAATTCACACCACACAAGTCCGTCATCACTAACAACAGAGTATAAGAGTTCCTTTTCTCTACATGTATTTATCACATGTTTTGTGCTTTTGATAAAAGCGGTTGTAACACAATGAGGATCTATCTCAGTGTGATCTGAATGGCACCTGAGGATTAGTGTTTGCTGAGTACCTTTTCCTATACTCATTAGCCATTTTGTATGACTTTCAAAACAGGGCTACTCAAGTGCTTTGCCTATTTCTGAAGCAGAGTTACCAGGTTTCGTGCTACTGAGCTAAGTGACCTTACATATTTTAGGTATTAAGCCTTTATCCGTGCAATTTGCAAGTATCTCCTCCCACTGCACAGGCTCTCATCACTTTTGTTTCCTTTGTTGTACGGAAGATTTTCAGTTTAGTGCAGTCTTGTCTGCTTTTGCTTATACTGCCTTTCCTTTTGCATCCGGATCTTAGTTACCTTTTCACTGCAGAGACACAATACTTGACACCACGATTTAAGAGAGAAAAGGTTTATTTCGGCTCCAGTTTGGAGGTCTCAGTCCATTCACGGTTATCTGTCAGGCAGCAGAAAAGATCAGAGGCGGAGAGAAGCGGGGGTGAGAGTCCATCACTCCAGGCTGCCCCTCAGTGACCCCTCCCACCCCCGGGAGCTCGGGCCTCCTACACAGGCCCCGACTCTTAACAGCAACGGAGAAAAACGTGCACTAACGTCCATGATTGAATCTCCTTGCAAACATAAGGCTTTGGGGGGCATTCCAAATCTAAACCATAGCAGTATCCAAATATCACTGGCCATGTCAAGAAGCTTTTCCTGAATGTTTTCTTCTAGTAATTTCACATTTTTATTTATGTGAAATTCTTCAGTTCATTCTAATTGATTTTTACATAAAGTGAGAAAAGGTCCGTTAATGTGTTAATGCTGACATTTATGGACTGCATACGTGAAACTATATGCAATCAATAAACACATTCCTTGTATCCAGGAATAAATCCAACTTGATCATGGTGTGTGCTCCTTTTCATGTATCATTGCATCTGATTTGATAATAATTAGTACAGATTTTTGTCTCTTTTTTCAAAGAGATTCTGGCCTGCAAATTTCTTCTCAGAGTCTTTGGCCTGAATTTGGTTCAAAATAATAATAATGTTGTAAAATGACTTTGGACCTCTCCAGGTTTTGAGAAATTTTAAAAATATTGGTGTCAATTCTTCTTTAAATGTTTGGTAACAATTGGGTCTTGAGCTTTCCATTCTTCAGAAGTTTCTAATTAATGATACAATCTTCTTGTTACTCATGTGTTTAGCTCTTCTACTTCTTCCTAACTCTGTGTTTGCAGTTTGTAGATTTCTAGGAATTTAATCATTTCATCTAGTCATCAAGTTTGTTGGCATATAATTGCTTGCAGTAGTCTCTTACATTCCTTGCATTACCATGGCATAAACTGTAATGTCTTCCCTTTCATTTCTTATCTCGAGTCTTGTCTTTTTCTTGGTAGACTACTAAAACTTTGTCAATTTTATCTTTCTCAAATATTGATGCTTTGTTCCACTGGCTATACTATCATTTTTTAAAAAATAATCTCTGTTCCAAATAGCTTGATGTAATCTTTGTGTCCTGACGTTTCGAATTTTGGGCAAAGTTTTGTCTTCCATTCCCAGTCCCTTCAGGAATAAATAGTGGTTATATATTTTGGATCCTTTTGGTTACAAGAGTTTTTATTGCTATAAGCTTTGCTTTTGTAATGTTAAATATTTATTACTATATGCTTCCCACTTGAAGGGCTTTTGTTGAACCTCGTATGTTTTCCTATGCTATATTTAGACTTCTTTAATATTTGTTTTTAACTTTTTTCTTTCAACTATTTACTATTCAGAAGTGTGTCAATTTCCACATATTTGTTAACTTTCTAATTTCCCCGTTGTTCACTACTAGTTTCACATTGTATAGTAAGAAAAAGATGCCCGGTTCAGCTTCAATGTTATTAAATATGTTAAGACTTGTTTTGTGTCTATGACAAAAACATAGATTTTACAGTCTAGCCTAAAGAACATTTTATATTTACTTGGTGTGTTCTGCTGTGGCTGCAATGACATTTCTATGTATGTCTATTAGTCTAAGTGCTGGCTGAAGTCAGCTATTTCTTTATTAGCTTTCTGTCTGGATGACTTATCCACTGTTGAAAGTAGGGTACTAATATCACCTTTTTCTTATTATCTCTTCTTCCTTCAATTTTGCTAATATTTGTTTTATATATTTAAGAACTCCAATGTTGGATGCACACACATTCATACACTATTTATCTTGATGAATTAACCCCTTTGCTGTAATGTAATGACCTTTGTCTTATTTAGACTTAAGCTCCATTTTGTACTGATAGAAGTACAGCCATTCCCACTGTCTTTTACTTGTTACTTACATGAAATATCACTTTCCATATTTTCCCTTCTAGCTTATGCATGTTCTTTTAAGTCAAAGTGGTAGACTCTTCTTTTAATTACTATATTATAATGTCATCTCAACTTTTTAAATTCTATTTGCCACGGCTCCATTAACTCTCTTGGTTAATACCTGTCTCCAGGGCACAGTCTTGTAAGTTCATCTTTCAAGCCTGATTATAGGCAACTGAAAGGTAATATGGGGGGTGGAGTGAGACGGGCTGCCTTTCCCATACCAGCCTTGTTGTGTAGCCAGTGTATGGCAGTGGGTAGTAGACAGACTCAAACTCCCCCACCCTACCCTGGGCCAACCATGCTTATATGCCTATCTACATTCTTAAGCCATTCAAAAGCCTTACAAAAGGTACATACGAGGTTCCTCTATTAAGAGTTTATCAAGAAACTTTAACTGAGGTGCAGTGTTCAGTCTGAGTTTAAGACTTTTCCAGTGTTAGCTGTTACCTAATCTCCTCTATAGGGTTTATATTAAAGGCAGCTATTATTTGGGGGACTCATCTGTGGTGAGATGAGTCTCTGTCTGCAGTAAGTATCCCCTGACCTTTGTCCAATGCCATTATTTAGGGAAAAATAAAACACCATGGAGCTGGTGTCTTCCCTTTTTTGATCCCTTGCTCACATGACTCAGTGATTAAACACTAATGGTTATTTTCCATTCTGCTACTTGTCTTCTGTAATTACCTCAGTGCCCAAAAGTTCAAGAAATGGCAGGCCCAGTGACTAGGCTGAGCTACTGGACAAGCATGGCAGTGCTTTTGGATTTCTCTTAGAGCCTGAGGACTCATAAGCACCACAATGAACTGGCGGGGAGGTGGATGCCACGGAGCACTTCACCAGCAGTGATGGCTTCAGGAAGTGCCTGCAGAATTTTTACAGTAAATTTTAGGTTCTGAGAGGGACCACTGGTCCTTGCTTCTGATTATCAGCCAAGATTGCCTACTGGATAATACAAGAATCCAGAAAAGAAACTTTAAAATTTCTAGAAAGCAATTTATTTCATAACCACTACTTAAAGTGCTCTGACAAAGGGACCAAAAACATTTGAAGTCTGTGATAACTAAGTTATTCTCTGTAACTATAAACCCTTAAGAATCCTTGGTCATAAATAAATGCCTGTAGCTTCAATGGTGGGAAAATGTAGAGCCAATCAAAAATGTGTTTGTGCAAAAGCCTTAAAATCTGGTCGTTCCCTTTCAAGATGAAGAAGGTAATCTTGTCAAACTCAGCGAGTAATAAGAGATGGCATGTATCGCCATGGGCCTCTCCTTCAGAGTGCCACGAAAGGAGTCGCCACCAAAATAACATAGCGCAAGCAGCAACACCTCCATGCTACAGGCCCTTACGTACTCAGATGGGCTACACAAGCCTGTGGCAGCAACTCAAGAAGATCTCAGTGCTTTGTGCTTCAAATATTAACCAGCAGAAAAAGGTGCACAGGAGTGGCTCTGGTGCCGAGCAGCACTGGGCCTGGGCAAAGTACCTCTGGTCATGGGCTGTAGCCTCCCACATGCCACACCCTTGCTCCCACAGTAGACCCGCTATGCCAGGAAGTGGACACTTCTGTGTCTCCCCCACACTTTAATTCCGAATTCCAGCCAGTGAACAAACTGCCGGGTGTGGTGTTCCTGCCGGCTCTCCCTATCTAGACTTGAAAATTCATGGCCACGCAGTAGGCCAACTCTCATCTGACTCCAATTCTGCATCAGAATTTCCTGGGGTTGACGCACAAAGGAAATAGAGATAAAGGAGAAATTAAGAACAAATGAAGAAATCCTGAAGGCTCACCTGCACTACTTTCTTAACTTTATGTATTTTCTTTTCTGGTTTTTGGGTTAGAACTAGACTATGCCTTACTTCTCTGTTCACATAGCTATTCCCTTCCAAGTTTTAACTGCAGTGCAAACAAAGGAAATCAAAATAGTAAATAAAAAAAGTACTAACTACTAACTAGATATAATTTAAAATGCTGGTGTTCTTTGCCGACTTGATGTTTGTGCTGACATTTACTTTTTAGTAATACTAAAGAGATGAGTTGCACATTTTCTCCAGTTTTTATGTTTGTATCACTAGTAAAGTTGGCATGTGTTTGTTCCATCTTAACCAGAGCTGATGATCTAGTTTTAAGTTTTTGATTTTATTATTTCTGAGTATTAATAATTTACATGCTGTAAATATGTATCCCTTATAGCACGCGTCTCAGTATTTTCTCTTGGTCTGTAATTTTTGGGATGTCTTTCACTTTCTAAATAATATTTTTTGAAGAGAAGAATTTTTCAACTTTACGAGGCCTAATTTATCTTTTATCCCCCCTTTCCAAGTTCATTCTTTGTGTGTCACAAGATTTCCTTTGGTCTTCCAGAAGAGACTCCCAGGTGCTACACTGTTGCCCCCACGGAAGATCTATGGAACTATGAACTGTAATATTTATACACAATATTGCATACACTTCTTGCTTCACTGTTTGCACATTCCAGCATCATCTGCTGAAGACTATATTCTTTTCCTTGGATTGCCACTTAATTCAAAAGTGAATTTAACACATATATGTACACATTATTTCTGGACTATATTCTATTTCAAGAATCTATGTGTTTATCCTTAGGTTAATTCTACACTATCTCAATTACCACAGTATTACATTAAGTCTGAAAATCAGGAAATTTAAATCCTTCATCTTTTGTCCTTCTTCAATTCAGCTATTCCATGTCTTTTGCTTTGTTATATTAACTTTAGAAATAGCGGATTTCTTACAGAAAGCTTACCAGGATTTATTTGCCATTGCTTTAATTCCATAGATAAGTGTGAAGGATATGTGACATAAAAATATTAAATCTGTTATATTTTTAAAAATCAAATTTAGGTCTTTCCTAGGTATGTGTTTTCTACTTTTTTTTTTTTTTTTTTTTGGTTTTAATACCTGCGACTTCAAAGTGTTTCTCTGATGACAGCACGCATTCTGCTACTGCATCTTGTCCAGACTGACAACTTCTGCCACTTGATTAGAAGTCAGTTTACATTCAGAACATACATCAGGACTTCCTTAGGTCTGTCATTTTTATTTTTACTGTTTCAATCCCTTTTTTCTACATCCAAATTTTCTGAATTAACTATACTTTTATCATTCCATTTTAACCCTTCCATTGTATCCAGCTATATTTTTGCTTGTTTTTATCTGTTCTCTGGCAATTTCAATATGCATGTTTAGCTAATTAATTAATACTGAATGACTTAAGGTAAAACAGAAAAACTGCCAACTCAGGGATCAATTTATCCTACTATGTGTCCTTGCCATACACACACATCGACCCACCAGTTTACTACTGCAATATTACAATTCTTGCCTTACTGCTTTATCTTGCAAAATAATTAAGTAAAATAACATTAATCTCATACACATTAGGACACCTTTCACACTTTCTAGGAACACTGTAGGTCTATTCGTATAATATAAAATTTGTGCTACTATGTATATCTATTTCACACTAATATTTTAATTGATCTGACAGTTAAGAGACACATATATTTTAGTCATGCAATGTTTGTATTTCTTTTCATTAGCTAATTATTTTAAAGAAATTTAACAACATCATAAACATAAGGAGGTAGTTACATTTATAGCAACTTACACAGAGTTAATGTTCACCTAGATTCATCTAAGACCACCTTAATCAGTATTCTACCTGTCAAACTTAGCTTTTTCATTCAAGTGCTGTTGGCTACCAAAATGACCACTGTAACACATATATTTAATCGTGTCATTTGTCTCTACATTATTTCTGTGGCTTCTGTGTATAAAAGCCTATACTTCTTGGGGTTGCAGATAAGAGTTGCTTTCTATTCTCTGTAGCTAGCATTGCCCGCTACTCCTGCTTGCTTTGCCATCATTTCTATAGCTATGTGGAACTACAGTTCTCTGCTGCTGGTCTTAAGGATTTCATAACTTCATTACTCTTCAAAATATAGCCTTGTCACATTCTGGGATGACTGTCATGATTCTTTCATCCTCAGGTCTGTTTACTCTGTATTCCTATAATTCTCCCTGCTTGACTCTATCGTAGTATGCTCTGCATTTATCTGTTGACTCGTCTGTATTCCTGCTATGAATTCATCAGAGACAGGGTCTGTGTCTTATCTTTATATTCCTTGTACCTAACACATACCAGGTACATAGAAGAGCTAAAAGCAACAGATTTAAAAAAAAAAACAGCAAATGAGTACATTTCAAAATCGCTTGTTTGAAAATTACTACAAATTATTAATTTTTCCTTCTTTCTAAATATATTCAATATGCATTTATGTAACATTTTCTAAATAAAGATCTGAGGGATATTAAATTTTAACAGTGAAAAGACAGAATTAAGATGGTATAGTGTAAACTGACAATTTACAGACTGGCTGGCTAATTATACAGTACTATCCCAGTAATAATAAGTCAATTCTTCTCATTCAAACTTGAATTTCATCAAAATAATCATCTTATCTTACTCATAAGACACATGATTATGGAAGCAAATAGGGAAAAAGACAATGTGGGAACATACCAGAGACACCATGGCCCAGCCGGTCTTGTTATAGATGAATTCCAAGTTGTTCCTTCTTAAGTAGAGCAAACCACCAACAAGCGACACTAACAAGGCCAAAGCAATGGTGCCGGAGTAGTTGGGTGGTCTGAAAACTCGAATCTGTAAAAACGCAATGAAAATTTAAAAAGGAAAAATACTAAAATTTCTCCTGATCATATTTTTATTGGCTTTTTTCAACATTCCATGCAACAAATTCAGACATACGGTACCCTGCTTGTTACATCTCCCACGAATGCTATTTCTAGTCTCTTTATGAGTCAAAATCTTATGCTTGAAACACTGTGGCTTTGGGGGCTGGAGGCGTGGTTCAGCAGTCAAAGTATTTGCCAAAAAGCACTAAGTCAAGCGCTAAGTACCCGAATTTGATTCTCCAGCACCACAATAGCCAGACGTGATGGCACATGCCTGTAATCCCAGTAGTTAGGAGGCTGAGACAGGAGGATTGCCATGAGTCCAAGGCCAGCCTGGGCTCCATATTGATTTCAGGACCAGCCAGGGCTGCAAAGTGAGGCCCTGTCTCAAAAAACAAAAAAACAAACAAACAAAAAAAATCCAACAGCAACCACAATAAAACAATGGCTTAAGCTTTCCTTACCTCCGTCATCCACTTTTCCTGCCAACTTGAAGCCTTAAGTGACTCTTGTTCTACTCTCTGTTCCTATGTGTATCTCTATGCCTAGACTTTCATATGATGCACGGTCTCTCATCGCCAGGCTCGAACCCTTAGTGTGCTTCCATCCTTACCATGTTACCCACGTTGGGCACACTGACAGGATGTAACTTGTTTATATGGCTGGATAATATTCCCTCTATGGCTATACTGCATTTCATTTCTCCACCATTTGACAGGCATTTGAGTTATTTCACCTTTTTATAGCCATTAAGAATAATGTAGCTGCTCTAAACAGTTTTGCGTAGATTTTGATAGAGACTTATGTTTTTGTTTCTCTTGTGTTTAAACCAAGAAGTAGAATAATGGGTCACATGGAAACTTCTATACTTAATAGCTTGAGTAACTATCAATCCTCCTAGCATCATACGAGTGCTCCAATTTTCTACTTCCTTGCCAATGCGTATTACCTGAGTTACTGGCTCTTCCGCCCCACTGGTGTTCAGTGGTATCTCGCTACCCTTCTGTTATCCTGAGGACTGGCAATACTGAATGTCTTTCTATATTCTTTCATTTGTGTATTTTTCTCAGAGAAATATTCATTCTACTTATTTTCCTATTTTTTACCTTTGAGGCTAAGAGCCTTATATTTAACTAGATATTTAACTAGATAGTATTATCATAAAATTATTTGCATATATTTTCGTTCAATATGTGGGCTATTTTGGGGAGCAACTAGGCTACTGTATAGAAACTTATACAATTATGCGAATCTATGATTTTGATAGTACTTGCAGATTTTGGTTCTAAACATATGTTCCATTAAAAGAAAATAGGGTTCTTTGAGAGATGACTCGTTGAGTGTCTGGCAGGCCTTACGGTCCACTGTAGTACTCCTAGCACTCTGGCAGGCTAAGGCAGGAAGACCCCAAGTTTGAGCCCAGCCTAGTGAGAACCTATCTAGAAACCAACAAAGCGCTCAATGCAATCCCTAGTACCACGAACAAAACAAAAGGACCTACCTCGTATAAAATCTACAACAACTTCAGTACCAAATTAAGTACAGCAATGGCTTGCATTATTTTAGAAATTGGTTAGTTAGGTGCAGTAGAAGCTCAGGACAAATTAACACTGATTATACTCACAGTTCCTAGAAACAAGAGGCTCTATACAGCACAGCCAGCCGCATGAAAAAGACACCAGAGTGATCAACAGGCAGAAAACAGGAGACAGATAAAGGTTTAGACTGCTTCCTTTACTGGAATTTCTTTGGGAAAGACAGAGCAAGGCAGGGTGGGGTGTAGGACTGAGGAGTTTGGATCATTTGTGTGGGCTCTGGCCTTTAGGCATGTTTTCCAATTGCTTAGTACCTGGCCCTTGAATGATTTAAGAAGAATATTGTTTCTTACACAGAATGAAAATATTCCTAGAAATTGACTTGTTTACATAACAAAAACATGATCCTTGCTGGGGTTCTATGTAAACACTGGCTATTTAGAGGAGAAATAGTCTCTCAAGTGGCCAGAAAGTTGTTTTTAAGTTGTCAATACATCCTGTCAGAATATTTAAAAAATAATATTAAGTGCCATTAATAAATCTATACCATTGATATAATAAATAAAGGATTAAAAGACATACAAATAGAAAGATACAGACAGATAAAAGCAGTGGAACTCTTGCTTACAAGAGAATGTTGAAGGCCAACTAGAACTATGAGGAGAAAGCTGAAATTGAAATCACCCTTCTGTAACAATCATATTGCAACTGAATCAGCCGAGAACCATTAATGGCTCCAAAATCCAAGAGAAATCCTTTAATTGATAAACAAGATATTTACATGACCTTAGGTGTTTATACACAGACCACTGATAACTCATAAAAGAAATTAAAATTGTTTCATAAATGAAAACATTGGAAGGATTTTGTTCAGATGTGCAAAATGATCAAAAACAACAAGGGACAGATAAACACCTTGAGCTACACATGTGAAGAAAATAAATCAAGATTTATGTAATGTTGTAGTTGAGAATTCATAAGCAGAATCCAATCGCCGGTACTCAAGAGGCAGATCAAATGTCAATCAGTCTATTAAAGATGTGAGATAGGACTGGACTCGTCAATATGTCAAGGTCTTTAAGGGCAACAGGCTATAGAAGTGTTCTAGGTTACGCTTCTAGATAGGCAAAACCAGCATTGTTAAAATGGTCATACTATTAAAACTGATGCAGATCCAATGCAATTCCAATCAAAATACCAACAGCATTTTTTAACGAAAGCTGAAAAAACAGTCCTTAGACTTCTATGAAACCAGAAGAGATTCGGAATATTCAAAACAATCCTAAGCAATAAGACAAAAACAGAAGGCATCACAAACCTGGAAATCAAGTTATGCTACAAAGCAACAGCGATAAAAACAGAACATAACAAAACAAAACATAAGCCAGGTGGAGCAATGGAACAGAACTAAGGATACAGAGACCAACCCAGGCATAGTCAGCCAACTGATCTTTGAAAAAAAAAAAAAAAAAAAAAAAAAGGTCAAAACATACACTGGAAAAAAAAAGATAAGACTCTTTATCAAATAGTGCTGGGAAAACTGGTTATTCACATGCAGGAGCTGAATGTCAACCCACATTTTTATCTTGTAATAAAATCAAACCAAAATGGACCAGGCTCCTGGATATTAAAACTCTAAATCTTCTGGAAGACAAATTAGGCCAAACCTTTTAAGACACAGACATATGCAAAAACTCTCTCAACAGAACACATAATGCACAAGAGATTTCACTAAGTATTAACAAATAACATTCTATCAAATTAAAGTGTCTGCACAGCAAACAACGGAGTGAAGAGAAAAGCAAAAAATGGAAAAAAAATTTGCCAACCTAGTTGTGTCAAAGAACTAAAAATATTAGACTCCCCAAAATAAAAGACCCAATAAAAAATGGGCAACTGTAATGGATAGAATATTCTCAAAAGAAAAGATACAAATGGCAAATAAGTACATGAAAAAAATACTCAGCATCTTTAGCCATTAGAGTAACAAACAAAAACAAGAAAGAGATTCCATCTTACTCTAACAAAAATGGCTTTATAAAAACACCACCAAATGCTGGTAAGGTTGTGATGAAAAAAGAAACTTTCTACACTGTTTGTGAAACTATATAATAATTTTGAAAACTATTTTTGAGATTCCTCAAAAAACAGAAAACACTAATTGTATTTGATCCAACCACATCTTTGCTGGGTATCTTTTCCACAGAGTTAAAGGCACCATAGTACAGCGATACTTGCATATGTGTGTTTATAGCAACACAACTCATAATAGCTATGTCATGGAAGCAGCTAACATGTCTGTCAAATAATGAATGACTGAAGAATGTGTGGTATGTATATAAGTATGTGTGTATATATATATATATGCAATGAAGTACTAATACGCTATAAGGAAGAAAAAATTAGAGACACTGGTATGAAGATGAATGTAATTTGAGGTCACTGAGCTTTATTAAATGAATCAAACACGAAAGGTTAAATATTGCATGGTCTCTTTGGTTTAACAAAATCAAAGCATAAATATCTATAAGAGCAAAGTAAGAGTAATGATAGGAGGCAGATTGTGTGGAGAGAGGAAAGGGCTATGCAGAACAGAAGAAAAGAGAAAGTAGAAAGTGGAAACGAAAGTAAATCTGATTAAGAATGTAATATGTGGGCTAGGGGTTAGCTCAGGAATTAGAGTGCTTGCCTAGGAAGTGGAAGGTCTTGAGTTTGATCCTCCAGCACCACATAATAGCCGGACATGGTAATGCATGCCTAGTAACCCAGCACTTGGGAGGCTGAGCAAGGAGAACTGCCATGAGTTCTAGGCCAAATGGGCTACACAGTGAACTCAGGACTTGCCTTGACTGCAGAGCAAGACTCTGTCTCAAAAAAAAAAAAAAAAAAAAAAAAAAACATGTTTATGCACAAATCCCCTAAATTCAATATAATTATTATGTATTAAAATATATACAAATAAATAGAAATATTCCAAGTTAAAAGAGACTTAAAGGTTATGACAAGTAAACGAAAGGACTAACTCTAGGATTTCCACCTCAAAGGTGAGAAAATTTAAAGGCTAGTTTTAGTTCAGCTGACAAAATTCTAATACAGACAGAAGCAGTTCAAATAAAAGTATTACAAGTGTATAAACTTCTGAGCTTTATAATTATACTGGGCTTATATACTTCTCTGAGATCTGATTTGTCATAATTATTTTTTAGAAAAAACTATGCACGTGTATATGTAGTGAGGGAGATAGAAATGGGGGTAAGGAGGAAACAAAGAATCAGAAAGCTAATATGGTAACATATGTGGTTTTACATGTTTTTAAAATATGTAGTTTTAAACACTTATAAATGTGGTTAAACAATGGGCAATTCCAAGTGAAAGGTATGGGTTGATACTACACTACTCTCATTTTTAAGGCTTTTTAAAGTTGGAAATTATTTCCAGATATTTTTTCTTTGTAAATTTAACAAGTGAACACATAAGTCCAAAAAGCAAAAAGGTAATTTATATTTAAAATGTAGTCCATTTAATAAAGAATTGATAATACTCTCAATATTACAATGTCTTGCACCAACTAAATGAAACGGTGAATAGTAAATTGTTTGCTGAAATGCTTTTAAAAAGGAATTGTGAAATCAGTTTTGTCCTCAAAATATCAATAAAAACTTATGATATATGTGAATGTTTTTAACCATGAAAAACACAACCACCTTGACTCATGTTTACTCCCTTTGGGTAAATATTAATGTTTCCATATTATTTCTAGCATGAATGTACTTTAAAATAATTATTATTGTTTGCTTCAAAAATATTGGAGATACAAGGAAAAAATAGCTATAAGCCCTTCACACAAACACTGCCATCAACAACACTTTGGTTCACTTTCTTCCAGAATGAATAATCAGTATTTATTCTGATTATTCAACCTATATTCACTCTCATGCTTAAAACAAAGCTCTACCTACGTATTACAAAATATTGTACATAGTAAAATAATAATAATATTTTTCAAAAAAAACCTTTTCACCTATTAACATTTAAACTTAATTCTATGTAAGTATTATTGAAAAGCATTTATTGGCTATACTATGGTATATTTATTCCATGTATTATTTTTAGGTATTTTATTTCCTTCCATTTTTTTCATACTAAAATGAACGTTGTTTAAATTTTTCTACAGTTAACAATCTGAATAATTGCTCATTATACCCTTAAATTCAGTTCTTATTAACCGGACTTGCTAAATTATATAGAAACAGGACACACAATTTTGGACTAGCTTTTCCAATTCTGAGTCCTAAGATCAGTGGATGTGAGTATTTTCCCATATGACACTAAACGCCCCCACCTCTGGCCACAGGAACTGGACTCAGGATCTTAAGCACATCAGGCAATCCTCCTGTGTTAACATCACTAGTCAGTGGGAATGAAGGCGTGCACCGGCATGCCTGGCCTCTAAATCCTTTTCCAGTTTATATACAAAACAGACACTGTGATTTCATATTTTGCTATTTTAACCAGAATTTATTACTAATATCACTGAACCAGCTTCAATGTATTTCTCATGTTTGAAATCATGCACTTTCTAATCATATTTAAAATATCAACAAACCATTTTTCTAAAGAACCTGAACTCACCTGAGCTTAAGTTCAGCTTATCAGTTATAACCATCAAACACAGTTTTCTCTCTGTCAGGAGAAAGACTCTTAGAGAGAAAAAGCTTCTGTGACTTTATTACAACTTCCTAACAAATCAAAATAGTCAGCAGCCCATCCTTAAAACCATGGGGAAGAAAAGCATACATGAACATCTGTTCTGTCAGCAATCCACTTGGCTAGCTGTTCAGCTGCAAATCCGATTCTTTGCAGGTCAAAAGTATCAGCTCGCTTAGGTCTGCCTTTTGGAGGAAAATGCATGAAGGTGGGAGCAGAGTTCATGTTGAGCTGTAAAACATGTGATAAAAAAATATTATATGCAAAACCATCACAATATTCTTTATATAGTATTGAGCTAATATTTTATATTTTTACATAAATGTTGGAAAGTCAGAATTTATTATGAAAATCCAAATGGATTTCCAGAGCTTAATTTCTTTTTTTTATCATCATCAAGCATTACTGAATTTTTAAAAAAGTGACTAAGTTTCTGAAGTCTCACATTTAATGTACATTATTCGTATTCTCAGCCATGCTCTATATTTTAACAGTCGTGGTAGCCTATTTCCTTGCAAAATTTTGTAATTAAGATTAAAAAAGACATGAATGAAAGTTTAAAACTGAAATATGATTTGACAAGGAATGGATTATTTCATTTCTTAAGCACTTATTAAAATTTGGCAATAAGCTAAGAAAATTATGGAATTAAATTCAAATATATTATAAGTAGATTGACCTCCCTATCAAAAATATACTTTTCTTTTTTGACAAATATTAAAATAATTTTAATGCTCAGTGTGGCAAAATGTAGTGATAAGGACTTCCCACATGTCACTGCAGAAATATGTGATTACACACAGATACTTAACTGTTCAATGTTTCTGGAAAGCAATATGACAACCTATGTTAAATCTTGAAAACACAGATACTTTCGGACAGTAAGAACCAATAAAATTCTGTAACAAAATATAATTTTAGAACAGGGGATAAGATTTGCTTACTGATCATTAATTATGAACTGATAAAAAATAACAGAAGTAAACAGGCAACAATGAGGTAATGGTTGAACACGATTTAGGACACCTATAATACAGGCTGGACAGACACTAAAATATAAGACTTTCAAAGAATTGATGACTACTTTTTTGTAATGATGACCACCACGCAACAGAAATAAATATTTTTCCTTTGTACAACTTGAAATTATTAGAGACTATAGAAAAAATCCCCAATATAATGATCTTTCTCTTCTTAATAACTCTATTAATCCAACTGTCCCTAAATATATATACTACAGAAATATTTTTTCCCATTATTTTTATTAATATACACATGCAATACATGTTTACAATGAACTTGAGTATTTTGTGCACGCGCGTACACACACACACACACACACACACACACACACACACACCTACATATATATATATATATATATATATATATATATATATATATATATATATATCAAGTTTACAATACCTTCCCAAACATTTCTAATATGTTACAGAATTTGGAATTCATGTATTTACAAAAAATGTTAAATTTTATGTCATGTGAATATTTTTTACAATAAACTTCTTGAAAAAATATTTCAATAAGTAATTTTGATTTCAAAAACATTAAATAGAACACTACACTATAGTATGAGTGATATTTATTAACTACATATCTCTAAAAACATCACTTGGGTTACTTTGCATAAAGGGGCAAATGACAAATATGCACACATAAAGTTCTGATGCCCAGGAATTATTTAAAAATGTTTTAAAATGACTTACTAATGGTAAAAAATAAAGAAAAATGCACAATTACAAGATAACATAAACTACAATTATTTTACTCACATAAAAGAATTTGTTATAACTATTATATTACTAACATATGCTATGAATTACATTGTTATCTGAAAATCAAAAAATATAGCAAATATAACCAATTCCACCATATATTACCAAATGAAATACAATTTTTTTACCTGCTGAAAAACATCTGTTCCCTCATCATAATCCACCATAGAGAAAAACAATTTGTTACAAAAGGCAGATGAGTAGCGCCAGGAGTTAGCCAGTATTTGATATTCTTCATTAGCTTGCCTGAAAAGAACGATAGGGCAAAACAGAAAATATCAGTACTCAATTAACAAATCCATTAACAAAAAGTAGTTCTAATGCAAGAATGAACCAGTTTTTATATGGACTACAACCTAACAAGTACGAACTGAAAGCAAGATTGTTATAATAAAGAAAAAGAAAACTTTGTATGACATATGAAAATTACCTGTCATTTTTACTATTCACAAATAGTTTTAATGTAATAAATTCACCACTGACTCATATACACATTTCTTCTTGCTGAGCGAAGAGGGTGAAGTTAAGGAGTTCTGACAGTAGCTGCATGAACAAGAAGCCTGACTTGGCCTCTAAATAAAAATTGGGCAATATTTTTCTAGGAAATAAAAATATTTATGGCATTTTTATACATAAAAATTAAATCTTCCAATAACTTTAAGTAGAATACACAGAGAAATTTTAAGAATATTGCAATTCAGTTTTATGGAACAACAAATATTATAAGAAAGTGTAAGGTTTAAGGTTATACACAAAGTTATATTACATGTTTATATATCCCATTTATTCAAAGTTGTCTTTACACTCAAACCTAAAAATAAGCAAAACTGCTGAGTTGCTCACCCTGATGCAGCAACCCAACCTTCCACTAAGACAAGGTATCTATTTCTATATTAACCCCATTCTTCTTGGACACTTCGCTGATTTTCCAGATGACAATGCTTTATATTTAAGCGTAGGGAGAGTACAAAAGTAGAAAAATGGCATCGCTGGGAGGATATAAACACAGTAATAGAATCAGGAAGCAAAAAGCTATTACTCAAACATTAAAAAAGTAAGAATGCTTCTCTATAGTTGGCTAATCTCAAGAGTTTCTTACTTTTCCAAAAACCATGAGTAAAGAAATAAAAACACATTAATACCACAACATCAAAAAGAGTAGGAGTACATGCAGCAGAAGATGAGGCACTGCAAGCAGTATTTGGAAAACTGAAGGTGGGATGTTTTTGATTAAGAAAGTTCGATAGAAGAGGCAAATGCAGCAGACTAAAAAACTAAAAAAAAAAAAAAAAACCGCTGGATTCCAAAGCAGGAGACTATGGAGACCAGACTGGAGGTGGATGAAAAGTCTTAATCTAGCTTTCAACAAATGATAAACCTAACCTTCTGCCCCCCAATCAATCCCAATGTTAGCCTTTATATTTTTTTAATGATTAGACTATCTAAAAAACTATTTGAGAAAACACTGATTTAAAATAAAACATTAAAATGATTTTTTTTAAAAAAAATTGACAAAAAAGCCAGTAATTCCTTGACAAAAACGGACTTCATGAAAAGGGTCAAACATTACAATTTTTTTTAAACTACTATACTAAAAAAGACAAGATAATGTATTTGTCAAAATTATACAGGGTCTAAGATTTATCGTATAAGCTAACAGCTAATCTATTAATAAACCATAAATTCTGGTGATAGGCAACACTGCTGGGTCAAAGATAAAGATTATTACTTCATTTTTATGTGCACTGGCTTCTTATGCCCCAGGTTTCCCATGGCTCTTCATACAGGCTGGCACACGCAGGGGACTATGATGTAAGAGACAAGCATGGACTTTAGAAGACTTGCTATTTTTATAGTAAGTGATAAAAAGTCTTTTATTGGGTGGAAACATTAATTCCTCAGAGCTTATCACAGCACACAGAATCCTGGAAAATCGCCTAAGTAAGAAGAGCAAGGCCTTTGCGTTCTTGGCACACCCCGAGCGAACACCCAGGCTGTGCAGCGGCCATGCGGGCTTCCGTCCAAAGGTAGTTACAAAAACAAAACAAAATAAGAGAGATTATCACATAAGAAACAAAGTAGAAGACCAAATATTTGTAAATTTAAAATATCACTACTTAAAATATTAAATCTACAGATGAAAAGCACTGGTAAGACACACAGGAAGAGGTGAAGGGCAAGCTGCAGATACAATCTGCTTTTAAAATTGAGTCAAAATGCACCGATAGCAATGTAAGAAACAGACACACAGGAATGTAACAAGCTAAAAATAAAACTTCTGTGCAGCAAAGGAAACAACATAGTGAACAGAAACTACAGAGAATGGGAAAAATACCTGTGAGTTATCTGACAAGAAAATAATATCTAGGATGTACAAGGAACTTAATTCAGCGGCAACCAAACAATCCAATTAAAACAAGAGCAACTGATCAGACCAGCCTGCAGAAAAAAAAAAAAAAATCCAGCAAGTTCATGAAAATAACCTGCCTTTCCATCACAGAAGTGCTAAAATAAACCACAATGAGGTCTCTTCTTATCCAGTTAAAATGGCTATAATAAAAAATATGTAAAAAGCCAATGCTGATGAAGATATGGAGCAAAGAAAACTTACACACTGTTGGTGAGAACCCAGATGAGTAACACCTATCATAGAAACAACAAACAACCAGACACAGAGCTACTGACCCTGGAGAGATAGAGATCCTGTTACCCCTTATTACAAATGGAATCACTTCATCAAACAAATCAGTGTATTAGCATTTTCATGTGTATTACGGAGCTAGTCACGATAGACAATGGTACACGAAAGGATACAGAAAATTCACATACACAGCTGGTCACTATCTGTACAATTCTTTCATTCACAGCAATGTGGACGCATTGACTAGTCATCACAATACTGAGTGAAATAAGGCAACCACAAAAAGGCACATGCTACACTGTCTCGTTCATCTGTTATATAATACAGCACAGCTCACAAGGACAGGACAGAATCACAGTTATCAGAGGCCCGGAAGGAGCTAAGTAGTGAGGAGGGAAAGGGAGAATCTGCTTAATGGTCATGCCAACACTGCCAGATAAGAAAGAAAGCTTTGGTGTTCTACTGCACAGGAAGTTAGTACAGTTAGCAATGACTTTATCCCACAATACAAAAATAGCTAGTCAAGAAGGTCCTAAATGTCTGTGTCAAAAGAAATGGTGTTTAAGAAGACAGCAGTATGGAGATCTCTCAAAAGAATGGAAATAAATATTCCCTTCGATTCAGCGATGCCCCTCCTGGGAATATTTCCAAAAGAGGTCAAAACAACACACAACAGAGATACATGTATACCCACATTCACAGCTGCACAACTAACAGTAGCTAAAATATGGAAGTCACCAAAATACCCATTAACAGACCAGTGGATACACAAACTGTGGTATTTATACACAATGGAATACTATGCATCTATAAAGTCCAACAGCGTGGAGGCTTTTACAGGCAAATGGAAGAAACTTGAGAACATCATGCTTACTGAAGTGAGTCAGAAGCAGAAAGCCAAACATAGAATGGTCTCTCTGATATGAGAAACCAGATCACAACTATCTCATGGAACTTAAAACAAAAAAAATAAAGTGAACCAGGGGGATAGGGCAGGGAGAGACTGAGGGGTGGGGAGGGGGAGGGACAAAAGGAGAGTGTGAATGTCCTTGTCACCTTGACAAGATACATATGTGCACAAAGTGCTCAATTTCATTGTAAACCTTAAATTTTGCGCTTATACATACCAATAAAACGGGGAAAAAAAAAAGAAGACGGCCAATCTAAGAACCTTGAGTTCAACAGTATGCAATATAAATATGCCAAAACATTACACTGTACTTCCTAACAACCGATCATTTCTTTAAAAGAATTATTTTGCAAAGTAAGCCAAAAATTAAAAGTTAAAAAATATTAAACAGTAATGCTTCTGGAGATAATATAATTAAAGGAAACTATCCAGGATAGGGTTAGGAGCAACACCAAGAAATTTTCTGACATTTCAGAACACTGTGGATAAAGAGAAGATTACAAGGGCAGTCACAGAAAGAAAATTTCTGTGACAAGGGCCAAGAATAAAATCAGATTAAACTGGTCATTGCCAATATTAAAAACTGGTAGACAAAACAAGACCTTCAGTGTTTTGAGGGGTATACTGTATTTAGAATTCTATATGAAAGCAAACAAATGAATAAAAAATAATTAAAACCACTCACAATAGAGGATTTCCAGAACAGCTTCAGCAAAAGGCAACAATAGCTTGATAAGTATTTTGGAAGTTGGGGGGGGGGGGTATTTTGAGGAGAATCAATGGCAATATGTATTTGACTGTATTAGTTTTAAATCTGCATTCACTGTACGTTTTCTTACACCTAGTACATTCATGCATTCATTAATTCAAACCGCGAGCCCATGTGCAAATAATATGCTTGGCAATGCTGAAGTAGATTGTAAAAATAACGTTCTTGACCTCTGCAGAAACAGACTTTACACAAAGAAATATGAGCTTTCTCATATTGGTGGATAATCCTAAGTACCTAACATTATAAAAAGTAAAGACAATGTGATAAAGATTGATGTAGAATATGAAGAAGAAAGCATTTTTTTGCCTTCAAACTCTGCACTCTATGGCATTCCAACTTTTTTCAGAATTAAATTCCTCAATAATAAATTTGTAGATACCATTCCCCATTTCAGCATCCTAAAAATGTTTCCTACCACATATGTAACCGAGAAATGAAGACATACTTGTACCACAACGGATACAATCTGTCTCTCTGACAACATCAGATGCAAAGAACTTCCGCTTCATAAAGACACCAAGTCCAGGTTTAGGATATGCATTAAATATTTTGCTTAGAATCTCTGCCCCTTCTTTTGAAAGCTCACTCAAAAACTTCCTCTTCTTCAAAAGTCATTTCAAAATATGTACGCTTACAATACTTGTTGCTGTGATTGTCTGAAACAGAATTTGTTACTTATTCTATGCTTGTATCTGTTCCATTTGTTCATACAGCTCGTCCAATGGCTAACACCCAGTACACAGTAAGCACCTAATGGAGTGTGACTCATAGTGATGATAAATAATATACTTTCCTCTCCAATCAATACATCTTAAATACCTTAAAAGCAAATCTATCACATTAGATATTCTGAATTCAATGGTTTGACTAAAAGCCCACTGAGTCAGATTTGTGTCACTCTATTTAAGGTCTTGGGAGGAAAAAAGAGACAAAGAGACATTTTAAACCTATAACATCATAAATATATGCTATCTAACAAAGGGAAAGTGTTCATAACTGAAAGGTTATAACTAAATTATTAGTAATGCCACTTATATGTGCAAATTACCAATTCAAATCTTAATTATCAATGATATATATACTAAGATTTACTATATGCTTCACGAAAAAGTACACTTCAGAGTCTCCGTCAAGAAGCTCGTGACAGAAAGGAATCCATGTGTCCCATAAGACATGAGTAAGATGCATGCGATGCAGAACAGAACAAAGGGCGAGTACTGGGTAACATTCAGGAAGGAACCTACAGGTAAGAGTGAATTCAAAAAAGAACTGGAAAACGACTGAGATTAGCCTGGAACAAGTAAAAATACAGTAAGTAAAGAGAATAGGGAAAAACGGTAAGGTAAAGACACAGTATTAGCAAAGACTACTAGGTGTGAGATGCCTTTTCTATATCCAGGCAATAAAATATAAGGTTCTCATTACAAAATAAGAACAGAAAAGGTTGGGAGTGATGGAAGGATAAGTATTAACGTATCTTTATTCTGTAAATAGTTGCCGGTTTTGAAAGTTGATTACATAACGTAATATTTAGAAACACTGTATCTGGCATATAACACAGAAGAGGAGAAAATAATTGTTTGAAATGCAGTCAATGTCAATAATAAATGTCAATAATAAATATCAGTGTAAGATAAGACATACAAGATTTTTAAAACATAAAGATATAACCTATTTTGTACATAATCGCCTTTGAAATTTGGATGGCTAAAGTATACAGTAGAATTTTCTGAAAAATTCACTTACAAATATCTCTACTTTGATAAGGAATTCTACAGGAGTCAAAACAAATCATATTTTCTCTATTCACACAGAATACTTAGAAAAACTTAATATTGACAAAGTAAGTGGGGATTCAGCAACAGTGGGATGAGTAAATCTGTGCTATTAAAATAATTCAATGAGCTCAAAAATATGTAAGTTAATATTAATAATATTATGTCCAAAAATGACCCTATTATCCACCCTCACCCCATTATTCCCTGGCTACTTCCATATTCTAACTTCTTAATGCTTAACAGGGGATAGAGGAAACCTAACAAAACAGATAAAGAAATTCTGTGGGCTCTTTCATATGTTTCTATCATCTTGGACTAGAGCGCAAAGGACGGCATTACTAGTGCTCATCAGAACACGTCAGACTTCACTTACAGCTGAAATAGGGAAATGAAAAACCACAAACATTCCAGACACTTAAATCAAGTAACTACCTTTCCAACACTGCCAATTGAGAAATATTTCGATTCGGTCGAGTGTAGGAATATTAAAAGCCTACTCTTAGGAACTGCGGAAACACTACACATGCTCTAATATATTCACATGCAACCTGAAGAGGGCAGCCGAGCTGCATGGCAGTGACCCAGGACTGCTTCAGCAGTGACTGCAGGGCGCTGTGCTGTTAAATCTGTTGTACTAAATCTTCTCCATTTTGCACTATGGGAATACGAAAAAAATATTTAATGCAAATTATATAACATACATACTGAATCTTATTTTAAAGGTTATGTAAAACTAAAAAAGAATTATTAACTAATCTATAGCTCCAAGTATTTAATATATTTCTCATGATGAATATAATTTTTATCCATAGTTCTCTTGAAGGGATGTTTTTAAATTTTGTTATGATTTTTCTTTTCAATATTACCCAAAATTCCTATCAGGCAATAGATTAATATAAAACTTCCAGCCAGCATATATCTTTTTAGCCATATATTTAGGGTGAATTCTATAAATATATAGGCATATGTTACAAGGTTATTCCAAAGTATGTTTTCATTAAATCCCAAATAACAGAAGTTCTGTATGATACACACAGATCTGAAGGGACCATAGTGGTCTATTAAAGTCCTAGTACACTAAGTAGTGAAACAATACACTGGTAAACAGCACATTGCATAGAGATTTCCAGTTGCTTCTCTGATTGCTCTATACACATCAAGGACTCAGCTGAATATGGTAAAATGTTACACTAAGTAGATCAATGCCACTGAGGAGCAGAGGAATCAACAGCTCACTACCATATTCTAATGAGCTCTGAGTAACTCAGTAGTTAACTGGTAAACAGTGTAAGTTAGAGGGCTTTTTCTTTCATATCTGTTGTTTTCCTCAGGAGATCTCAGCCGGTATCTTTTCTTGACAACAGCCCTAACATAAATTGTGATTCAAATACATACGTTAAAGCAAAAATATATATCAACATAAACTATATCCACTACACACACACATTTGAGTCACAATAACATAGAAATGCTTAAATATGGTACCCAAAGATAAGTGACATGCGATGGAGTAAAGAAACAACCTGTGGTAACCATTATGCACTTCATCTACTCCATAGGTATACTACAGACATAATAAGCATCCCATGATGTCTTATAAATATTTATGGAACTAACAATAAAGATGAATAGGTGGCTGAATCAACAAGTGAATTAATTCAGTTTTGAAGGGGTAACACATAGGAACTTGCCTTACGATATTTCAATCCATTACAGAAATATTTCAAATATTAAATAATGTAGCCTGGGGGCATAGCTCAGTGGTTAAAGTATTTGCCTAGCAAACACAGGGACTGATTTCAAATCCCTTGAACCAATTAATCCAGGTGTGGCAGCACATGCCTATACTCCCAGCAGTTAGTAGGCTAAGGCCGGAGGACTGCTGTGAATCCGAAAACAGCCTGGCCTGCACAGTGAGTTTGGGAACAGCCTGGACTACAAAGCAAGACTCTCTCAACAAACATAGTAAAACAAAACAAAACAAAAAGATTAAACTAAAAAACAAACAAGTGAACAATTTTAAAACATGCCTAAGAACAATCATATTTAAAATGTAATTACTGAATGCATCTCCTGCAAAACTCAGTAACTACAAACTTAAGAAAACATTAACTCACACCTAAAATCCTTCAGAATGCCCCCCAACAATTCTTGGAACAGAATATATGCAAACTTTAAAAAGCTATATTGTAATAAGAGAGGAAACATGAGGCTGAAGCAACTGTATCTTAAGGATGTATCTTAACACTGAAAATATTACCAACATCACTAACATTTACTGAAGTTTATTGTGTGCCAGGAACTCTTTTATGTGCTTTTGTTTAATTTAATTTAAAATTCAGTTTTAAACTTTTTTCATCATTTTACTTATTGATAAACTATTTTCTTATTATTGAAAAATTATAGTTTCATATATTTATAGAGCACAAAGTGGTGACATTATTATTGTTTTACCAGGTATCAAACCACAAGGGACATAGTCAACATCTGAATTCTGAAAATCTGGACTTGTGTACTCGACTTGCACTTTACAGAATACAAACTTAGAAATGTCCCCCATGCTCTTTTCTCCACTTTAGCATCACAGCACTAACACTTCTCCTGAAGGTTCCCCTGGGTTAATAGTATGAGACATGTCAAATGATTCAGCAGAGTCACGGCATGCCCAGCACTCAACTTAAATTTCATGAACTACTTGAATTTTAAAATCTCATCACCAATTACTTCCACTTTTGTTCTCTGTACCAGGCCCCTAATTTTTCTTTAATTTTCCTCAAAAAAATTATGCTTAGTCTTGTTACCATCACTTCAATCAAGATAGCAAACAGTCCAATCACTTTCAAAATTTTCCTTGTGTTGCTTCGTTGATTTTCTGTTTGGCTTTGGTATAACCTTTTGATACTTTCGATATTTTGTAAAAATATAGAATTCATTGTGCTCTTTTTTTCCTTCTCTTATATTAACTTTCTGTAGCTATGGAGAACATGGCACACAACATATATGAAACATTTGGAACACAGGTCACACACTCACATTCAGCGCTTGGGGCAAATACACACGGCTCCCGAAATCCTCATCATCCTCTAATCCCAATACGACTACTGCCTTCCTCAATAAGCTCAATGACTATCTAAATTAAAAGGTAACACAAAAGTTTTCTCATCAACATGCGTGCCTTTTCTTCATGGCACTTGAGATAGGCAAGCCTAAGTTTAATAGCTATATAATGTGAATACTGTGCAAAGCTTCAATTCCGTAATCAGGGAGAGGTGCAGCTAGATCAGCTTGTTCAGTGTCATCTTCCTAGTATGCAGTAAGATAACTATACACAGTGACTGTAGAGTACATATTAGTTCAAGATATAAACTGCCACCATCAATACAGTATTACATAATTACAATAGTACTCAATTCCATGATGAAAGCTCAGAAGTTTATGAAATAGTTTCTCTTTGTCCCTGCTTCTATTCAAGGTCTTGAGGCACAGGGTTGCCTTGTTCTACAAATACTTTAAATCAGAAATTAAGTATAAACTATAATAAATATTCAATATGGAATTCTTGACAAGCACATTGAGGAGGAGCAGTTCAGAAATATTAAAAGTTTCTGTGTTGAAGGTTCCCAATATGACCCAGAGGATCGTGTTTTAATTATGAAGACCCAAAGAATCAGCAGACAGACATAGAAGTTTAAGATTTACTACACTGAAAAGATAATTGGCCATCAGAGAAATGGAAATAAAAGCAACGCTGAGGCTTGACCTCCCTCCAGTGTGAATTGCCTACATCAAGAACTCAAAGAACAATGATTGTTGGCGAGGATGCAGAAATAAAGGAACTCTACTCCAGTGCTGATGGGAATGCAATCTGGTATAACCATTATAGAAAGCAGCCTGGAGGTTCCTTAGAAAGCTGAGAATGGAAATTCCATTTGATCCAGCTAACGCCCTATTGGATATGCTCTCAAAAGAAATAAAGTCAATATTCCAGAAAGACTCATGCATACCCATGTTGCACAATTCATAACAGCCAAATCCTGGATACAATCTACCTGCCCATCCATTTAAGAATGGTTAAAGAAGATACGGTATCTATACACAATGAAATACTATGCAGCCATAAGGAAAGACAGATATGAAGCATTTGTACAAAAAAAAAGGGCCACTTAGAGTCAATGATGCTCAGTGAAATGGACCAATCACAAAAGAATGACTGTAGATGGGTGTCACTCTTATGAAATGCACAAGCTGATAACAAAAAAAAAGGTCCAATACAAATGGCAGGGTAGAAAGAAAGGCAATGATCCTAGAGGAAAGAGGTAAACCTCTGAAAAAGGGGTGGACATAGACGCACACTAATTCCCCAAATTCCATGGTTCTAATGTGTTATAGAATTTGGAATTCATGTATTTACAAAAAAAGTTAAATTTTATGTCATATGAACTTTTTTACCACAATAAAATTATTTTAAAAATTAAAAAAAATAGAAAAAATACAAAGCAAAATCAGTAAAGACAATATCAATAGATGCCTGGAGCAAAGGCTGCAGGGAATGAGGGGCAAGCTCCTCTGAGGGGTTCCCTGACCAGTCACAAGGGACTCACGTCTTTCAGCACCACCTGGAGCAACCTGCTGGTAGATGTTGTCTACCAAGGAGGTTTATTAAGGTTTCAGTACCCAAAACGGTTGGCTGGTCACACAGATGTCCTCTGTCTGTTGCATGACAAAACTTCAGACTCTCAAAAGGAAAACAAGTGCTCGGATTTAGTCACATTCCTACACATATTAGAAACAGTGAGCCACTCCTATCAATCAAGATGTGCGATTTGCCTAGCAAGCACCAGGAGCTGGGTTTGACTCAGGAGCTCAGCAGTTAAAGGGCTTGCCTAGCAAGCACAAGGCCCTGGTTTTGGATCCCCCAGCCCCACATAAAGATTAGCTGGGTGTTGTTGTGCATGCCTGTAAAATCAGCATTCAAGAGGCTAAGGCATGAAGATTACTCTGAGTTCAAGTCCTGACTGGTCTACATACTGAGTCCAGGAGCAGCCTGAACTACAGAGCAAGCTCTGTAAGACTCTGTCTTAAAAAAAAAAAAAAACTTAAATTCCTCAAAAAAAAAAAAAATCAGTTAAGTCAGTTTCTTTTTATAAACTGGGAATATTATACGTTAAAGAGAACAAATATACAATCAAATCTAACAAAAATCTTGACTACATCCCAAATTTGGGGAACAGTGACTACAACTTTTGAAGAAAAATGTAAATTTTTTTTATGGATTATATAACAAGATTGTATTGGTAAATTAATGGTAATTTATTATAAAAAAGTGATAATGATGTTCTTATTATGTAATGGTGGGTATATTCTCTTCCAAGACAGGATTTTGCTCTGTAGCCCTGACTGATCCTGCACTCACTATGCATGGCTGTATTCTTTTTTTTTTTTTTTTCCCTCTGAGACAGGGTCTTACTCTGTAGCCCACACTGGTCCTGAACTTAGTCTGTAGCCCAGGCTGGCCTTGGACTTTCACTGGCAATCCTCCTACCTCAGCCTCTAAGAGCTGGGATTACAGGCGTGTGCCTCATCCAGCTGCAAAATCCAGTCCAGGGTCTTTCCCCTGTCATTCCTCTAGCCCTTTGTCTATATTCCTAAGCTATATTATTTAAGTACTTAGTGATGATATTCCACGCTGACTGTAACTAACTTGACTCAAAAGAAAGTGAAATGAAAGGTTGTGAAATCTTAATAATTCATGTAATCTCCATAAAGAGTAGCACTGATAATCACTAAACTACTATTTAATATTCTGTAGGTTTGAAATTACAAAGGTGTGGGGATTAAAGATTTAAGGAGAAATAATGTAGGAAATAGAAAAGAGCTCAGGAAATGTACAATGTCACAGAGATCAGGGAAGTTAATTAAAAACTGTGAAAGGGCATTATGCAATCTGAGGGAAAAAATACCTAGAACTAAAAATACAAAAAAAAAAATTACATAATAAAAAATAAGACAAGAGCTCAGTGGTAACCCTAGCATCACTTGCAGTAAATTTATAGCCGGGAGTTCCCTTAAACCTAAAACATCCCTCACATATCATAAAAGCAAGCTTGGGAGGATGTGTAAATGGCAGAAGCTTCCAGTTTTTGGCAAAGTGAAATATCTCATTCAGATAGATAGTCAAATGAAATAGACCTAAAAATTAAAACTCATTCAGAAATATTACCTAAGATACAAAGGAAAAAAAAGAGCTAGAGTTTCCAACCATTTACCTTTAGGTAATTTATTTACAAGTATTTTAAGAATATAAGAATAATCCTATTTATACATAGGTTTTCAGAGTATCTGCTAATTTTAGGATCCAATCTTACAAGAGATGAGACCTTTCTGTAGGGAAGGCCTGCTGAGCTCTTTCTCACATGGAGTTGGCCAGCAATGCTCAAGACTCCCATCCCTGCCATGAGACACTGCCTTGAATAAGAAGTTTTCGTGATCTTGAGAGTTTAGGAAATGCCCACATGATAGATCCTCACTCTCTGAGGTGAAGGATCCTTCCTGGTTGTTAACACAAAAGCAAAATACAAATTACAGTTCACAGGGCAAAGACAATAAGTATATGCTCTTAAGGAAAGAATTGGTTGTCATCTGTTAAATAATTTTTTTCAGTTCTACCTTTCAGAATAATGAGAATTATTAAGAAATACATACATATATATAAATGTATATATATACATATATATGTATATATATATAACTTACTATAGGCCTCCCAACAGTTTATAAATAGTAATTTTATTTAGTTGAGAAAAGGTATTAATCATTTATGATTTTAAAATTATCTTTATGATTTCATCATTTTTCATTCAATTAGAGGTCAATATGTTAATCTCTAATACATCATCCAATTTTTGATTACACATACATCTTGACTGGTCCTATAAACAGTTTTTATTTTCCTTCAACTAGATTTCTTCTTTAAATCTACTGACTTACAGTAATAAGTGCTTTATTCTTAGAATTTGTAGTAAGTTCTGGAGAAGATGAGTACCTTTCCAGGAGAATACACCTAAAGGATTTACCAACTATGAGGAATATTCTCTACGTATAATTTGATAAAGCAGTTTGGAGTTAACACTCAGAAGAGGTGGGAATTGTGTTGAGTAGTCATAATTAACAACTTCATTGGACCAAGGAGTTTTATGTTAGCACTGAGGGAGGTGAGAATTGAATTCTGAAATTTGTGAATAAACTGACTGTGTGAAAGAAGACCAGAACAATTTGCTGAAAGGGCTTATCAGGAAACCAACAGCTCACTCAACAAACTTTCAGCAAAGAGAAGCAACTGGAGAATCCAAGTATCAGCTAACTCTAGAAGGAAATTTCATGTTTTCTTAAGAAAATAGCAAAAATCTCTCACAAAGGAAAGCACAATATTTTTAAATCAGAGCTATAAACTTTCTAAAGATTCTACAGAATTAAAAAAGATGACCACTATTACAGTAATAAACATTACACTGACACAAAATGACCCAGAAAATGAATTCAAGTGGGAAAAATAAAAGATGGCTGCTAACATCAAGATGCCTTTCTCAATGTATTTAAAATTTCCTTTGACGGTTAATTTATAGTTCAGATATATAATGTAATTCTTCTCTTGTGTTTTTCTGGAAACTCTTATTTATTTTTTTCAACTTGTTTTCACCCTGAGGTCTCTGTGATTCACTCTGCCCTCTATCATACGGGTCCCATTTAGCACTTTCTTGGCTCAATGACAACAGAGCTTAAGACCATTCCTCAAATACAATTATATGATAGATCTTTCTTTAAATTTTTATATCATCCTATAACATAAATTTATCTTCATATAACAAACGCTAAGGCATACTGTTATCAGCTCAATTTTTACTCACCTGTTCTAACTAATTTAAAAATACAAATTCCTAAGCATCATTCTCACAGTTCCCTAAGCTTCTCTACCATCAAAAAAGCATCTTTATATTTCAGCAATAACCCCTTTGTAATAACCTTCTAATTTTAATCTCATCCTAATTCTATGCAAAAAGCGGTGCATCCCTGAGGAATCTAGCTCACTTTATCCCACAAACGTTTTGCTTCTCCAGCTTCCTCTGACCATCCACCCCAACTCGGAAACTGGTACACACTTTAAGCACAAATGGCATTTATTACACTCAAAGCATCAGCTGCTTTACTTCACACCATAAAGCAATCATAAAATTCCTAAAAGAAGTGCACCTTGCTCCTCAATTATACATTGAAGAAGAAGGAAATCATTAACTTTTTCATTGATGAGTCACAGAGTCTCAAAAAAAATGCTCAAGTTACATGCCAACCCATTACATAAGCCTTCCAATTCCCTCCATTCCTCGATGAAAAATAAATAACTAAGATTAAGACATATAAGTAAAGAACTACCTTCTTTTTCTCAGTAATCATTTCCATTCCATGAGATAATATGTTTTAAATTGCAACCACCTGCCCTTGACCTCAAAACACTGTAACAAAATGTTTAGATATGGAGCCCATAAATCTGCTCCAGACTTTTTGATTTCCAACCATTCCTTCTTCTTTAACAATCTACTCCTATACCTTGAACCATTAAACTTATCTAACAACTTCAACTGCTTTCTTTTTTAAATACAAATCTCTCCTAAAAGGTAAAAGTTTAGTAAACAAAATTCAAATAAGTAATTTTATAAAATATCATTTTTAAAGTCTATATTAAATAATTCACTTAAAACAATAAAGGACTAAGTAAAAAGTACACAAAGGATGTGAGCAAATTATTTTAAAATACATATTATAAGATACCAAAAGTTAGGTAGACAGATTTCTTTCTTTTCTCAGTGGAAACTGGACTGTTTTACCAAAAGGTGGCATTTTTGACTGAGTGGAACATTAAACCATTTCTAAGCTATATATACTCAATGTATGTGCTGGTCAAATACTGATAATAACACTAAAACCCATTTTGAAACTGCTTCATAAGCCTGAGATGAGAGGGATGCAGAATCATCCGAAATGCTATTTTCTTCAAAACATTTTTGTTCTCAACTTTCTCACCAACTTCTGGGCATTCCCAGAGGTAAATACTCCTTCTTAAGTTATATAAGAGCCTTCCTGAAATCTTTAGAGCACTGAAGCTCCCCTTTTGCAAATTAATGCTAAAGTGACTTTTTCCTTGAAATATTATTAATTATCTTGGTTTCCACTATAGCTTAAAATGATTTAAGAGCCCAAACTAACTATACATTGAATATACAACGTGCAAAGACTAGTCATAACAGAAAGTGTATGTGTTCCTCAAAAGAAACTGTTCAGCCAAAAGGAAATAAGCTACATTACCTTTAAACACTGAGGCAAAAAATAATGTAATTTAAAACCCCCTGAAAAACATATTTATACTCAGATGATTTCACTGGAGAACTGTACCAAACAACCAAAAAATTAACACTAGGTTCATACAACCTCTTGCAAAAAGTAAAAAAAAAAAAAAAAGGAATATTCCTTCTGTAATTCATTTCATGACGTCAGCATAATGCTGACACCAAAACTAGGAATCGGCAATATAAGAATGAAAACCATAGATCAATATTTATAATAAATTTAGATTTAAAATCCTTCCAACAAATATTGACAGAATCTAGGAATATATAATAAAATAATCAAATTGTATGCAACATTGGTTCACCATTTAAAATTATCAATGCAATCAAAGACATTAATAGGCTAAAGAAAAAAATATAATAACTGAGAACAAAACTGTTGACAAAAATACAACGTTTCTTTGGAAAATCAACTAACTCGGAAATTAGGAATAAAATTTTCTTAATATGATAAAGACCATCTACCAAAAAGCCTACAGCTAACTTCATACTTAATGTTTGACACTGAATGCGCTCTACCAAAGGTTAAATCAAAGTTTAAAATACTTTTATGAAAAAAGGAAGAAGAAAATCTTCGAGATGTAGGATGAGGTGAAGAATTCTTCAATATGACCAAAATAGAGCAAGCGCTACAAAGGAAAAACTGATAAACTGAATCCCATCAAAATTAAAACTAACAAAAGACCCTCTAATGAAGTTAAAAAGCTAAGACATATACTTCATAAAAGAAAAAACTTGAATACCAAATACCTACCACAGAACTGTTATCTAAATATACAAAGACCTTTCCAAAGTTAGGGGAATACAATACAATTAGAAATAGGCAATAGATACAATCAGATATCTCACCAAAGACATTTATATAATCAATAAGCACATGGAAAGCAGTTTAACGAAATTAAAGAGCACGTGACAAATCTTCAACAGCATTAGCCATTAAAAGAATGTTCATAGCAGTTTTATTTATATATGTTGAGCATTTTTCTCCAAAGTGCTTGGAATTAATACTTTAGATTCCAAACATTTTTTTTTTAATTTTGGAGTACTTACATTTATACAACGAGATATCTCAGGGATAGAAACCAGTCTAAATACCAAATTCATTTATGTTTCATAAACCTCTTAATGCATAGTCTAAAAGTAAGTACCACAATACTATTGTGGCTGCATTTTGATATGAAGTCAAAAGTGAAATTATTCCCTGTGGCATCATTTCAGTGCTCAAAGTTTAAGATTTGTGGAGCATTTTTGATTTCAGATATTCCAGTTAGGGTTACTGACCCTGCAATATCCCAAAATTAGAAACAATTCATATTTTCTTAAGGAGATGGATGGTCAAATAAACAGTAGAACCCACATACCATGGCACATTATTTAGTCATAAAAAGGATGTTCTTATTGATAAATGCAACCGTTTGGATGGATTGGGAGCACCAGAGTAAAAGGTAGTAGGTTATATGTATGATTCCATTTCCTTCTTGAAGTAACAGGATTATAGAAATGGGAAGCAGATTAGTGGTTGCTAGGGGCCAAATCTAAGGTGGGAAGAGAAACAGAGTGAATATACCCATGAGCAGCGAGAAGAGGGTATTATTTATCTGTCTTGTACCTTGACTTAGTAACGTCAATACTCACTCCTGGTATTTTATCATAGTTTTTTGCTTTGCAATACATAGACTAGAGGATAATGAAAAAACATAGGCAATTTCCCTGTATTCTTACAATTTCATGTGAATCTACAATTAACACAAATTTAAAATTTTAAGTATTTGTTGCATATATGTGTGTACGTGTATATGTATATGCATACAAATTTTTTCTTCATCCTGAAAATATTTAATTCATTTCAGAGTATTTATTCCTATAGCCAAGGAAAAAATTTCTAATCATAGGAGGTATCAGAAATATATAGTAAAAACAAGTCTTCTATTAAACTATTAATATAGAACGTATTTAACGTAGCTACCTCACTGGGAGTAGATAGGTGGCCTATGAAGTAATATGAGGAATATAAAAATGATAAATCAGTCTTAATGGTTATAGATAGAACAGGCCAATACTTAACATACCCATTTAAAAATTTAACCTATCAAAGCTATTTTCTAGAATATATTAATTTTGAGCCTACTTTTAAATGCCTTTAAATGCACATATAGATTTTCAACATTGAACAACTATCTAATTTTTTTTGGATTTTTTCCATTTTTGTTAATTTGCGTGTGTGTGTGCATGTGTATGTGTGTATATGTGTGTGTGCGCGTGTGTGTGCAATATAGGAATTGTGATATTGACACAATACATGCACGCATAAAATGATCAAACTCAATTCTTATATTTATCTTAAGGTATACATAAATATATAAGCCTGGAATATTAGTTTTTAATTTTTTTAAATACACAGATTACCTGCAAACAGAACACTGTCGCTGCGGCTGAAGAGCAGTAAACATGACAATCATAGAATAGTTTCGAGGTGGGGCCTTTATAAATTTCCGGAACTTATCACCATTCATTCGGAAGATTGAACGCCTGGAACTCCATTCCATCAGCTGTTCTACTTTTTCAGCCAAAAGATTCTGAAATTAGAAAATAGGAATTTATCATTTAATTTACACAGGGTTATATTTCTTTAGTTCGGAATACATATGAACTGTATAATATTAGGCTGTATTTTATTCCAAATTACTTTCCATTAAAAGTCTTTATTCTGGTGAATATTATTAACTGAACAGATGTGCATGAAACGTTTCATTTTATTTTTCCTAATGATTGGAAAATCTATTTTAAAAAAGGTAAAAGTGAAACAAGCAGTATTCTGCTTCTTCTATGAAACAAACATCCTAATTTTTCCCTGACATGGTGTTAAAAATTCTGTTCATTATGTGAAGCAACATGAGACGGCAGGCTGGCTAGTGAACGATGAACTGCCAAGTCCTTGGGATTCTTTCAGTATCTTCTTCCCAGACTGGTTGCTGAAGACGTGGGCGAGACAGGAAAGCCAATGGGTACACACGAAAGAAGCCTCAGGACAGGCGGACCTGCTCTCTGACCACAAGAAGGGGAAAACGGCAACCTGGTGAAATAAACAGTAATTGCTCTACTCCCACCACACCCTCAGAAAAAACAACTGTGGTCTCATTACCACTCTCACTGGCCAAAGCTGAATGCGAGTCTCCACTGACTGCACATCTCTCTTTTTTAAGCATATATATGCAGCAACATACAGAAATCTTACAAACACAACTAAAATCACACAAAAGAGCACTGTGTCATTTTATTTTTTATTAACATCAAAGCAGGAAAAATCGATTCTCTATGATAGTGATCCTTGAAAGTGGGAGGTCCCAGTGACTAGGAGATACTACCAGTTGAGGCCAAGGTACAGGTGATACTTTGTCAAAGAAGGAGACATGGGGTGGCACTCTAGCTTCTATGCAGAAGGCTCCTTCTTATCTCCGGATTGTTCATGCTACTGAAGAAAGAGCACGGGTGTTCAATATTGTGACTTGCCTGGGCCACCTTCACTGCAGAGAAATTGTCTAGGGCCACACATGCAATAAAAAATACAGTGAATTTATGTAAGTAACTTTCTTCACTTTTAAAACTATTAAATTACTAAAAACACAAAAGATAAGCCCAGATTTAATAATTAAAAAAGAAACCTTCATGTCTGCCTTGATGGCAATAAACACTTCATAGGCACACATACATGCAAGTAAGTCGAAATATTATCAATAATCACTGCATTTTACTTGTCGATTTGCACACATACATGTAATGTTTGGCAAATACAGGTTCTGATTTGAATGGCTATGGTAAACTCTGCAGGTAATTCGCCTTTCACTGTGCCTTGTCAAAAATGCAGGATCTCACCATGAACTGCCCAAGACCCCATGCAACCCTCTAGCCATGGTGGGACCTGTCCGTTTAAAAAAGCTCGCATTCAATAAGTGCATAATTAAGCTAGCAAAAAGAAAAAAAAAGCCTAATGTTTTAAGAATTGGTGTACTATTTTGTGTTGATCTGTGAGTTGTAAAAGGCTTTCTCTAAAGAACTGTATTTCTACAAGAATAAAGAAACTTGCTGCCCTTGATTTATTAGTGGTCATACAAGAGGTTTGAGCTGTGCTCGTTAAGCAAGTCATACACCAGAATTTGGGCCAAGATGTAGTCTTCTAACTGCTTATCCATGAATCAGTCACTAACTAGGAACCTATAAGACAAACAGAAAAACAAAAGGCAGACATCTTATCCTGATTCTAGCAAAAGGGATTTGGCAAAATGTTACACACCCATGTAAGAAAAGGAAAAAGACAAATTCAATGTGGTGAAGGGAAGAGAAAGAGAAAAGCCTCGTCAAAGAGCTGAATATTTGAACTAGTAATTTGACAGATAGGGAAAATTCACACCAGAACACAGGACAGTGGAAAGCTAACTACATGAAAAAGTATGGCTAATTACTAAGATAATTTAATGGTTAGTTTTAAAAATAAAATTATTTTGCTATACTGGAAAGCCAAAGAGTGAAAATGATCCTAGTTTCAAAACAAATTAATTACTCAGATTTTGCTACATTTTCTATTACGACTTTAATTCTACCTGCAAATTTACTATGAATATATTTAAATAGATTAAACAATCTCAAGCTAAAAGTAAAATAAAAATTATCTTAGGGGGCTGGAGGGATGGCTCAGCAGTTAAAGCGCTTGAGCAAGCGCTAAGCCAAGCGCTAAGCCAAGCGCTAAGCCAAGCCCTAAGTACTCGAGTTCGATTCCCCAGCACCACATAAGCTGGGCGTGGTGGCACACGCCTGTAATCCCAGCACTCCGGAGGCTGAGACAGGAGGACTGTCGTGAGTCCAAGGCCAGCCTGGGCTCTGAAGTGAAGTCAGGACCAGCCTGGACCACAGAGTGAGACCCTGCCTCAAAAAAAAAAAAAAAAAAAAAAATGTCTTAAAGACAACGTCTTCCCTCATCAATCTATCTCAAATAATTAAAACTACCTAGAAGGGCTTTAGCGAACTATTCTTCGTTTTAGTATGCAGAGCAAAGTAATGGTATTGTTTACACTGACACAGTACGCTTCATAGAAAATCATTATATATTTAATAGGATAACTGCATAATTATGTCTTCAACCCTTTACATCAGGAATTTCCCAATCTCTGCGGCACAGACTAGCACCAGTCATTGGCCTGAAAGGACCAGGCCAGCAAGACAGGTGAGCAGGTAGCTGGAGGTCAGTAGAGTGAGGCTCCACCTCCTGTAGGCCCACTCCCATTAAGTTCTAATACTACCGCCAATCTGACAGGAGACAGAACTTCACTTCCAGTTGCCCTCCAGCTGCTCCTCTGTTTCAAATCTACCTTCCCTAAACCTACTGCATAACAAGTACCTCCACTCTTGTCCCTGGAGACTGATCTTCATCTAAATGGTCCCTACTGTCAAAAATGTTGGGGATCACTCCTTTACCTAACCTTCAACAAGCCAAAATAGTAACTAGAGACTATTTTGAGCCTTAAAAATAAATTTAAAAATACATATACTGTATAAATAAAACATTCATATTTTAAATATTTAGAAATTCTATTCCTCTCTGTAAAGGTAGACTCTCTAGATAAAAAATCAAACCAGGTAACTCACTTATAAGGACATATGAATCTTAGTCTTGGAAGCATTAGCTTATTTATGAATTTTTAGAGTATTTTAGTGTACTTTTCTGATTAAATACAATACACATATACAAACACATTGAATTACTACAATAATCTTACTCTTTTTGCTTTGGGAAAAATCATATTAATACAAGAGTATGTACATATCAAATCATAAAATAACTATACAGGGACAAAGATTTTATTCTATTTACAAGTCATGCAAAAAGCCAATCATAAATTTACGGGGGCTAGAAAACAATGGGAATCTGAGTCAGAGACAGTTCTTCAGATACACAGTCAGCCCGGCCTTATGTCCTTACTCACAGGCCAAGGGCGAAGGGTGTGGTAGGAAGTAGTCTCAGGAAAGATGCAAACAAAGTGGGTTTTTGTTACAGCTCAGAAATCCAATGAGCTCAGTAAGTTTCATTCTTTAAAAAAAAAACAGAAAACCTGCCCAAACTCTGCCTTAGAGGGAAAATAGTATATTTTCCCAGAAAAAGAACAAATCTGCCCTCCAACCAAACAGAGGTATTATATCTATTTCCCAAGGCTTCCTGTACAACAACATCCTTGAAAAAATTGTCCAATACATTCAAGACAGTTAATGTCTGCACACAGAACAAGTTCTGAAACAAGAGAGTCATGAAGTATCCCAGCAGTATTAATTAGCACTTTATTTAAGACACATCGTTTGAAAATATATATTTATAAAAAGATTAAATCAAGCACTAAGTGTTAAAATGTTTATTGACCTAGTTAAAAATAGTTCAATTTTACACTTAAAAGACAGCATGGAACTGTCAAAAATAACTTCTGAGAGGTAGATATAGCAGCCAACCCTAATATTTTAATGGTTAGGTTCTGAGGTAATATAATATTTGGATAAGAAAAAAACGTATAAAACAATGAAATCATTAAGAAGTAAGATGTCCTTTATCGTGTTTCTTACTGTTCCAAATGCCTGATGATTTAAATAAGTTTCTTATCTGGATGATTCTAACAGCAGCCTGATGATTCACACAAGTTTCTTTCTTATCTGGATGATTCTAACAGGACTAGGACATCAGAAAAGTCCACACAAAAATTCTCACATGAACATTTAAGTATCGAATAATTTTTAGTACCTTCTTCCAAAACACAACATGTAGAGGGATGGAAAGAGTTACGTTTCAAAACTGTGGTGGTGGAATCATGACTATTCATTTTCACAAAGCTAAAATGATTTTACAAAATAAAGATAAATTTTATTGCACATGACTTTTGAAAAAATAACCAGTATTAGGGTTGATAATGTCAAGAACGCAAGCTGTAACAAGTGTGTCTAGCTGTACTATAAGTCAATAATGTAAAACATAACTTCAGAAAATATTTAATTTGACATTCTTAAATTCAAAGACAAAAATAATTATAATTCTCAAGTTATTTTGTTTCTTACTGGGAATAATTAAGATTTCTTATTTTAAGAGTTGAATACATAAGTAAATATGAAGAGTGTCAGATTTATCACTGTCAGAAGAGAAATATGGAAAACTAGAAAGGGTAAGGATGAATCCCACGATATTGCACAGGTTTTAGAGGCAACATATCAATTTATGACTTTAAGCTATATTACAGATAGGTATGGAAATAAGTACAGGCCCAGATGGATGAATGGATAAGTATGCATATATTTCTAGTTCTGTCAGTTAAGAAGGCTAGGGCACAGTGGTAACCTAACTCTAAGGTTTTGGTTTTTAAATATCATTCTCCATTAGAAAAATATTACCAGTTGTAAGATTTCTCATCAACATGGATTCCTTGACATGATTCACTGAGATCAGTCTTGTGGCATTCTTACCCTAAAATGCATAACTTCATTCTAATTATGGAAATAAAGTAGAGATTCTCAAATGCAGTAACATTCTATAAAATAATTGGCCAGTAATCTACAAGGGTGCTAAATTCAGGAAAGACTGAGGAACTGTCATAGATTGGGAAAGACAAAGGAGATGGGGCAGCTAAACGCAACGTGAAACCCTGGTCAGGATCCTGGAACAGGAAAATGGTGTCACTACAAAACAGGGGAATACAGAATATGGACTGAAGGTTAGTCAACAATACTGAACCAAGTTCTACTTATTTATATTTAACAATACATAACACCAACCATGGGCGACACTGGGTAAAAGGAAAATGAGAACACTACAATTTTCTGTAAATCTACATATAATTCAAAGAAAGAAAAAGCAAATAACATAAAATCCTTCTTTTTTTGAGACAGGGTCTCACTCTGTAGACGAGGCTGGCCTTGTATTCAGGAAAATCCACTTCCCTCAGCCTCCCAAGTGCTGGTATTACAGGCATGCATCACCATGACCCAGCTTTATGTGGTGCTGGAGAATCAAACTCACGGCCTTGAGCTTACAAGGCAAGCACTTTAGCTGCTGTGCCATTCCTCCAAACCCTAAATCATTTTCTTAGCATTTTAAATATGCAAAAACTCAACTACTAGACAAAATATATGGAGATGAAGAGTTCTGTGCTATAATTCAGGTAGGGAATTAGAGTTCTGTGTTGCTTGATAATGGAACATTTTTAAAATAAAGTATAATTATAAAAACACAAAAAAAAATAGAACTTCAACCTTAACTGATTTTGATAAAACTGGTGGGAAAACCTCAGCACAATATTTAAGGCAAGCCCTCAAGCAACTGAAACACGGCTCCAAAAAAATGTAATTTTACCTGAGAAATAATAAGCATTCCTTGACTCAAAAGTCTGTACTGTTCGAAGGTGGCGCCTAGCTAGGAGGTGAAGATCCTTGAGGCTTGATCTCCAGGGGTGTGTACTGGCTTGGTCCTTACTCTTAGACTTGTCTGCCATCCTGTAAGGACCTCTTGTCCCTGGCTACAACCCTACCATGTGATTCCACCACTTTCCAGCTACCCACCTATGAAAGGTCTGTGACCTGTCATGGCCAGCACAACATAAAGCTGAACAGGTAAGTGGCAGACTGTATTGGTGGGCATAATTAACTTTCACTCAGGCAGACTCATGGAACGGTTTCACAACTAGAATGCAGTAACTTTATTTTTCACTACATTCTCTTTATATCCAAGGAAAAACAAGCACCTATGCTTAGGGGGAACATTTTAACGGATCTTACAAGTGATCCGAGAAGATTCTTACTGTTAAGGAATCAACAGAAATTCCATCACAAGAAAGTGCTGCCAACCCACAGCCTTCTGGGACTGGGAACTAAAGTTCTACCCCTCGCATAATTCATGCATGTTAGATATTTTGTCACAGCAATGAAAATATTAACAAACTTAATCTTATCAGACAAAACATAATAGAAAACACCACCTGGCATTTTGAAACTTTTTTTATTTGAAACTAGTGGTCAACATGATATTTAACAATTGTATAAAATGAAGAATACAGGTATACTGTGAAATAAATTTCAGTGACTAAAATGCAAGACCTCACACACAAAACATGATTTGAAATGCTCTAAATTAGTTAATTTACTAATCATCTTTCTTAAAATATTTAAATAATTCAAAAATATTAAATATAGCTGTCTAATTAACACTGATTAAAAATAAAATATGTAGGGAATAAAGGATATTAATGTAATAAAGCATTAGGAGCCAAAATGACACAAGGTCTGTCAATAATAAAAGATTCCTTTATAATAACACACAGGAAGATAGAAGGTAACATATTAAGACAGAGGGCAACAAGGTTATAATAATTACACCTACACACAAAATACTTAAAGATAAATTATAAAGTTACACAAATAGTTGAAAAAACTCAATGTTGAGTGTTGTTCTATTTTTGATGCAATATGAGATTACTCTTTAAGTGGGATGTCTTTGTGACTATTTTTAACAGTAAAGGTGCTTACATAAAATACTCTCCTGTCGAAAGACATTAAAATGAGAACCATGAGATGTTTTTCTGAAGAATTAAAACATAAAATCATTTTCATGAGAGAGAATAACAAAAAGGGCTACATAAGCATCCATTTTTACTCTCTCACTGCATATTTTCTTTCTTTAATTCATTCATAACCTTCTACTGGATATTTATTAATGAATAAATAAATATCCCATACTACAACAGGTATCACATACAAAAAATCATTGCTGTTTAGAGCAGAGAGGAAATTTTAGGGCTGTACATAACCATCTGGCCTTACTCTTCTGAGAACACGAATTCAGGCAAGATGGCCATTACCAATCCAAATGACAACAGCACATGAACTATTGTAATAATGTATTACATCTTAATGTGCATTGCTGTAGCAGTCACTGCACGCAACTCTGCCATCAGGGGCAATACATGTGCTTCAACTAAAGTTATGCTACAAAAACTCAAAAAAACAAATTACAAAATTGAGAGGTGATTTTTTTTTCGGGCAAGTTCATTCTTTAGCTATACAAATAATCATTAAATCTGAAATGTTTAAATTATTAAAACGAAGGAATATTAAACAGAATCTAAATGAAAATATGTAAGAGGAAAGCTTTAAATGTACTTATACATTTTTTACTTCAAATTGTAGGAGAAAGTTAAGTTTTGGGGTGGAACAAAATACTTACATTTGACAGTCTGAATAAAAGATACACTATTGAAAGTATGAAAGCTATTAATTCACAGAAACTACCTACATGGGACTTTATTAAAAACACCTATTACAGAGAATATTACAGCTTCATGAACTATATATAAAATGCCCCTTCTTTTGTTCCATTTATCTTCATAACAACCACTTCATCTTAATTTTTAATTTATAAAAAGCTTAAAAATCATAGAAAGTAGCAAAGTAAGAAAAGAATTAAGAATTCTATGCTACGTCAGACCTGTGGGGAAGGAAGCTATTTGTGAATAAAACCTACGTAAGGAATGAATCAAAATAACCAAAGAAAGGAAAAGCTAGGGGAAAAAATCATCTAACACGTAGATCAAGGAATGTAGTCAGGAAATAAAGATGCTACAGAAGAATTAGTATAGTATTAATCAAATGTAAATATATTTAAATATAAATAATTGGCCACTCTGGCAATTATAATAGATATCCAAATTGTACTTGCTATTAAGAGCATCCACTTACTCTCTTAAAAATATTCCAGTCTGTGTAAGTTGTATAATTATTCAATATTACGGCATATCATAGTACATAATTAGATTTAATCATTTAAAGAATATCAATATATAGAAGTGGGAAAGAGAACCAATCAGAAAAAGTAAGAGTCCAAATGTCTACATCTATTGTAGCACAGAGAATCAATATAGGCTTTCATTAAAATACAGTGCTGTATCAGACAATAGTCAATGTTATGAATGTTTAAGTGGAAGAGATTTCTCCCACTTTGAAATACATTAACATAAAAAACCTACAGAATGGTGGATGACAAAAACAGTAAATACATCATATGGTAGTAAAATAAGATGTTAATTGTATAATCTAGGTGAGAAATCTGGATATTGGCTATACATTAACTTTTCTCTGTGTATAGAAAATTCATAATAAAATGTCAGATGAAGAGAAAAACTTACCTAGTGTTAATGACAGCTATTTCTGTGTAGTAGAACTTTCTTTTAATGTTATTTTTGTGCTCATTTTTAAGCATTTGAATTTTTGTATTTGTACAATTATTTTGTTATAAATTTTGTCATAAATATCTAATTTTGTAACCGTAACTGTAGTTTTCAAAGAAACTGATTATTTCTGCTACTTGTCAGTTTCTGTCATTAAATTCCTCAAGTGCCAGAACTGTATATTCTTCACTGTGCCCCGTGTGACAAGCCCACTGTCTGCCTTATAAGTATTTGTGTAACTAATTAAGTACTGGAACAATCTATTGAAAACGCAAAAGCAGAATTACCACAGCTCTATAACGAGTGGTACAGTTTTGGAGTACAGACACCCCCACCTGACTACTTGCAGCATGAGAATGGCCCCTTTTTAAATGTCTGCTACTTAGATGAGACATACCAGCCACAAGAAAGCTGACCACTAAAGCATTACCCTTCAGATATGATACAGTGCTTAGTGCTGACACTCAACAGAAAAAAATATATTACAAAAGATTGTGCTTCACTTATTAAAACATCAGTGAAAATATTAAAGACATATCAAAGAACACATATGGACAAAATTGATAAAATCTTTCAAGAGCTTTAATACATATAAATTTTAAATTTATCTATCTAACCTTTAACATAACAATGTCATTCTAGGAACTTACCAAAAGAAATGAGTGAAACAATGTCAACTTGTTTTTGTAAAAACACATCCATTTCAGCAGTCTACAACTGTAAATATTTGAAAATAAGATGCATAAAGAAGCGTTTAGTTAGTTCACAGTATAGTCTGAATAGAATACTATTACATTGTTTAATAAAGGAAGATAGATGTATGTATCTAAAGGGTATCTATAATTCACCTTAAAGTAGTTAGAAATGGTGCTGATCAGATAAATGTTACTATGTTAAAGAACTTCTTCACATTAAAAAATATTTGTATGCCTTTTTATTAGCATTTTTGCATACAAACTAAATATTAAAAGGATTTACAGCAGATTAAAAATGCTTTATTTCTAGAGAAGATGATTACAGTAATATATTTCTGCATTATAAATGTGGTATTATGGAAATGATTAGCTCTATTGCTTAGCAAAAATAAAAGAGATATAGCAATTGTCAGAAAAGGACATGCAAGAAATATCAATGAAAAAGTTGGTAAGACACAACAAATCTTGACTCCTCTAGGAGAAAAGGTGAAAGAGCCAGGTACTGGCATCAGCTAATGTGTCTCCTCCGCTGCTACCCTCATCGCCCCATCCACTCATCCTCATGGCTCCACTCACTTACTTCACCGCAGTGTGATCCTTACTTCTGAGCGAGGTCCCAATTGAGAAATTGAGGATATTTCATGATATTTTAACTCACACAGTTACTGATTACATTTCTCTTTACTAACACCTTAATTCACTTCAGTAAAACTGAACAGGCGCATGCATCAAAAGTTCTTCTTCAAAACAATAGGTTTGTGTATTTCTTTACTAAGAAACTGAAGTAATCCAAGTACTTCAAATCTAGCTATGAACCATGAGAGAGAAATGTTACAAGAAGCTCCCATAAGCCAAGTGAATAAAACCACTTTCCTAAGTCTAGTAAGACAAAATTTTGAGATTTATTTTTGGTGATAAAGATTCCGAAAATGGACAGCTTCAGAGTTATTCAGTTAATGCAGAGCAGTTGAATGTATTCGTATTACACTCTGCTACTGCTAAGTTAACCTGCTCAAAGGCTTGCTTCTACTTTCCAAACAATGAGGAAAAGCAGGGGCTGGAGGAATGGCACTTGGTTAAGTCTTGCAAGTTCAAGGCCCTGAGTTCACTTCCCCAGCACCACGTAAAGCTGGGCATGGTGGCACACGCCAGTAATCCCAGCACTTGAGAAGCTGAGGCAGGCATATTGAACTGAGTTCAAGGCCAGCCTGGACTACACAGTGTGATTAGGACTAGCCGGAGCTACAGGGCAAGTCCCTACCTCAGAAAAAAACCTTTTATTAATTACAAAATAACAGTTCTACAATTATGTATTTGAGTAACCATTATGCACCAGTAGCACGTGAAAAACTTAATCTTTTTAATTGCTAATGTGTCTTGATGTCACATCTCCCTTATTATAACTTATTTATAAAAATATAATAAAATCTTGTAGCATTATTTTGACATTCTCTTTTTGTTTGTTTGTTTTTTGTTTTTGCTCTGTAGTCCAGGCTGGCCTTGAACTCAGGGCAATCCTCCTGCCTCAGCCTCCCAAGTACAGAGATTAAAAACACGTGCCACCAAGGCCCATTTATGTGGTGCTGGGGAATGGAGCTCCGGAAATTACCGCTTGGTTTAGCACTTGCTAGTCAAGTGCTTCAACTGCTAAACCATTCCTCCAGGCCCATCATTCTTTTCTTTAATTTCAGCACTGAAGTTCAGGCCAGTCCTGAGCTCCTTATGTAGCACAAGGCTGGCCTCCAGCTCAAGGCAAGCCTCTTTCAACAGCCTCCCAAAGGCTGGGATTAGAGGTCTGAAGCACACGCCCAGCTAATATTTACGTGATGCTGAGTAATCTAACTCAAAACCTTGAGCATGCTAGGCAAGCACTTTAAACACTGACTCACATCCCCAGATCCAATTCTGACATTCTTGAGGAGTGTTTTAATTCAGAAGAGTACAAAGAATAAAGAAACACCTATCATCCATTAAATAAACATTTAATGATTAACTTACCATTAAATAAAGTCTTTGTATTTGAGATCTCCTTGTTATCTTTTTCCAAAAATTATTCTTTTTATTAGTATTTGCAATACAGTCTAATTACATTAAACTTGAGGTTGTTGTGCCTCCCTCCCCCATTCCCTTTCCCTCTTCATGAAATCGATCTCTGCTTCCTGCCACAGCAGCTGCAGAGCACTGCATCATGTTAATATGGTGCATCACATCTTTCTATTTCTCTGAAAACTGTTGCATGGATATTTCCTTTTTGTTTTTATAAACAATGATGCAGTCATTAGCACCAATCATGAATAAAACAGTCTATGAGGGTCATCAAACTGGGTCCACACATGTTCCGTGATTGTAACTCAGGAGTTCATTGACTTGGAAAGGGAAAAGAATGTCTTTTTTTTTTTCTGAAGTCTAACTAAAATGTAGAATTCAAATAATAAATAGAGGCAAAAATCCACAGTAGAACTAACAGTATGTATGGCTTCACAACCAATATATCTCCCAAATAATTTCCTATTCCATTTGTTTCTGACAGCTTAAGACACAGCTTATGCTCATCATTATTTGGAAATCACAATGCTTATCAGAACTTTTACTATATTTGTGTTATAAAATGACCTCATAAATATTACATCATTTTTAAATGATCACTTTTTGTAAGCCCAAATTCCTAGGTTATTTATTTAAAAAGAATTCTGCAGAGGTATACACAATCTATCAGCAAACTGTCAAATATTCCCATAGCATACAAAAATTTAATGACCTATTACAACATGTTGCCAAATTGCTTTCTCAAACTAATTAAGAGTGGTACCTCATATTTGTAAAGGACTGATTCCAGAGCTCCTTGTAGGCATCTATACTGAAGGATGCTTACGACTCTCATACAAATGGTGTAGTGCTTACTGTTCACACAAAATTTACATATACCTTCTCATATAGTTACATTATCTCTCAACTACAATTTCTAACACAATATAAGTCTTGCAAATAAATGTTCCTATACATCATAATGCTTAGTGAACAAGGACATGGGGAAAAGTTTCTGTATGTTCTACAGAAATGCAATTTTTTTTGTATATTTTCCACAGTGGTTTTGTTGAATCTGCAGATGGGAAACTTCCAACTCCAGAAAGCTCATTGTATACTAATCTACATTCCCAGCAACTATGCACAAGTTTTCTGTTTCTCCTATGTCCCAAATTTAGCAAAACTGAATTTTGAGAGCTTATAAATAGCAAATGCTATCTTAATTTTGTAATTTTTAAATCCATGATGGTCACACATAGATATTACATACACAGTAATACACTTAATATTCATGTTGTCTTCTACTACGTCCTAACTGTTTGTACCACGTATTTTTCAATAATGTGGAATTCCAAAGAAACTTCCCTTGGTAATTTATAGTAATTCTTTTTGTAGGGTATTAGCAAATTAAATTGTTTACTCATATGGTAAATATTTCATAACTTGACATATAATAAGCTTATTTATAATTTCTTTTGCAACACAGATTTTTATTTTTTGATATGGTCAAACTAAATATGTACTTTCACAATCTGTACTTCTCTGATTCTTATTTAAGGAGATTTTATTATGACTTCACAAAATATCCTCACAAAATATTCTAATCTAATAACATTAAAGTTTCACATCTAAATTTAGGGATTTTTTTCATTTGCTTTCAAATTTATTCTAAGACTAATAAGCTAATTTACTTACCACAAACATTTCCACTGTATTTTTCTTTGTAAAACAGACACATTTAATGACAATACTCATATCTAATAAATAAAACTTATACACTAGACAATTTCTGTGTGCATTTTTCTGTACGTACACACACACACACACAAATAAACTTATCTTTCATTATGACACAACAGAAGAAACTATTGCAACCCCATTTAGAAACATGGAGCCATTTGCACAAGGTCACAAATATAGCTACTTGTGCTGCTGACTGCAAACTTTACTTATCTCAGACCACTGCCTTGGTCCTCTATCATCAGGAAAAAATATCTCTGAATAAACTCAAAAATACTTTTTACAAGCAGATGTAAAGAGCAAGATATAAAAGATACAAATCATTTCAGAAAATGTGAAGAAGTAAAACCCATCAAATATCTTCCATGATATGCTAAAATATTTTAATTAGTGCTTTATCTAGATAAACCAATTTTTAATCATATATTCTACATAGGAATCCCCAAGATATATAAAGATCCAAATGAACAGCAAAGAATAAAACACAAAAAATTTGCTAGTAAATGAAGTCTCATAGAACACAAATCGTAGTGAGAAAGTAAATGCTGCACTTGCATTTAAGTTAAACCCAGAAAAAAAAAAAACTTACAAAAAAGTACAAAGTAAATGTTTCACTTGTCATACGTTGTAACTAAGAAAGATAAAGGTATTCTAACAATTTCATATTTTAGTGACTGGAATAGTTATAAAATAAGCTGCAAAATATACAACATTCAACATTTTTTTTCCTCAAATCTAGATCAAATCTTTGAGTCAGAAACTCTTGCAATCTCCACACCAAACAGCATTTGTTACATTATAAATATTACCACTACCTCCAAAACGGCACTGTACAGTACACTTTGCCTACAGAAACTCCTAAGATTCCTCTGAAATCTGATACTCAAGTAATGCCACTTTTACAAGTAATAAAAGAAAGCATTTAAGTCATCATAAAATTTACCCAGTTTCTGCCTGATCAGCTGTGTGTCCAATACGTTAGTATTTTTAAAAATAAAAATTTCTCTCCAGAATTGGACCCCAGTTTTGCACCTGTTTTAGCCACCCGGGCTCTGCCACTAAGGGAAAGTATCATCACCACGGTGTTGATCTGTGGACTGGGATCTCTCTGGAGATCCACTCAAATCAGATCTTTTATCTTTGTGTACCTTGGATACCCACTGAAAAACACATTGGTCTTAGAATACTTCATGGAAATGACTTGGGCCGGAGGCAAAGAAATCAATAATGTACACAGCAAATATACATATGGACAGTCATAATAAATAAGTGAATTAAAATACTGCTGATTGATATTATTTCTCAGCCCCTCTTGCTATTTATATCATTCCGATCTTGGCCAAGGTAGTCTCCTAATATTTACACTCTTTGAACTCTTCCTATTGTTCCACTGCTGCTGATATTCTCAGGCAATAGGTTTTCTGAACTCACCCGGTTTCTCCTGGATTTCTTTCAACTACTGATACTTGATGAAGCCACAAATTTGACTACCGGCTCCATTAGCCTACAATGAAGGCTCTATTATAACCTACAGGCTGGTCTACCGGATTAAGAAAAAATCTTCTCTTACTTAAAATGGTGAAAATATAAGCTTATAAAATTTTTATTCATTTAAAAACAGGTAAGAGTTATAAATAAAACTATATTCAATTCCAAACAAAAACTATATCAAATTAGAAAAGCAACATAAATTTTCCCAATATTTCAACATACTTAACTTTCAATACCAATTAATAGCACAACAAAACTTGATAATTTATAGGGAAAAATAAATAAATGATGTAAGTGTATTGGTATAACAGCATGAAAAATTAAGGTTACAACTCAAGAGTGTTCCCCATAATTACCTTAAAATTAATGTAGGAAATGTATATGTCACATTATGTAAGGAGATTCATTAATTACACATTTAAGACCAGAGGTGAACAGTCCACCATGGCTGTTCATATGATCAGAAGGGACAGTCCATATTTGTACTACAAGGGCATTGTTACTAAAGTTCCAAGTAACTTTTTTGCAAAAGACTCCTAAAAACAGTTATTTTTGTGAGCAATTATGCAAATAAAATCAACTTAAAGATACCCATTTTAGAAATTTTATCTCATTACAAACACACATGTATACTCAAAACACGTGAATATAAAATAGAAGATAATACATTTTATATTTCCACTTAAAAACTCATTCTGAGAAACTAAATGCATTATTTTGTGTGGAAAATGAGAAAACTTTTAAGATAAGGAATATTGGGTAATATTTTAGAACTACATTATACTTAATTTTAAATCTGAAAGACCTGATGAAATGATAAAAATATATCCTTCAGACCTTTTTTAAGGTCAACAAAACCACAAAAACCACTAATATACACAAATAGAAATTAGTAGGACACATTTTAATTTCTATAGCAAAGATGGATGATTTAAGTTTTAAAACACATTTACAGACATATAAATAGAGCTATGTGAACATTAACCACGCTGTGTAACTTGAATGGATTAAGAAATGTCTAAACATGAGTAAGGTACAGTTATGGGTGTGTGCAATGTAGTCCAGCAAACTGAGGCATCAGCATCTCTTCTGGACATAGATTTCTAGCACCAAAATAGCAAAGCGGTCATACAGTGAGTCTCCCAACTTTCAACTTAGACTTGTTCTATACCCTCCAAATTGGTCAGCTGCCGCATCCCTCATTTCCCTCATTCTACAGCTTCTACCTTCTTGTCTAGGTAGCTACTGGATCTCCAGTTTTCCCACATTCAGATGGCAAATATGGACTATCCCTTCTGATCACATGAACTGCTACAGTGGACTGTTCACTTTTGATTTTGTAAGCCTAACTAATGAATCTCACTATATAATTTCACCTATTTTCTATTCTTTTCTCTTTCTAGAGAACCCTAGAGAACAAGCTAAAATGGGTGCTAAATGTATGCACTCAGCTTAAAAATGACATCTTCCTGAAAATGTTCTCTTACTAATCTGTTGCATAGCAAATCCCCCAATGTGTCACTGTTAAGTTCCTCTAATGACCTCAGTTGCATTTACTGCTGCATAATTGGGATGTTCCCTTCAGGAGAAAGGAGGGTGTCCATGGGACTCAGGGAATCACAAGAAAGAAGGGTGTTCAGGAGACTCGGGGAATCACAGGCATGCATACATAGTATGAACTGCCCTTCAGTCTGGGGCCAGGCTCTGCCTAGATTTTCAGCTACCTAACCTTTACATGGATCCATAAGTACAGCTTGTAAGACAACCCTTTGGTCCTGGGTGCAGATCCTGCCTCAGAGATTTAAAGGTCCTGAGGCCAGAGGGTAGAAAAAACCTAATCCAGGCCAAAAGAGTATGAACTGACACAGCCTCATCTTTGTCACCCTTGTCCAGAGAATAATGAGTGAGACCTAAGCAAGAAAGAACTGTAATAGCCAGGAGATAATTCTCTACCCACTGCAAGCCAAAAGAACTGCAGATGTCCTCCGAGGAAGTAAGAGAGAAAACTGCACAGGACAGAAAGAATGAGCCCTGAAGAACTGCCTCTGCCCAAAAGGCAGGCCTGAGTGAGCAAAGCAGCAGTTGACCAGATGTATGATTTCCAGGAGGCGGTATATAGTTTCCATAATCCATCACCTAATGCTGATTTGGGCTTTTCAGTGATACAATTGCATTTGAGTCACCCATGCTCTTTTAGGTGGACCCTTACTTCTGGAGGTAAACCCTTAAGCATAATCATGTAAGTAACTCCAATAAACTCATCAGTTCACCAAATTGAACTCTGGTGTAAATGTTCTATTAACCTGTCTGCTGTAGTCTATCTGGGGCCAAGAGATGTTGAGTGCTCATGTCTAACCAGGAAATCATGCCTCCAGCACATGGCACTCAAACAGGTACAGATAGGACCAAAGATGAGGTGGGAAGGAGTGACTGCATGGCCCTTGGTTTGGAACATGCAACTGAAGATCCATGCAAGAATGGCACATCCTCTAGGGGACTCCTGATGTGGCCCATGCTGTAGGGACAAGACCTTGTCTCAAGATTCAGCCAAAAATGGATTGAAGAGTGTTATCTTTGGAGAGATTATGTCAACTTTAGGCAATCAGGAACCATGCCTGCATTATATTTTAGGAACCATGCCTAGATTAGGCAATTAGGAACCAGCCTGGATTACAGTGTGAGTGATTTGTGGGCCACTGAATGAGGAAAGGCCCAACTGGGAACTCAAACTGTATAAAAGGAAAGAAGAGTGTTACAGCTTTCACCTCTGGGAAAGCTCTTGCTTTCCCATTGTCTATGGACACTGACTTGCTAAACGCCACAGATTTTTATCACAAATTCGGTCCAGTCTCCGCTTGCACCAGTCTGCCCATCGCTGATATTCAGTCACAGACCTTCAGTCTCTAGTCTTCACCACTGTTATTCGAACAACCGAGATCTGTGGCACTCTCACTGGCTGTCCTGCAGTCCCGGATGGGTGTTCTACCTTGCAGCAGAGAAGCCATTGGAACTACCAGCTCTCACAGGTACAGGCTGCCATCTCGGACTATCTCTGTCTTCACATTTGTAAGCCTTCCAAATAGATCCTTTTTGTTATAATTTCTGTAAATTCTGCCTTTTGCAAGAAACCAAACAAATACAGGGATGTAGCTCAGTGTAAAGGCCATGAGTTCTATTCCTCGTACTACGTATACATTAAAAAAATCAATGCATTTTATAAACATTATATATATATACAATTATTGTAAATTAATTAAAAATAAAATTTAAAAGATGAGCTTATTCAGTTATATTATAGAATCCTAACACCAACAACAAAATGCATCTCATGATGCACGATTGAAATAAATGGAAGATATGTTAGGAAAGTTTAATCCTTACATAAATATTTTCTAAATAAAAATATAAGAGGGGGATAAATATAAAACTTATTTCAAATATTTTAACAACTAAAGTAACTAACTAAAAGAAGATAAAATAGTAAAGGACATGTAAGTTAAAAAAGAAAAGAAATAGGCAGAAGGTCAAAGGCACAGCTCAGTGGTGCACCCAGCTTGTGCACTGACAAATTTAAACAGAGGGAACTGGAGAGAAGGGAGACGAAAGGGACACACACGAAAGGCAAACTCAATAGAAATAGCCTTTGCAACAAAACTGACATTCCAGCTTCAAAGCAGGTTCTAAATTATCCCCCAAACACACCTACAATAATAATGGTTCAATCGTGAGTCTCTTTCATTTTGTAGGTAAGGAACTCCACATTTTCAGAAGAAAAAAAAATGTTCAATAGCCAGTCAGTGGCAAAGGGAGTTCTCAGTCTTTTTCTGGCAAATCCAAGATTCTTTATTGCCTTACCACTACCACCACCAAAAAAAAATTTACTATTAAGACAAAATCAAATTTATTAAAACATATAAGTTTAGTTCTTTCAGAACACACATATAGTCATTAGAGAATGTAATATAAACTATTCTTTTAAATTTGACATCAAAATAGTTAGAGATTTCACTAATAATCACTTAAGGAATCTTAACCTTCTTCATTTGATGACTCTATGATTTAAGAGGTATCCTAAAAATTGTCCTCAGAGAGAAGAAGTAAAAAATAAGCCATTATTATTTTGGGTGTAGTGAGGATAAATTAGGGGTAAATATTCACATATCTACTTTATTGCTATATGACTTAAAACTAACTACATGTAGTCATGAAATAGGGGTCTACAGAGGAGTGTGAGGAAGTCCCCCAAGAAGGCATCACCAGAAAGTGACAAAAGAAAATGGTAAACAGTAAAATGAGACAAAAGTTTAAGATTGCAAAATTCAATTAAAGTGCCGAAAATGAAGAAAAACTACAAGCCAGGAAGGTAGGTAGTTTTTTCTACCTCCTATCTACTGCACATAAATATATGCCAAAAAGACAATTGTCTTACAAGGTTCTTAAGGCTTAGAAAAACAAAACCATGATCAGAATAAGAATCTATTATATAATAAAACATTTTGGGTAAACTGAAAAAGAAATTCAGGGTGACTAATTTTAAAATTCAAGCATCCATACATGTCAACTATCATCTACTTTACAGTACAACTTCTAGCCTCCTAAATATCAAGCCAGAGGCTCTTAACTGAATATTAATGGAGCTGGACCTAGTTCAAATGTAAGTGGGTACTCAGAGAAGCACAATAGGAAATCTACCCCACCGACAAGAGAAAGTCTATCTTAATCAAAGCCAAAATGTATTCTTTCCTATTCTGTGCTCAGTAGAAGACAGTGAAATTGTATGTTCATTTATACTTACACAGAAATATCTCTTTCTTATTTTGCCAAGACAGGTCCTACAATCAGAATTCAGAATGTCTTGGCTCCACCATTAATTCACTTTTAGTGGTCACTGAATATATATTATTAATACTTAAGTTCTCTAAGGCTTTTTGCTGATTTGTAAATCAAGAATGAGCTATGAGTTATAGAGAAAGCCTACAAGGCCAGAGCTCTAGGAGGCTGAAGCAGGAGAATCATCACATTCTAAAGCCTAGCCTGGGTAACTGAGAGAATCCCAGTTTCAAAAAGTAAAATATAAGCTGGAGATATAGCTCAGTGCAAAGGCCTTGGATTCAATATGAAGTTAAAAATGATAATGATAGCAATAAAGAGAAAGATAAACTATCTACCAAAAAGCAAATAAAAATAAAATACTCAAATACATATTTTATTTCTATTTTTTAGCTATAAAGTTTTCTTAAACTTTATTACTATTCATCTTGACGTTCATTCTTAGTTGTGAAGTTTGCAATTCATATTTACTGTCCAAGTAAACAAAGGCCATAGAACTTGGAATTATACATAGAATTTTAATATGGACTTAATATGGGTTATAATAACATTAATTTACAGATTAAGCACACTGTTTGAAAACCATTGTAATAGAAGTTTAATTTTCTAATCTCAAGGCAAATTTAATTTTAACATAAAAGTTAAAATTTAATTACCCACTATTAGGCTAATCTTCAGGCCTTGTTCATGTTAAACATTTCCTTTCTAAGCTTTGTTAGTATGCTAATTGATCAATCTACCAAAATCACATTCCAGTCTTATTCCAAGTAGTGTTTCTCAAACTTTAGCATACACAGGATTCTTATCAGACTCTAGAAAAATGGAGACTCTGAATCCAAACAGCTGGAAGGCAAATGAAAGTAATGCCACACTAAGCTCGCAGATGAGGTTAATGATGGTAAGGGGGAACCACACCTTGAGTAGCAACGATCTGAGTACTCAGAAGAACAATCATCTGGAAAAGACAAAGTTAACCTGAGGCAAAATGTTAGAAGCTGGATTAATCTGAAACTATTATAATGAAAAATAAGTAGAATCTAGAGCATTCATTTTAAAATAGTAGTCTAAAGATAACATTAGCATGGCACAAAGATCATTTCACTATCTTTAACACAGTTCAAGTTGGAGGCTAAATCACATGTCTGAATTCTATCTTAAGAGATATGGGCAAAAGAGCTTTTGTGCGCCCATTGCCTATTCTATACTATTTTGAGGAATGTTCCTGTTAGTATATTTCTGGGTAGCAAGACCAAACAGTAGGTGGTTTACATAAGGATTGTTCAAAACCACACAAAAAAGTGCAAAATTCCACATCTGATCACATGTGCACAGTCAAAATAGAAGCCACTATAAACATAATGAATAAAATTACATTAGATTATCTATATAAGGTATATATATGAAACAGACGAATTTCAAGTTCAACTTTGTCATTTCAACTTTGTCCTTTCTCCATAATATTTCATTGTATAAATATTCCAAACTCTGAGGGGGGGGGGGGGACCCAAAATACTTACAGTCCCAATCATTTTGAACAAAAAGTAGTCAACCTATAATAATACAGTCTAAAAACAGAGTCAACTGATCACCATGAAATCTTTGTTCAATAATTGTCCCAGGACAAGAAGAAACAATATCTTCAAGAGAGTTGGGCCTGTGTAAGAAAGTGAGAAAATGGCTTATTTTCATTAAGAAGAGTTTGGTTTGGGTTGGGTTCGGTTGTTTTGTTTGTGGTATTGGGGACCAAACCCCGAGTCTAAGGAGAGTAGTTTTAAACACAGTTTCTCAAAAATCAGCAGTAAATTTCTCAAGTATTAGTATGTATCAGAACTATGAGTTACTGTTCAAAAATCAATAGTTTCAAAATCAGATTAAGTATGGCCTAAGAACTCCCTTTTGAACAAGTTCACAATAATGATGAAGGTACTGGTCAGAGGTCAATGAAACTACTGCATTAAAGCTGTTATCACTTAAATCCTTCTAATCCTAGAACCCCAGTGCCAGTTAATGTCAGCCCCAGCCCCACAGTGCCTACTGACTTACCCCTTTATGTCATATTCTAGGAATCCAATCATTCTAGGATCTCAATCAGTTCCTTAACCCTCCACTACCTTCACTTATGATCCTCATCTCGTTTTACCAGCTCCTGCTGATGTTTTCCAGTGAACATGTTTCAGTCTCTCCACTTCCCCTCCCCCTCAGGAAAACCTCCTGCTTAGAACCAGCGCTTTCAGTTAACAGTGTTGTTCTCCACCCTATTCCTCATCTAAGCATCATTAAAAGGTAATCTGTCCATCTGAATTTATCTTGAATTTATTCTTTGTCTTTGTCACTTGTCACTTTCTCATTGCTAGACACAACATCTGATGTCACAATTTTAAGGAGAGGCTTATCACAGTTTCAGGTCATGATTAAATAGTAAATGTTTGATGCCCTTCATCAAAAAAAAAATCAGAGCACTGAGTTTAAAGTAGTAAACTAAACGGATTAAAACAGCAGGGATGAAGGCATATTAATCTAGACGTGCAAATTGGTGCATCACAGCTGTATCAACCACACCAAAGCTAGTTTGATTTCAATATAAGTCATAAAACCTCGAAGTAGCATGCTGACATTATGTTAGCAAGTCTGAAAAGCTATGGTACAGTATCGACCAGAGCCAGAAGGAAAAAAGATCAGATTTATCATGTAGCTTACGGCATTGTTAAGCCACTGAAATTCTCATGTATCAATTTCATCATGTCAGATGCATAAACCATCTCCTTAAGATGCTTTCTAGAGGTAAAACTTCCAGGATAATTATGAGAGGAGCTTAGCGAAACATCTTCTCCAACAAAACAAAAAGAACCTGGTCAAATGACCAAAAACAAAAATGTAAAGCCCGTGGAGATTAACCTAAGGCATGCAACAAGCTGAGAAGCATTTATGCAAGACAATCTTCAAATCCTGGTAAGAACAGGATTTGTGATATCTGAGCATGAGATTGCTGTAATTTGTCTCCCATCTCTGTGTTGCAGAAGTTCGGTTCTGGTTAAAGGCAGTTAACAAGGATTCTAGTCTCTATTCTGTGGGCCAAGGGGTGAGATTCCACAAGAGAAGAGGCAAGCTAAGAAAATGGGGTCATGCTATTCCAGCTCCTCCCTGTGCAGTGAAAGTGTTGCTCAAAAAGGAGGCACCCTTTCTCCCCATCCACAGGTCCAGGACAGCATGACACAGGCTCTTCAAGAAGAGAAATCCGGGGCTGGAGGAATGGCTCAGCAGTTAAAGCACTTGCCTAGCAGTAGCTAAGTCAAGCACTAAGTACCCGAATTCAATTCCCCAGCACCATCCAGGCATGGTGACACATGCCTGTAATCCCAGCACTCGGATGGCTGAGGCAGAAGGACTACCATGAGTATAAGGCCAGACTGGGATTCATAGTGTGTTCATGACCAGCCTGGGCTGTGCTGCAGAGCAAGAAACTGTCGAGAGAGAGAAAGAGAGAGAGAGAGAGAGAGAGAGAGAGAGAGAGAGAGAGAGAGAGAGAGAAGATTATAGTGATTAGCAATAACAGTACTCTAATTATAAATTTAACAAAAAGGATTTAGGGAAAAACACAGCCAAAGGAAGTGTCCTAAGACTATATACTCACTCGTAGTGATCTAGATGTCTACATGTACACACTATGCTACTCCTACTCAAGAAACCCCAAGAAAAGGTGATTGCCAGTTGCCAGATTAAGTATTCCTCAAACCACACATACATCCATAGCAAAAGAAAAAAAAAAAAGGTAGACCTACTGCCTCTAGAATACACAACTTCTGGTCATCCTTGGCAATTCTAACAAAGTAGATGTAAATAATAAAGCTGGGGGTAGGTAGGGAGCGGGGAGCACCAGAGGAATAGCACAACAGTTAAGAGTGTTTGCCCAGCAAACACAAAGCCCTGAGTTCAATTCTTGAACATCACAAAACCTAGATATGGTGGCACATGCCTGTAATCCCAGCACTGGACAGCCTGAGGCAGGAGTCCAGCCTGGGCCATATAATGAGTTCAGGAGCACCCTGGACTACAGAGTAAGACTCTCTCAAAAAGAAAAAAATTAATAAAATTGAAGAGAGAAAAAAAAAACTAAACTTTAAGATCATAAGATAAACATTGCAATGAAAGCAAATGCCACAGGATTAATCCAGAATTGTATATATCTAAATAAACATAAAACAGTAAAGAAAGTAAAAAAGACTAAGATTTTAATCAAAATCCACAGTTGCTAAACTTTTATCCAAAATGTCCAGTTTTCTTTTTTAAAAATGCATAAAAATAACAAGATGTATAGAAATTAGAAAATATTATCCATAGGAAAAAGAAAAAAAAGATTAAAAACTACTTTTGAACAAGCTCAGAAACTGTATTCAACAGACAAATTATTTATGATAAATATATCAAAAAACTAAAGGAAACCATGCTTGAATAACTGAAGTATGATCAAAATAATTTATAAAATACAAATAAAAAGAGAAATTATAGAACAATAACTTCTGTTCTGTAAAATGTCAGCTCAAAAACTCATATTTAAATTCAACTGCCACTGTAAAAGTATCACAGATGAAAACTTTAAGAGGGCATTAAATCAGGACGTCTCTGTCCTAATGCGGATTGAAAATGGACTGCATTCCAGATAAAAGAGGGTGAATTCAGTGTAATGTGCTCTCACTCTGCTTTGCATGAGTGTTTGCCCTTCCCAACGACAGAACGTGAAGTCCCTTGGCAGATGCTGGCACGAGGCTCCTAGACTCGTCGGCCTCCAGAACTGGGTTCCAAATAAATTCCTATTGTTTATAAATAAGTCTGTAGTATTCTTTTATAGCAACAGAAATGAACCAAGACAATATCCAAATGAAAATTGTACATTTTAAAATATTTTGCACCTCAAAAAGTTTGAGGAGGGGCAAACTGTCCTGATTCACACAAAATATGATTTTGATTATTGATGCCAGGATCCACTGCATAAGACAGAAAACGTGCCTTTAGGATACATATAAATCAAAATACACCTCTTTCTTTCTTTTAAAAATTATTTACTTACTTATTTATTCGTTGAACTTATCAATTTTAATACTTTAGGGATGCTATTCATACTATATACATGCATAGCCAGACACAGGTAGACATATTACCAAAACTACCCCATATTTTTTCTTTCTTTCCTTCCTTTCTCTCTCTCTCTTTCTTTCTTTCTTTCTTTCTTTCTTTCTTTCTTTCTTTCTTTCTTTCTTTCTTTCTTTCTTTCTTTCTTTCTTTCTGAGACATGGCCTCATCCTGCAGCCCAGGCTGGTCCTATGGAGCCCAGGCTAGTCTTGGAGTCATGACAATCCTCCTGCCTCAGCCCCAAGTGCTGGAATAACAGGCATGGGCCACCACGCCCAGGTTGTGTGGTGCTGGGGAATCTAACTGTGGTACTTAGCTCTTCACATAGCACGACCTGAACTGCTGAACAATTCCTCCAGCCCCTATGGCCAATTTCTAAAACAGCTCTCGACATCCTGTTTTCTGCATGCCATTAGCTGTGCTGACATGGCTGCCCTGATGTCCTGAATTGACTCAAAACCTTTCCCTCCCATAATTATTTTGATATTAAAGAAGAGCTACAATGACAGAGTTAGATGTTAAGACTATTTTAATTATTTTGACAGATTTCCATATTTAGAACTGCTATTTTTTTTCAAGATTAACAACTAGGTTTACTATCATTATTTTTAAATTTAACTTTTCTGTAAATAAATGAATTTCAAATTCTGTAACAAATTAGAACCACGGGGTTTAGGGGCTCAGTGAGCATCTGTGTCCAACCATTTTTCAGAGGTTCACCCTTTTCTATCTTGCCAATGCCAATCTTTCTACTCTGCCATTTACGTTTGGGCCTGTTAATGCTATTATTTTTGTGCATTTCATAAGAGAGACACTCATCTATAGTCAGTCTTTTGTGCTTGGTCCATTTCACTGGGCATTATTGACTCTAAGTGGCCCCATTTTCGTTCAAATAATTCATGTGTCTTTCTATATGACCTCATAGCATTTGACCGTGTACAGGTACCACATCTTCTTTAACCATTCCTGAATGGATAGGTAGATGGGTTGCTTCCAGGATTTAACTATTATTAATTGTGCTGCTATACACATAGATATGTATGTGTCTTTTGGTATGTTGACTTTATTTCTTTTGGGAATGTGCCCAGTAGGATACCAGCTGAATCAAATGGAGTTTCCATTCTCAACTTTGCAAGGAAGCTCCAGACTGCCTTCCATAATGGTTGTACCAGCTTACATTCCCACAGGCAGCTAAGGAAAGGGGTTTTTTTTTTTTTTTTCCACACCCTTGCCAACAATGGTTGTTTTCTGAGTCCTTGATGTAGGCCATTCTAACCAGATGAGGTGAAACCTCAATGGGGTTTATATTTGCATTTCTCTGATGGCACAATGATCAACACTTTTTCCATATGCATGTTGGCCGTTTGTACTTCTTCTGAGAACTTTCTTTTCATTTCAGCTGCCTAATTCTTAATGGGATCATTTATTTTAGGGGGTTTTACGTTTTTTAGTTCCTTGCATATTACAGATACTAATCCTTTGTCTGAAGTGTTACTGGTGAATATATTTACCCACTCTGTGGGTTGTCTCTTTGCCTTGCTGATTGTTTCTTCTGCTGTGCAACAGCTTTTCAATTTAATGAAGTTCCATTTGCTGTTTCTCCTTGGGATTTCTTGTGTAGTTGGTGATCTGTTCAGAAAATCTTTTCCTGGCTCTGTGTCTTCTAGGGTTTTACCTATTTTGTCTTCCAGTAGCTCAATGTTTCTGTTCTGATGTTCAGTTCTTTGATCCATTTTGATCTGATTTTAGTGTGTGGAGGCAAATTTTGGTCTAATTTCATTCTCCTGCCTGTGGAGATCCAGTTTTTTCTAGCACTATTTGTTGGAGATGCTCTCTTTTCTCCAGTGGATTGCTTTGGCTCCTTTGTCAAACATCAGTTGACTAAGGGTGTTTGGGTTTGTTTCAGTATCTTTGATTCGACTCCACTAGTCCTCTTGTCAGTTTGTAAACCAGTACCGTGTAGATTTAGTACTGTTGCTTTGTAGTATTTCTGATGTCTGGGATTGTGATTCCTCCAGCTTTGCTCTACTTATTTGGCTTCTTGTTTTTCTAGTGCCTTGAGTGGTGAGGATAGATTATTTACTTGGGCTTCCTCAGTTCTTTTTTATGTGAGCAGTTATGGAAATAATTTTCCTCTTAACACTGCCTTCAGTGTGTCTCAAAGGTTGTTGCTTGCCTCCATGAACTTTTTTATTTCTTCCTTGATTTCTTCTGTAACCCAGTGTTTACATAGAATAATGCTGCTGAGTCTCCAATGGTTTGAATTGTATCTTTTGATTGTGCTGTAGTTGATTTCTATTTTTATTCTGCTATGATCTGACAAGGTACATGGGATTATATCAATTTTCATGTCTCTGTTTAAGCTTGTTTTGTGGGCCAGAATAAGGTCTATTTTAAAAAAAAATGTTTCATGAGCAGCAGAGAAAAATGTGTATTCTGTTTTTCTTGGATTAAAAATTCTGTATATGTCTGTCAAATTCATTTTTTTCTATGATGTAGTTGAGATGTCTTTGTTAATTTTGTGTCTAGTTGATCTGTCTTCTTCGGATAGAAGAGTGTTAAAGTCCCCCCACTATTACAGAGCTGGAGTTTATGTACTTTTTAAAGTCTGGAAGCTTTTGTTTTATGTACCTGGGTGCACCATTGTTCGGGGCATCAATATTTATGATTATCAGTTCCTCTTGTTGGACTGTTCCCTTTACAAGGATGAAGTGACCTTCTTAGTCTTTTTTGACCAGTTTTTGGCTTGAAGTCCCCTTTGTCAGCAAGAGTGTTGCTGCTTTTTTTTTCTGTCCCCCAGTTGAGTGGAATATAGAACTCCAGCCTTTAGACTGTGTTTATCTTCATGCATGAGGTATGTCTCTTAAAAGCAACACATGGTTGGATTGTGTTTTTTAATCCAGTTAGCCAATCTATGTCTTTGGATTGGTGATTTGAGGCCATTAGCATTTAGGGTTATAATAGATATATGTCTTAAGTCCTGTCATTTTGTAATCCTGTGGACATTGCATTATTTTGTTTACTTACTTTTTAGATATTCTATTAAAGATAAACCTGCCACCTTGTTCTTTCTTGTGGTTGTTTACTGTTTCCTTTTTCTGTTGTAATTTTTCCTTTTTGTCCTTGACTGGATTATGTATATTTTCTCCTTCCTTTTTTCTTCTGAGTTTAGCAAGGTGTTTACTATTCTTGTCCGCTAATTTCCAAATTCTCTCCTTTTGTGTCATTCTGTTCTCTATTCTTTCAATGGAAGTTTTCATCCCTTGATGCTCTTCTTTCATTTCTTTATATCTTGGGAATTGACATTCATGTCCTATTTTGACTTCTGTAGTCTTCCTAGTTTTGCATTTGTACCTTCCTTAAGTTCTTTGGTTAAATCTTTTGTGAATTCTTCAAGTATTTTGCATAAATTATTGTGAGAGTCTGTCTTGTATTCTTTAACCATTTTGTGTAGTTTGTTGTCCGATTCAGACTTTTGTTATTCCAGTAGGCTAACTATTTTTGTTTTGAAGTTGATGAGTTTTGGATCTTCCTCTGATTCTATCCAAGTCTCCCTTTGTGGGCTGGGTGGTTTCTGTGGCATCTTGTCCCATGTTTTCTCGTCTTGCTGTTGACTATGCCTTTGGCTCGCTATGATTTCTCTTTGAGCAATCTCTATTTTTTGATAGTGAAGAACATTGTTTTATGAGTGTATATTATGCTGCCTGTGTCACTGAGGTGGGATTCCTTCTTATAAGAACCACTAGTCCATGCTTTCCCACTTGATAGTTGCTACTAGGTCTGTTTGAGAGGTTTGTCTGCTGTTGAAGCTGTCAGGCTTGGCAACCTCTCTCCTTCTGGCAGGTTGTGCAGGGAGTGGATGCCTCTGGGTGCCTCCAGTAACAGGTGGTGAATAGGCACACCTGTGTGGGTCTGAGGTGCAGGCAGAAGTCTGGGTGGAGTTACATGGATACCTTAGGTGTGCAGCAAATATGGGTGCCAAGTAAGCTTCACTGCTTTGACTCTGAGGTGTAGGCAAGGATCCGGGTGTGGCTACCTGTGTGCCCCTGTTGTGAAGCTATAATGAGGCTCAGTTGTGTGGACTCCAAGATGAGTGCAAGGGGTCTAAGTATGGCTTCCTTAATGCCTCTGGTGCACAGCAACAATGGAGGGAGGTTAGGCCCAGCTATGCAGACTCTGATGTGCAGGCAGGGATCTGGGCGTGATGTCTATATGATTTTTAATTACTGATAGTTAACTGTTGTACTAATGGGGGGTACTTGAACTAGATGATAAGTAGACTATAATTAGAGCATACCTTTAAGTATTAACTAAAGAGCAGGAGGGTACTTACGCAGTAGTGGAGAGACTGTCAGTACTCTAACCCTAGACTGAAATAACAGGAAAGAGCACTGTAAGCAAGTTTCAGAAGAGCTAGGGAGAGTTGAGAGTGAAGTGGGGACAGTAGCTTCAAGATCTGTAGAATACTTTAGAATGCCATCAGAAAGTTAATAAACTTCAGAGAGTTAATAAAGGAAGGAACTTACTTAGCAACAAACTGATGAAAGGGTTGGAAGGAAAGGAGAAGGGAAAACAAAAGAGGAGAAAAATGAAAACAAAGGAACATGAAAAAGGTGGCCAAAAATGGTCAATATAAGTTAGAAAAAAAGAAAGAAGAAATGGAAAAAAATAAGCATAAAAATTAGAAATAAAAAAGAGAAAACAACAATAACCAAATAAAGAAAAGAGAAAAAAGAAAAAGAAAAGGAAAAAGAGAAGAAAAGAGCTAAGAAAAAGACAAAAGGAAAACAAAGAGGGAGGAGAATTATAAAAAGTAAAAAGAGAAAGGAAGAAAAAAAGGCAAAAAGGAAAGAAAACTTGATCAGTTGAAGGAAAGAGAAGGAGCTAAATTTAAAAACAATAAATCACAGCCCAAAACTTAACATTATAACAACATTATAATTTGCAAGGCAAAAGATGGCAGTGGATGGGGAGACTAAAAATCTGTGGCAAGAGGTCAACAGCTGCAGAAGGGTAAGACCTGGGCTTATCCACAGCTAAAGACGGTATTGTGTGGAGGCACACTGGTCCAGATCTGAGGCTAGGGATAGCGGCAGTGTATGGCTGCAGGCAGGAAGATCTGGCCTGGATCCTTTGTGATGGTGGCTGGCAGGCGGGAAGGCCAGGCTTCATCACAGATGAGCTATGGTGGTGGTTGCCAAGGGGTCCCTGGGCTCAGTCCACAGTGGGTGAAGGTGGCAGGTGGTGAGATCTGGGCTTAGTCATACAGGGAGTGAAGACAGCAAGCCTGAAGGCCTTGGCCTATATCCAGCAAGCGCTGGTCCTGAACTCGCTGGTGGAGCCCAAGCTAGCCTTGAAGAGTACATCTTAAATCAAAGTTTATTTTTCAGAGTCAGTTTTGATAAGTAAGCTTACAATAATTATGTAAATTTTCTAAACAATAAACAAGTGATTTTAAAATAAAAACCACTTTGTAGAAAAATAATCAGCCCAAAGTTAATCTATTTTTCTTTTTGAAAATAACCTTAAAATACAATGACAAAAAGATAGTTTCACAACAAAATATTCCTTATAATTGAAGGCATAAAGTTGAACATGTTTATTAAGTTCTAATTGGGTGGTGTTTTCCAAGCGATTTATACCAGATAAAAACTCATTTGGACACAAAATATAATAACTAGTTGAAAATAATGTCCATTTGATTCATTTCTTTTTAAGTCAGTATAAATTCACAGAAATTCCCAAGAGGAAGGAAGCAATGTAAGCTAGTGGAGCCATGCAGTCAGCAAGCAATGAGAGCTAGTCCTCAGAGAAACAACCACAGGCCAGAACTCTGAAGGTGAGCTTTATGAGGTAGAGTCATCAGGATTTTCAACTTATTAATTATTCTAATGGAATGAAAAGGCAGCTGAATGCTTTCCTAAATCATGTATGTTATCCAGATTTACTCTGGCCTGCCAGCTAGAAAAATAAAATGACCTTCGAGTCATAAAAAAGGACTTTAGCAAGAGGCACCCTCCACCGAGTCAGGCACGCTAATGAACTCTGTCTTAGGAAATTAGACAGAGGAAGATAACTACAAAATACAGAAACTTAACAATACAGAATAATGCATATACACAGACAATTCTTCAAACTATGCAACTTACCAGACTCTTAATATTTACTCATAACTGATCTGTGGTAGCAGCAATTAAGAACTTAACAGTTTAAAATGTAAGTGGAGGGGGGGAGCAGCAGGCAGCCAGGCAGAGACCCTAAGAGGGAGGGACAGGAGGGGGCTCTTCTGTATCTTAGTAAGGATATTATTATTCACTATGAACAAGGCTAAAACCTTTCACTCTCAATAATTCACCATGATAGTGTTCTTCAAAATACCTCATGTGTTCAGGTCATCTCCCCAAACTGCAAAGTGTTTTTATACTTTCAGCTCTGAGGTTAGGGTGATTCTGGATAACATGTGATTTAGTAAAACGTTTAGCTGCCTGCCTCCTAAACCCATAAGAGTGGCTAATCAATTGCTAATTCTTTCAGGAACACTAAGGACTTAAGTAGATTAACAGCTGTATATCAATGATACTCAAATTTTCCTCGATCCACCTAAGGAAAAGAATTCAAACAAAAATGCCTAGAATAACTTTCGGGAACAAATTATCATCCAAAAATAGCATGGGTGGACCCACAATTACCTAAGGAAAGTATGGCTTAACCAGCATTAGTTTGCCCCCTTCTACTGTGATGAGTGCTTTTCTGCCCCTCGTACTGGGGCAAATCATAATTCCAGATGTCACTCATGCGTGTCTTGTGACAATTTTTCTTCCAAAGCATCATTTAATAACGTGTGTGTAACAGCCTCAGAAGTGGTTTCCTTCCAAGTCAGAACACAGATTTCTTTCATGACCAGAATAAAGCTGTATCTCCTGCAAAACAAGGTTGGAGGTTTAAAGTTAGCCCTTTAAAAAGCTTGAGAAGAATTAAACTTAGAGTTTCTCAGCTGTGCCATATACCCACACACTGAGAAGGTGAGCTTCTGCTGCCTGCTGTGCCCCAAGTTATTGCCATCTAAATCCAGGTAGACTCCTTGTCTCTGTAGCAGTGGTATTGGGAAGTGCAGCAAGCCGAACAAGCTGCTCCTACCACAAGTGACAAGGAGCTGCTCAAACGCTGGAAACCTGTCCTGTATGCTTGAGGCTGGTAATTACTATGGATGCGAATCCTATTAGAAAGCAGCCTATCTCAGACCAAGTAAACTAAGGTCCTCCTGAAAAAAGGAGTATACCACACTAAAGCAAAAGTTATATTCAACTAGGAATTATAAAAAGCAAACAAATTTTAAAATAAAATAATGGCTAATAATATTTAAAAATGAAAGTAAAGTTTCTAAAAGTCATATAAGATTATAAAGTAA